>CM050168.1:233859497-234274497 GCA_027410445.1 Discoglossus pictus | reverse complement strand
CTGTTTTTACAGTCTAAAA
Organism: Discoglossus pictus; assembly: GCA_027410445.1. Lineage (NCBI taxonomy): Eukaryota > Metazoa > Chordata > Amphibia > Anura > Alytidae > Discoglossus > Discoglossus pictus. Next base: position 234,274,478 of record CM050168.1, on the reverse strand, counting down.
ATCAAGCAAATAGTCCCTGTAAGGGTCTGCCCTCTGCAGCATAAGGAGACACAAACTCTATAGGGCTAGAAGTGCAGTGTCCTAGCCAATTAGGGACTAGGTCGTAGCAGCATGTTGTTAAGAGATGCTCATGATTGGTTAGTATGAGACACAGAAAGTACAACAGAGTCTGTGTCTTTATGAGCTACAGAGGGCAGACCCTTACAGGGACTATTTGTTTGTTATTAGGAATCCTTGATAAAATAAAGAACATAAAAGTAAATAGATGCACAGGGATAGAATATACCTAGTAACATCAAGAACACTTCCATATCCCTTTAACAGTTGTAATTATGTTTATTTTTATGTTACTTTTAATTTCTGCAACAATTGGATACTTTTCGGTGTCACTATAACCTCACTTTTTAAAGTGCACTTTTTAAAGACATTGTAAAGGAATACAGTTTTATGAAGCTGATTATATGTACTGAATCTAAAAATCTGTCCCTTAAAAAAAAAAAAAACATTTACGGACACAATGAAGCGGCGGCCACAGCTTGAAGGAAGTAAATGAGTCAGTCCGCGTAGGGATCTATAGAGAAGTCTTTGAATTTCTCCTTCTATCAGCACAAAAGTTTGCAGTCAGTGTGAACATATGTTACAAAAAAACACAATCTCCCCAAACAGCCCAGGTGAGCAATCTGCTGCACTAAATAGATGCATTACCAGACCATCTGCAGAATCAGAAGAAGCTGTCACAATGGAGAAACGCGTAGCGCACCAACTAAGCCATCTCAATAGCAGCTGTAAGGCACAAACACTATCTGATCATCTCGTGTAGTTTGAGCACATCTAAAGAGGCAGAGCATTTTTAATTTTGCATTGTAAAGAAAATGTTTTGAACAGCACAATAAAAAACGGGAGGGGGGCTTACTTTTAATTCCATAAGGCCATAGTTAGTTAGCTAGCTAGACCGACAGACAGATCGACAAGCAGAAATCATTCTTTAAAGAAAAACAGAAAAGGTTCAAGTTTTATACATACTGGAAAATGGAAGTATCTTAAAACTGGTATAGAAGTACGTTATTTTATGTATGAATTCACCTTTTGAAGTAAAAGCCACTTTATACATGGCTCTATTTAGGCATATGCTTCCTATATTACACAGCTTTAAGCATAGCATAAGATGGATTATGTATAAGCAGGAGACCTACCCATAGATAGTCACTGCTTCACTCTTAATGGATCTCATCGTTGTGGGGCTGGGGACAATGCATTGTGGACTCATTTGCATGTCACTTCCCAGTTTCCCAGAGTGCAGTACAATGACTATTTCTGTTAAACCTGAGCAGGTAAACCTGAGCAGGAAATATGTTTTTTTAAAATTATTTTTAGACATTCAAATGTGAACACAAATCTAACATTTATTTTCTGTATTTAGTATTATCCTTTATTTGTAACGCGCCAACATATACCATGGAGCTATACAGGGGTTAGGTACAAGTATAAACAATTTCCACACAATGAAAATAATGGAAGACCCTGTTATTGAGCTTTCAATCAGATATACACTGTGCTTTCCCTGGAGCACCTCACAAGATTTAAAACTCGCAAACTTACATACTAAAGGGTGTGGGGGAGATACAGGAGAGTGATAGATGCATAGTGAATGGAGAGGCTAAAGATGATAGGCTTTTTTGAAAAGATGCGTTTTGAAAGAGATTTTGAAGAATTTGAGGCAGGAAGATAGTCTGGTTGGAGCGTGGTCAGGAGTTCGAAAGAATAGGGGCAGCACGAGAAAAGTCTTGAAGGCGTGAGTGAGAGGTGGTGATTATAGGTGGAAAGAAGAAGGTCATTAGCAGAGCGAAGAGGGCATGGGAGTGTATTTTGGGATGAGAGCAGAGAACAGATCGTTTAGTATGGTAGAGGAGTCTAGCGGATGCATTCAAAATGGATTGGAGTGGAGACAGACGGGTGATAGGAAGGCCAGCAAGGAGAGAGAGTTGCAGTAATCGAGGCGAGATACGATGAGAGAGAGAATACAATTTTAGTTGTATCTTGTGTAAGGTAGTGATGTATTTTGGATATGTTTTTTAGGTGAAAGCAACACGATTTTGTGAGTGATTGGATGTGGGGAATGAAAGAGAGAGGAAAGGGTCAGTAGGACCCGAAGACAGCGGGCCTGGGAGGTGGGAGTGATGATGGCATTGTCAACAGTGAGAGATAAGTGAGGGGTGGGAGCTGAACAAGAGGGTGGAAAGATAAGGAGCTCAGTCTTAGACATGTTGAGTTTGAGTTGACGGGCAGACATCCATTTGGATATGCTAGAGAGCCAGTTGGCAACATGAGCTAGCAGAGAGGGGTTTAGTTCGGGTGCAGAGATGTAGATTTGGGTATCATCAGCATATAGATGATACTGAAATCCGAAATAATGTATTAGGGCACCAAGGAGGATGTATAGATGGAGAAAAGGAGGGCCTAGGACTGAGCCTTGGTGTACACCGACAGTTAGAGGGCGAGGAGATGAAGAGGTGCCAGAGAAGGAGACACTAAATGTTCGATTTTCTAGATAAGATGTGAACCAAGAGAGAGCAGTGTCACGGATGCCAAGAGAGTGGAGAATTTGGATAAGAAGAGGATGATCAACTGTGTCAAAGGCAGCAGAGAGATCCAGGAGAATTATGACAGAGAAATGACCCTTTGGTTTGGCGGTGAGCAGGTCATTAGTAACTTTTGTGAGAGTTGTTTCTGTGGAGTGTTGGGGCCGGAAGCCGGATTGGAAGAGATCGAGGGAGTTGGAGGAAACAAATTATGTAAGGTGATTGTAGGTGACACGCTCAAGCAGCTTAGAAGCCAAGGGAAGTAGAGAGATAGGGCGATATCTCTCTACTGGACCAGATAAGGGATTCTTAAAAAGGGGTGTAATTATTTATTTATTGGATCATTACGTTGTTGTGATGAAGGGGCATGTGTACATCGAAGCTGTGAACTATATACCATGTAGACTCACCCAAGATAGGCAGGTCATAGCAGAGAGGTCAGACAAATCATAGACCACTAAACGACCCAAAAAAAAAATCACTTATATAGTTGTCAGTGTTTGTCACGTTGCAATGTTTCTCACGCAATGTCAAATAATTGTGCCCCTTGCAAAGTGAGGGCCGAAACCAAAAGACCCCCCTCCCAAGATGCTCGAATCTGATCACCTACCCCCCACCACCCACAGGTGCCCAATTCAGATCTCCTACCCCCACGTGCCCCATTCAGATCTCATAGCGCCACCACCGCCCCAGGTGCCCTATTCAGATCTCCTACTGGCCACCACCACCCACGTGCCCCATTCAGATCTCCTACCACCCACCACCCCCCACGTACCCCATTCAGATCTCCAGCCGCCCGCCACCACCCATGTGCCCCATTCAGATCTCCTACCACCATCCACCCCCCCACGTGCCCCATTCAGATCTCCTACCTTCCACCACCCCCACTCTTTCTATATCATTGTTGATTATATATATATATATATATATGATGCTAACTAAACACAACAGAGGCCAGTGGGAGAGGTATACAGCATCCCTCACTCCCGACAGTGCGCATACTTGATGTGTAAGAATAACACGCAAGATTTTATTTATATATATATATATATATATATATATATATATATATATATATATATATATATATATATATATATATATATATATATATATATATCCCAGTTCTGTGTACATATAAATAAATAATTCAAGGTGATGGATAAAATAAAAACATAAAGACCAAAAATTGCTCATATCAAACTTAACTGACTAATGTTCTCATTGTATTTTAAGCACAAATTAGAAGAACTGTGATTTTAATTCAAGGCAGTTACACAGCACTATCTCAGATTGTTTGTTTATTTAGAGATACTTCTGATCAATAAAAAAATATACAAATTACAAGAAATAAAAGCATTATTTTACCACTGCATAAACGAAACCAGATTAAAAGCTCTAAGTGTAAAGTATGTTATAAAGAGACAAACTGCAATGTCTTTTAGCACATCAAAAATGGGTAATTTCCAGTATGGTAGGTTACTTACTGGTCTCGCAATTGTGTGTATCTATGAATATATATATATGAATATATATATATATATATATATATATATATATATATATATATATATACACACAAACACACACACAGTATCTCACAAAAGTGGAAATGTGCAAATTGGGCCCAAAGTGTCAATATTTTTTGTGGCCACCATTATTTTCCAGCACTGCCTTAACCCTCATGGGCATGGAGTTCACCAGAGCTTCACAGGTTGCCACTGGAGTCCTCTTCCTCTCCTCCATGATGACATCACAGAGCTGGTGGATGTTAGAGACCTTGCGCTCCCCCACCTTCCCTTTGAGGATGCCCCACAGATGTTCAATAGGGTTTAGGTCTGGAGACATGCTTGGCCAGTCCATCACCTTTACCTTCAGCATCTTTAGCAAGACAGTGGTCGTCTTGGAAGTGCGTTTGGGGTCGTTATCATGTTGGAATACTGCCCTGTGGCCCAGTCTCCGAAGGGAAGGGATCAGCTCTGCCTCAGTATGTCACAGTACATGTTGGCATTCATGGTTCCCTCAATGAACTGTAGCTCCCCAGTGCCGGCAGCACTCATGAAGGCCCAGACCATGACAGTCCCACCACCAAAAGTATACATCTATATTGAGGAAAGGTAGTTGAAATAAACCCTAAATGACAGATAAACGAATAAGGCACAAAGAGCACAAAATCACTGATATGAAACCCTCATTTGAGGAGTGAAAGCTGCTGCTGCTAGATCAGACCTCACTGATAAATATACCTAGCAGAGTATACTATGTGCAGCTAATCTAGGACTCTTGTAATAGTAATGTTCAAGCAACCAGAATCTACATTTATGCGGCATCTACCAATACCTGTGGGTGCCAGATAACTGAGAGTCGTGTGTGTGTGTGTATATATATGTGTTTATATATATATATATATATATATATATATATATATATATATATATATATATATAGTGGGACACAGAAAGGCATCATAAATTATGTCCTAGTAGGTCAACTATGCAGGTCTAAAGAACAGGTTTGGGATAAGGAAATAGAAGAGTAATATAAGTCTGGCCTTAAATATCCCCCCATATTAAGGATTAGAAAAACGTCAATAATGCCTGGGAAGGAATGTGACAGGGTCACAAGAAGTTATGTTAATGTGAAATATATATATATATATATATAGATATATATATATATAGATATATAAATATATATATATATATATATATATATATATATATATATATATATATATATATATATATATATATATATATAGATAGAGAGAGAGAGAGAGAAAGAGAGAGAGACACACAGTGATAGTTGTTTTTAATCACACCAACATTACACTAATACATGCTCCTCGCTTGCCATATTTCTGACTCCCTGACAGATAAGATCATGGTGTTAATCTGTATTTGACCTCACTACACCTGACAGGTTGCAGCCAAGTGTATTCCTGTTAATGGTATTTAAGGATTGCTCTCAGGAGCTCTGTCCACGCCGGGCTCCCATTAATATACAGACATTTACAGGGCAAGGACATATTACAGGACTAATAGGCAGCCTGCTTTAATTTGCTGTTTTTTTATCCTTTACACATATAAATCAGTTGGGGAAAACAAGAATGATGAGAGATCAGCGAGGATTTAATTAGAAAAGAGTAACAGTAAATATAACCGCTCAATAAACTTTATCGTCTAAAGTAAAGTATTGTGCAAATTATCCAGCTTTTTACACTATTTCCTTTACAGAGATATATGTTGACAGCAGAGAACCAATAAAACCATTTGTTTTCTCTGAAAGTTCTTTCATTAGAAGTAATAAAAAGCTCATTAGTTTACAAGGACACAAACTTGGGATAGTATCAGAGAGAATCAGCTACAATGGAGAGGAATCTGCCGTGCCTAGGGGTGCCAGGTGGAAACCCTGCCCTGCTCAGAACAACAACAGTGGTTTGTCAAGTTATTAGGTTATTGGCCTAAAATACAAATCTGATACAACCTAGTACTGTTACTTTTGTGGGGGCAGATTAACTAGAGAGTGACCTACTGGACAACTCATAGGTAACCTCTCCATTCCTGTCCTATGGGGCTTTTGAACTGAGATTTGTCATCTTCAGAATTCTTCAATACTTTAAATCTTAGTACATATGGCTCTTGCCTTTTTAAATGCCCAATGTAGTCATATTATAAATACGTTTTGAAGAACTACACAATAATAAACATGTACCGTATTTTTCGCCGTATAAGACGCACTTTTTCTTCCCCAAAACTGGGGGAGGAAAGTTGGTGCGTCTTATACGGCGAATATACCTTTTCAGACTGCCTCTGTCCTCTTGATTTCACCCCAGCGCTTCCTACCAGCATCGCGTCGGCCGGTGCGTCCTAGCGACGTCACACACGCAACGCTGCAGTACACGTGGAGTGCTGGTAGGAAGCGCTGGGGTGAGATCAAGATGGCAGAGATCAGAAGGAAGGTGAGGATCAGGGGGATCAGGGGGGTCAGGGAGGATCAGGAGGGTCAGGGAGGGTCAAGGGCTCCCAAATGCTGCAGTATATGGATATGTATGTGTATGTGTGTGTGTGTATGTATGTGTGTGTGTATGTATGTGTGTGTGTGTATGTGTATGTATATGTATGTATGTGTATCTATAAAGGTGAGGATCAGGGGGGTCAGGGAGGATCAGGACAGTCAGGGAGGATCAGGAGGGTCAGGGAGGATCAGGAGGGTCAGGGAGGGTCAATGGCTCCCAAATGCTGCAGTATATGGATATGTATGTGTATGTGTGTGTGTGTGTGTGTGTGTATGTATGTGTGTGTGTATGTATGTGTGTGTGTGTATATATGTATGTATGTGTGTATGTATATGTATGTATGTGTATCATATATATATATATATATATATATATATATATATATATATATATATATATATATATATATATATATATATATATATATATTTGTGTGTAATGTAGGTGTGTATCTGTGTGTAAAGTGTATTTGTGTTTGATTCAGATTTTTTTTTTTCTTGTTTTCCTCATCTAAAAACTAGGTGCGTCTTATCTGCCGGTGCGTCTTATAGGGCGAAAAATACGGTATTTTAAAATGTAAAACAAAGAAATATGGTCTTTAGCTTATTAACTTTTATGCGCGTGTGTCTCGTTCTGGAGTGTTAGGATTATGAACAAAGGCAATCTGTACGTGGTCAGACATGAGATGACAAGGTTAAACATTGATATCCTGGGAATTAGTGAACTTTAATGGACTGGAATGGGACATTTCACATCAGACAACCAGCAGATCTTCTACAGTAGTCAAGAAATCCTGCAGAAGAAATGGAGTAGCCCTCATAAAAAATCAAAAGGGTGGCTAAAGCAGTGCTCAGTTACAACCCAACATAAAACAGAATGATTTCAATTTTGAATTCAAGGCAAGCCAATTAATATCACAGTGACCCAAGTCTATGCTCCAACCACGGATGGTGAAGAGGCTGAAGTTGTCCAGTTCTACATTCAACATGTCATAGATATAACACCAAGAAAAGATGTTACTATCATCATAGGAGGTTGGAATGCTAAAGTAGGGAACCAGAGGACACCTGGAAAAACAGGCAAATTTGTCCTTGGAGTACAAAATGAAGCATTTCACAGGCTAGTAGAATTCGGTCAAGATAATTCTCTGGTCGTAGCAAACACCCTCTTCCAACAGCCTCCGAGACGACTCTACACATGGATATCACATATGGACAAAGTAGAAATCAGATTGACTATTTGTAGCCAAAAATGGAGGAGCTCTATACAGTCAGCAAAAACAAGACCTGGGTCTGAATGCATCTCAGACTATGAGCTTCTTATTGCAAAATACAGAATGAAACTGTAGAAAACAAGCGAAATCATCAGACCAAGAAGATACAAAATACATATTAACTTCTGTGAATATGCGGTGGAGGTAAAGGATAGATTTAAGGGACAATGCATGGAAGACAGAATGACTGATGAACTTTGGTCCAAAGTTTGTGACATTATCCAGGAAACAGTTGATGAGGCTTTTGAAAGTAGCCCAGGAAAGAAGTAAAGCAAAAGTTAGTGGAGAAAGGAAAAGATTCATCCACTTGAATGCAGAATTCCAGATGATAGCAAGAAGAGACAAGGAGACATTCTACAATGAGTCATGTAAAGAGATAGAAAAAGTTAACAGAATGAGAAGGTCAAATCAAAAGAAACCTTTCATGCCAAAGTGGGTGTGATAAAGGACAAAAATGGTAGAGACCTAACAGAAGCAGATCAGATAAAGAAGTGGCAGGAATACACTGAAGATCAATACAGGAAGGATATTATTAGCACTGATAGCCTCAATAGCTTGTCCACTGAGCTGGAGCCAGACATCTTGGAGAGTGAAGTGAGATGGGCCCTAGGATGTCTTGATGATCACAAGGCTGCAGGAGTTGACGGATTCACAGCTCAACTATTCAAAATTGTACAAGATGATGCTAAGAAAAAGTTTTGCTTGCCTTATGCCGACACGTTTGGGAAAAGTCAACAGTGGCCAATAGACTGGAAAAGGTCAGTAAAGAGATGGGAGTACCAGATCATCCCATCTGCCTCCTGAGGAATCTGTATATGGACCAAGAAGCCACGGTCAGAAGCGAACATGGGACAACAGAATGGTTCAAAATAGGCAAAGGTGGAAGAAACAGGTGTGCGACAAGGTTGTATATTGTCACTTTATTTATGCAACTTATATGCAGAGTACATCATGCGTAAGGCTGGACTGGATGAGTCCAAAGCCGGAATCAATATTGCTGGAAGAAATATCAAACAACCTCAGATACGCAGATGATACTACTCTGATGGCTGAAAGTGAGGAGGAACTAAAGGACTTATTGATGAGGGTAAAAGAAGAGAGTGCAAAAGCTGGCCTGCTGCTTATGTTAAAAAGACAAAGATCAGGGCAAACAGCAACCTCAGCTCCTGGCAAATAGATGGGGGAAGAAGTGGAGGCAGTGACAGGTGTTATTTTTCTTCAGATGGTAACTGCAGCCATAAAAAATAATATATATATATATATATATATATATATATATAGTTTTTTTTTTTTTTTTTTGTAGTAGTTAGTCAAAGGAAGAATGAGCCTCTCTCAGTGTCAAAGACCTGGCTCCTACATCACTTTTTGGCATATTATACATAATATTTACAGTATAATATTATAATAATAATAAAATAAAATAAAATGTCAACCTGATCAGTACATGATATCGAAAAACAAATCAAAGGATCACTGTTTAGGAAGTATGAAACAAAACTACATTAGCAGCTGTGTATCCAATAAGCATACATTTTTTTTTTTTTTAAGGAAAATCTTAAAGGGCCCTAGACATTATAAAACCATGTATTGGAGATAGACAACAGATAATTAAAACATTACCCTCAGATTTAACAACTTTGGTTAATATGAGATATAAGAATAGTTTCTGTATAGACTCCCGGTTGCTGTTCCTTCCAGGTGGGGTTTTCACTTTCGCCCAGACACTGCCGCAGCAGCTGGCGCACTCTCGCCTTGTATGCAAAACGTGCCAGCAGTGGAAATGTCGGAATGTCTGGGCGAAAGTGAAAACCCAATCTCATATGGGATGAGTTGGTTTAATGTATATTATCTATGTCCAGTAAATGGATTTTTTTATTCTATGTAAAAAGACAAACAGCTTTTAAATTTACTAAATGTTGCCTGTCCCTCAGTTCTACAAAATCTAAATGTAAAGACAGCATTGGATTTGGCTTTCTAAATAAGATTATTTAAAAGGTAATATACAAAAAATATTCTCCAAATTGGCTCATTAAATACATCTTGGAATGCTAGACTGCCTGTAGCGGGAGGGGAGGGTTATGCTACAGGGATTTGCTCTTATATTTTGAAGTGGTAAATTACACCAGCAGTCTTTGACCTGAAAGAACATATTTGAGTCTATGGTTCCTTTTAGATTTCTAATACGGTTGGGAACAAAGTCAAACTTTAAAGAGACTCATCCAAACAGGAAGTTAATTTTAAAGAGCATGGCTATAAATTGTACAAGCAGGTTTCTCTACAGTGAATAATTCCTGAAATATTTAGAACTGATTCTGTGGCTCCTGTATGCTAATGTGTGGCTCAGTATGCTAATGAGCAGCCTCTAATTAGCACATCAAAGCAGCTTATTAATATGTATGACTGGCTTATGTGCATATAAATACAGCAACAACAGCAACAACATGGAATTTCCCAGTACTGATTCCCTCTAGAAAAAACAAAAAACATGGATAACACAACAAATAATAAGTTTTTCATTTAAAAAAAAATAATAATACTTAAACTTGATTTTGGGATGAATAAATGCCTTTAGAGTAAATCTGAACATTAAAGGCTGTATTTATTTAACCTAGATGTTTTTAAATACCTTTTTTGCATATTATCATAAAAAAAAAAATATAAATATGACACTTCCAATCGTCCTTTCAAACTTCAAAGGGCAAATCAAGAATTTTAAATCAAATAGCCAGAAATTGTGCACAAAATACCAGCATTTATGAGCCATACATCCTAGATCATAATAAGGGTTTAGGACAGTCATGAAGAAGCAATTAATTAACTGATTGTGACTTCCATTTGCTGCCAGCTATTATAGCAGCTGCCAATCAGTGCTGTGCGCTGGAAAGATACTGCTGAGGCCTGGGATTGTGGGGCAGTTGGCTCAAGCCCACTGGGCCTTGGCTACTACATAATATTGGAAAGTATCTCCATAAATATTTAACACCATCAATCCCTTCCAGGATCAAAGTGTTTCATGACATGGACACGTCTGGAGAAGCACTGCCTTTTTATTTAATTTTATAGTTTAAGAAAATCAGCACATATTTGTGAGGTATATAATAAAAGAACACTAAACAGCTGTGCAAGCCATGGATCCCCTTCTGGATCGCTACCTTGTCATGGTGAAGGGGCTTGTGTACCTTCAATGAAGCTGTGAGCTATACCAAGATTGGCAGAGATATCAAACAAATCCACTGGAGAAGGAACTGGCTCCCACTCCAGTATCTTTGCCAAGAAAACCATATGGATAAGTACAACCACAAAATGTGCCTGTCGTGCTGCAGTCTACAGGATCAAGGAGAGTCGGACACAACTGAACGACTAAACAACAAAGCCATGGACAGAAAACATGTAGAGAAAAATCAACATTTTTAAAACTCTGTTTATTAATAGAGGATTCCATCTTTCTTTTGTTGCATCACTTCCTGAGAAGTGAAGGATTTGTTTGGGAAAACTAGATATATATATATTCTGTATTTAAAAGGTGTGTTATAATGGCAGGCATATGTTGTAAAGGATAACCCCTCTTAGTTTTCCAGGGTGCAGTGCAAAAATCTGTATTTTCTGAGATTATTAGTAGGAAATAAATTGCATATGTACACACAGTAATTTTAATTCACTATACAAAAAACGAATCAATCTGTCCAGTTACGTAAAACGGGCTTCAAGTTTTTATTAACCCTTTTTATTATAAGTACAAACCAAGAAAAATTGTTAGGAGACAGAAGTGCAACTTTTACACTTAGAGCCAGGTATCTCCAGAAGTGATAAAGTGTATAATCTAAGTGCAGCACATTATTATACTGCCCATTAATAGGATTTAAACATGGAAACAACTGCACTTCCCTATTGCAAGGAGAAGCACAGGGTGGTTTACAGGGCTTTACGCCATGATTTTATCAATTCTAACTTAAACAGACTAAAGAAGAGAAAACTGTTAAACACACACACCCTTATTTAGACAACCTGACGGAAATTTGTGTTTACTCACCCAAACAAACACAAGCAGCGGGCGGATTTGCTTTAGACACAGCTATATTTGCTTAGGACAGCCAATTCAATGTGAAATACTTAAAAAACAAACAAAAAAAACACACTGATTGCATTAGTTACAAGGGATTATAGAAATGTCACTTGTGCCATATTTAACTTTATTAATTTGAATTATCAACCAAGATTTGGCCAACAATTCACATATACCTCTAAAGAAGTGAGGCCCCACTGAATTCTTATTTATTTATTTATTTATTTATTTATTTATATGTGCATCTCCAATAACTGGGGCCTGTGTGGTTATTGTACAAGACTCTTATTTTGAATTTTAAAGTGGATTTAAGTGGAAGTTAGTTTCCTTTGTAGCATCTGAAAAATGGTACTGGGAAATGTTTTATAAATGCGTTCTCATTTAAAATAAAAAGAAGGCCCCAGTGCTGAATAAAGGGCCTTTATCAAGCACTCTGAGCTGCAAATTAACATATGTAATCGCACATTACCATAAAGGAGCCATAAAATCAGTGTGTTATATCTAAAACAATAGCCCAATGCTATTGTGGAGTTAGATCACTTCCCCCACGCTTTTCAAGCATCCTGAGCTGCAAATTCTCTTTAACATGAAGCCAACTTCCTGTTGGGGTGACAATTTACCTTTAAAGATATTTTTTCATTCAAACAGGACACGGCATTCAGCTGTTGCAACATTTTCCAATTCAGTCTGCTCATGGGGTTAAATATGTTATTAGTGAGAACCCACCCATACATACAGCTGAGCAAAAAAAAAAAAAAATATATATATATATATATATATATATATATATATATATATATATATATATATATATATATATATTTAAAAAAAAATAAAGTTCAGCTAATCATTACGTAACTACATACATAGTTATGTCTCTGGAAGTATTTGTGGGTATTTATGTCCAATAGGGGAGTTTACATTTCCAGAGGACAGTGCTTACATTATTAATGCAAGCTGTCTCCTTGCAAAAGCTACAATCATTTAACAAGCCCCCTCCCTCTACGGTTCATGCACTCAAGATTCAAGCTTTCAGATTGTGCTCCAGTCAGACAAGACGGAGAGTTTAGTTGGTGTTTTGTAGTTCAGTCATTGCCGACTCTCCATGACCTCCTGTACTGTAACACACCAGGCACATAGCTATGTCTATGGTCATGCTTATCCACTTGGTTTTCATGGCAGAGATACTGCAGTGAGTTGCCAGTTTATTCCCCAGTGGGCCACAGCATACAGCTCCTGGTATTCCTGGGTGGTCTCCCATCCAAGTACAGGTCCAAGCCTGCATGGCTTCAGGGTAGTGTGACCTCTTGGTTCCCCGACTGGAATCGAACCCAGGTCGCAGTGGTGAAAGCACTGGATCCTAACCACTGGACCACCAGGGAACTCTAAAGTTTAGTTAGTAAATAGATAATTCCTAAAATGTTTAGCTGGCTCCTAACTAACCTGGCTGGCACCTACGTTTCAGATATCTATGTCAGTCCCTGATATACAGCACAGAGAAATTAGAAACGTGTTTCCGCTTCCAGTTTTTAAGCCAGGTTAATATCACAGAATATGTTTAAATGTATTTAGCGCTACGGAATATATTGGCATGTTACAAATAAATTATAAATAATATTTACAACAAGGATATGACTGTAAAAATTACCCAGGGCAATGTTATTTATCCATGTGCATGACATGTGTAAGAAACTTTCCAATAAAGACACACATCCTGCCCTAATAATACAATAGTGTATTGTTAATACAAGATGTTATTAATCCTCTCAAAATACATGCATTACTAATGGCTGGGTAGGACTCCCTATACCCAGCAGGTCCTACACGGAGCAGAAATCATAAGCAATGCGCTGTGATTGCCGCAATCAGAAAATGTCAGCATATTCATTTGGTTATTTAGACAGTCTATCCTCCAGTGGAGAAAACGCAGAATTTATTATTGCGATAAAGACAAGACAATTATAAATGTTTAGAGGGAATCTGTAATTTATGTTCCTTTCAGGACCTGAGAGAATGTGATACATTGTGCAGTGCCAACTGAAGTTGAATCAACCGTATAAATGCTGTAAAAGCTAACATGGCAACAGTTTGGAAAGTGGTAAAAGGCCTTCAAATAAAGTACACTTGATTTTAGCTGCTCAATATGATGATGCAGGGCTGTGTCCATTTTTTTTTCAGACACTCTTTATTAATATCAGCTATTCATTTATGACCGATCTACTTAAAGGCAAGCATAGACATTATAACACAAATCAAGGCAGTCCTGTATTAATAAATAATAATAATAATAATAATAATAATAATAATAATAAGGCAAGCACTGATATTATAAGATTATAAAACATTATAAGTCATCCTGGACACTATATTAAAAAAATAAATGCACCATATAGAAGAAATAACACAAAATCAGATTATTGTTTACTTAAAATCAGTGATCTGCAGGAGAGACAATGGACTCGATAAACACAGCACAGCCGGCCGCTGCAGTCACACACACTCTATACCAGAGCACATATTGATGGATGCTGCTTAGTAATCAAGGACTTCCATTATCATCACCCTGCTTTAGGGAGCCAGCTAAGTCAGAGCTATATATGTTATATTGTCAGTCCTAACCGCACAATACAAATACTACGAGTAGCTGTGCGATACCAGGGCCTTGTCCCATGAGCTTTCAATTTAAAGCAGTAGTCTAAGCGCATACATACAGCAGTGATTCTCAAACCACAATCAATTAATTATGGCCATTGTATTCAGGAACCACCAACAGGTCAGAATTTGAGAATATCTCATGCCGCTTAGTGGACAGAATATACACAGTATATATACTAGAGTAATTAACCCTCAAAATGATGGTACAAGTCAATTTAACTGGGAAGTTAGCTTCAAAATAGAATTGTACAATCAGACCTGCTTTAACCCTTTGGGTGGAGATACACATCTGCTGGAAGCAACAATAATTATTTCAAAATTAAACATACATTGAATGCTGTTTATTCAAATGTCGATTTTTTTGCGAATTAGTAACTAAATAAAAATGATACCGCATTGTATCACTCACGACTTTTCACAGCCAGGCCTCTGGCTATACTTATAAGCTAAAAATTGGCAGTCCAGCTTGTACTTTTATTTCTTGCTGTCAAATCTGCATTTCTATGTAATAATCTAGAAAGTGGCCTGTTGATAATACCTGGAGATAGATTTGGATAAAATATAGTAATTAATATAAAATATAGCCATTAATGAGATGAAAATTCTCAAGCTTCTATGTTACTCCACTCAACCTAGAAAAAAAAAAGAGTGTTTATACAAATATGCTGAGAAATCAGACAAATTTAAAGTATATTACCTGGGTACTGAGGTACCTGGTTACTTCTGTTTAGTTGGTAATTTATTTAGTAACATTTTAACAATAAATGAATTCACTGTATAACTTTACATCTAATCTTGTACTCGCCCTGAGTATTGACTATTAGTCAACGTATATGGCGTATTTTCAGTTTCTGCACATTAAAGCGACACTGAGAACATTATCTTCTTTGTTGGATGTGAAAGAGGATATTTGATAATTTACCACTATGGCCGTATTACCCATTAAGCCAAATAGGCAGCCGCACAGGGTCGCTTCCCTGTAAGGAACGCCACTTAAAAAAAAAAAAAATGTTTTCTGGCTTAAAAATACGAGATGCTGCAGTTCAAAGACTAACTTCAAGGGGGTAACTACATAGAATAAGGGAATTACAACAGGAAAACTAACTTACACGCACAGAAAAGGCAAAAATGGGTCTGTGCATACTTTGAATACTCACTCACAGGGGCTCCTCCACTTCACTGCCTAGGGGCACCAAAATGGAAGATCTGGCCCTGTGTACCACTTTTTTTTTTTTTCTTTTAACTGACGCTCTCAAAGCAGAAAAAAAAAAATAATTCAAAATGTTTTACTGTTCTGGGTGCTTGGCCTGCCAGCCAATGAGCAGTAATACAGATGTACGAGTCATACTTGTCTGCTAATTACGCTCTGTGCATTTCCTTAGTTTCAATGAAGTTTAAACAGCTTTTAATTAAAACTTTTCATTTGAAGTATAATGGTTCATAGCATGCTCTATTAAATGCTCGAAGAAGAAAAAAAAAAAGAATTCCCTGTACTTTAATAGTATATATGCTGCATAAAAAACATAATATTTAATAAAGAAAAATAGAGATAGTAAGAGAGGGACCTTTTTACAATTTATTCTTACAAAAGCTTTTATGCAAAATTACTTGGAAAAACAAGTGCAATTATATTTATTTACATGTGCCCTGGTAACCACTGACCTAAGCCTTGTATAGATCATCACACCAGAACCATGGAACGACACAATAAACAAAAAATTACATCTCGCCTCATTTATATATATATATATTTGAATAATCAGAGTATTGCAGTAAATAGTGATACCTTTTTTATTGGTCAAACGTATTCATAATATAGCAACGAGCTTTTGCGAGATAATCCTCTCTTCATCAAATCAAAAAGTAATACTGATACAAATATGAACTAAAAACAGTAAACAGAAAGAGAGGAAAGGAAAAAATAATTGGAAAAACAAAATTCATATATATATATATCCTGGTGGCACATCATCACAGCATCCTGGGTTCGAATCCAGCCAGGGAACCAAGAGGTCACACTGGTCAGTGGGATGGGAGACCACCTGGGAATACCGGGAGCTGTATGCTGTGGCACACTGGAGAAGCAAACGGCAACCCACTCCAGTATCTCTGCCATGAAAACCATGTTGTCCATGAAGTCATGCAGAGTTGGACACGACTGAGCGACGCCATTTACAATAGTACATTTGTGTTCCCATTTGAACATATAAAAATAATTGAAAATTACGTATTACCTTCGCATAAATCACAGAAATACAGCTTGAGCAATGCACTCTGGGAAACTGGGCGGGGACATGCAAATGCACAAACAATGCATTTTCACTCAAACGCATAAGACACTTAATATATCCTGCTTTTAGGCATTTGCCTGCTGTATAACAGTTTAAAGCATATCATATTTATACAGTACTAAATACTGAGACATATACAACTCTATACTGTACTAAAACAATATTGACGGCTAAAACTCCAACACCGAAATGCGCAAAAGCCACAAATCCTGGCCTAATTAAACTCATTCTCTGCAAATATTCACGTGGTATTTCAGATGAAGCCAATCTGTGATAGTCATTTCATACTATGTGATAATAGATTTGAGTTTGTATACGAGGACAGAGACCAATCGAACAAGAATGGAAAGGCTTTGAGTGTTGCGCTGAAAATAGCAGCAACTAAACAGTTAAACTCCATCTGATCTTTATCACAGGAAGGAAAGGAGAAGTGTGCAAACCAATTGCTTCTTATCTGAGATTACTATACTTTTACAGTACTTATTTTTTTCCTATACATGCAACTAAAAAAGTCCAAAAGTCATCAGGAAGTTGAAACAAATTGACACTAGAGAAGGAAGGTAAATATGTATTTCACAGTCATAGAGCAAGTCTGTGCTAGTCATGGAAAGAAAGTAGCTGTGGGTGATAGATTTCAATTGAATTGTACAAAAAGGGGAGGACAAGAGATTTAGTGTAAATGGCCCTGTAACAATACAAGGAAATTATGTAGCAAACAAAGGATAATAACAACAACAACAACAATAATAATATATTGTAAAAAGACACTTAATTATATTTGAGAATAACCAAAATAATGTTTATGGAGAAAATATATTATGTCTTCACAGTCACTTAAAGAATACATTCTGGGTGTTACAGTTTGATAATACAGATATAAAAATCTGAGATGATATAATAAGCCTCCATGATGCACATGGCACAGTGTGGACACATGGGGTGACATTTCTGGACCACACATGTTAAATCAGATAATGTGTCATCACATAGAAGATCAGATAGCTGTATATAGTCTAAGCTTGTACAGCATCCTTATAGGTTCTACCCAACTAGTCAGTTATGCACTGGGTAGGATCAGCAAGAATACAAGTAGGGAATACACAATGTACACACTGGAAATAGCACATCATATAGAGGGAATGTATAATGCATTGCAATAATATAGTATTGCCACATACTGTCTCACACACTATCTGTACACAATGTGTATCACCCCCACTGTGCCAAGACTGTCCTCTCTAAGTGTCACATACACAACACACAATATGGAAAGACATTTAAATCAGTCTCAAGATATGCCCAAATTATGTGACACACACACATTAGAGCTCCATACAATAGTACAATATATCTTATTAACACAGGGCCACCCAGCTGTTATAATCTGAATACACAAACAGTGCCACATACAGCCTGCCACCACTATCAGTGTGACACACCCAGTGCCATCTTACAGTCACCTCATTCAACATCACACACTGCCAATAGGAGAGCCTCATACACATGGCTATTATGTATAACAACAATACCATCTGGAAAAGTCACATTGTGGCAAATACTTGAGATTGTGTGTGTGTGTGTGTGTGTATATATATATATATATATATATATATATACACACACACATATATATATATATATATACACACACACAGTCAGAAATATGTACCTACAACTACTATATCTACACTGCAACTCACTCTCCCAGCATCAGTCACATACTCCCAAAAAGTGAATATAACACATGCATCACAAACCTCTTTAGCACAACCCTGCATCACAAACACACACATATGTACACACACACACACATCATATTAAACACTGCAACTCAAAAAGTCCCTACATCCCAAACCCATGCACTAATATATATATATATATATATATATATATATACACATATACACACACACAAACCTCTAAATCACACATCCTACATAACAAGTGGCCATACACTTACATTATACACAACTTACACACACAGCCTACATCACAAAGATGCACATTCATGCCCTGAATATGCCATATACATCACACTATATATATATATATGGACAGTATCTCTCACACCCTGTATCACTCACACAATCCATGACTGTACAACCCGCTATATCACACATACACACCATGCTTCTCACATACATGCTTCCACCCACCCAGTCTACAGCATAAACACACACATGATTACAACATATGCACATACATGATCACAACAGATGCACACACATGATTACAACATATGCACATACATGATCACAATATATGCACACACATGATCACAAGAGATGCATATACATTATCACAACATATACACACCCTACATCACTGCACACTCACACAGTGACACAATGTATATGTCTGATCACATCCCATTGTCTCCCTCACGTACCTCTCTGTGCCGGAGCCCCCGGATGGCTGCCTCTGCCTCTCACAGGAAGCCCCCTCCCGTGTCCAGCCCCGGTGTGAGCGGACAGACACTGGCAGCACAGACAGGAGGAGGGCGGGGAACTGGCAGTGCGCATGTGCGGCTGGATGTGCGGACACCGGGGGCGCGATACGGAGGGGCGGGGAGGACAAAAGAGACTGGGGGGATACAGAGAGAGGAGACTGGGGGGATACAGAGAGAGAGAGGAGGGATACAGAGAGAGAGACTGGGGGATACAGAGAGAGAGACTGGGGGATACAGAGAGAGGAGACTGGGGGGATACAGAGAAAGAGGAGGGATACAGAGAGAGGGAGGAGGGGATACAGAGAGAGAGAGGGGATACAGAGAGAGAGGAGACTGGGGGGATACAGAGAGAGAGAGGAGGGATACAGAGAGAGAGACTGGGGGATACAGAGAGAGAGACTGGGGGATACAGAGAGAGGAGACTGGGGGGATACAGAGAAAGAGGAGGGATACAGAGAGAGGGAGGAGGGGATACAGAGAGAGGAGAGTGGGGGGATACAGAGAGAGAGAGGGGATACAGAGAGAGAGGAGACTGGGGGGATACAGAGAGAGGGAGGAGGGGATACAGAGAGAGAGGAGGGATACAGAGAGAGAGGAGGGATACAGAGAGAGAGGAGACTGGGGGGATACAGAAAGAGAGGAGACTGGGGGGATACAGAGAGAGAGGAGACTGGGGGGATACAGAGAGAGAGGAGGGATACAGAGAGAGAGGAGGGATACAGAGAGAGAGAGGAGGGATACAGAGAGAGGAGACTGGGGGATACAGAGAGACTGGGGGGATACAGAGAGAGGAGGGATACAGATAGAGAGGAGACTGGGGGATACAGAGAGAGAGGAGGGATACAGAGAGAGACTGGGGGATACAGAGAGAGACTGGGGGGATACAGAGAGAGAGGAGACTGGGGGTATACAGAGAGAGGAGACTGGGGGGATACAAAGAGAGAGGAGGGATACAGAGAGAGAGGAGACTGGGGGTATACAGAGAGAGGAGACTGGGGGGATACAAAGAGAGAGGAGGGATACAGAGAGAGAGGAGACTGGGGGTATACAGAGAGAGGAGACTGGGGGGATACAAAGAGAGAGGAGGGATACAGAGAGAGAGGAGACTGGGGGATACAGAGACAGAGGATGGATACAGAGAGAGAGAGGAGGGATTAAGAGAGATAGAGAGAGGAGGGATACAGAGAGAGGAGACTGGAGGGATACAGAGAGAGAGGATACCGGGGAATACAGGGAGGGAGAGGAGACTAGGGGGATACTGAGAGAGAGGAGGGATAAAGAGAGAGAGGAGATTGGGGGGATACAGAGAGAGAGGAGGCTGGGGGGATACAGAGAGAGAGAGGAGACTGGGGGGATACAGAGAGAGAGGAGACTGGGGAATACAGAGAGGGAGAGGAGACTGGGGGGATACTGAGAGAGAGAGGACAGTGGAGGATACAGAGAGAGAGGGGACAGTGGAGGATACAGAGAGAGGACAGTGGGGGATAGAGAGAGGACAGTGGAGGATACAGAGAAAGAGGACACTGGGGGATACAGGAAGAGGAAACTGGGGGATACAGAGAGAGAGAGGACACTGGGGGATACAGAGAGAGAGAGGACACTGGGGGAGAAAGAGAGAGGACACTGGGGGATAGAGAGAGAGAGGACACTGGTGGATACAGAGAGGGAGAGGACACTGGGGGATTCAGGGAGGACACTGGGGGATACAGAGAGAAAGAGGGGACACTGGGGGATACATAGAGAAAGAGGGGACACTGGGGGATACAGAGAGAGAGAGGAAACTGGGGGATACAGAGAGAGAGAGGACACTGGGGGATACGGGGAGAGAGAGGGGAAACTCGGAAATAAAGGGAGAGAGAGGGGAAACTGGGGGATACAGAGAGAGGGGGAACTGGGGGATACAGAGTGAGAGAGGACACTGGGGGATACAGAGAGAGAGAGGACACTGGGTGATACAGAGAGAGAGAGGACACTGGGGGATACAGAGAGAGAGAGGACACTGCAGAATACACAGAGAGAGGAGGCTCGGGGGATACAGAGAAAGATGAAACTGGGGGACACAGAGTGGGGGCTGGGGGGTACATAGAGAGAGGACACTGGGGGATACAGAGAGAGAGGGGAAACTGGTGAATACAGAGAGAGAGGGGAAACTGGGGGATACAGAGAGAGGACACTGGGGGATACAGGGAGAGAGAGGGCACTAAGGGATACAGAGAGAGAGGACACTGGGGGATACAGAGAGAGAGAGGACACTAAGGGATACAGAGAGAGAGGACACTGGGGGATAGAGAGAGAAGAAACTGGGGGATACAGAGAGGACACTGGGGGATACAGAGAGGGGACACAGGGATGCAGAGAGCGAGAGGATACTGGGGGATACAGAGAGAGAGAGGAAACTGGGGGATACAGAGAGAGAGGGGACACTGGTGGATACAGAGAGGGAGAGGACACTGGGGTATAGAGGGAGAAGAAACTGGGGGATACAGAGAGAGAGAGGAAATTGGGGGATACAGAGAGGGGAAACTGGTGGATACAGAGAGGGAGAGGACACTGGGGTATAGAGGGAGAAGAAACTGGGGGATACAGAGAGGACACTGGGGGATACAGAGAGGGGACTGGGGGGATACATAGAGAGAGGAGACACAGGGATGCAGAGAGCAAGAGGATACTGGGGGATACAGAGAGAGAGAGAGGAAACTGGGGGATACAGAGAGAGAGAGAGGAAACTGGGGGATACAGAGAGAGAGAGAGGAAATTGGGGGATACAGAGAGAGAGAGGACACTGGGGGATACAGAGAGAGAGAGGAAACTGGGGGATGCAGAGAAAGAGAGAGGAAACTGGGGGATACAGGGAGAGAGAGGGGAAACTGGGGGATACAGGGAGAGAGAGGGGAAACTGGGGGTTACAGAGAGAGAGAGGAAACCAGGGGATACAGGGAGAGAGAGGGCACTAAGGGATACACAGAGAGAGGACACTGCAGAATACACAGAGAGAGGAGGCTCGGGGGATACAGAGAGAGATGAAACTGGGGGACACAGAGAGGAGACTGGGGGGATACAGAGAGAGAGGACACTGGGGGATACAGAGAGAGAGGGGAAACTGGGGGATACAGAGAGAGGACACTGGGGAATACAGAGAGAGAGAGGACACTGGGGGATACAGGGAGAGAGAGGGCACTAAGGGATACAGAGAGAGAGGAGGCTCGGGGGATACAGAGAGAGAGGACACTGGGGGATACAGAGAGAGAGAGGACACTGGGGGATACAGAGAGAGAGTACACTGCAGAATACACAGAGAGAGGAGGCTCGGGGGATACAGAGAGAGAGGACACTGGGGGATACATAGAGAGAGGAAACTGGTGGATACAGAGAGGGAGAGGACACTGGGGGATAGAGGGAGAAGAAACTGGGGGATACAGAGAGGACACTGGGGGATACATAGAGAGAGGAGACACAGGGATGCAGAGAGAGAGATGAAACTGGGGGACACAGAGAGGGGACACTGGGGGATACACAGAGAGAGAGGACACTGGGGGATACAGAGAGAGATGGGAAACTGGGGGATACAAAGAGAGAGAGGAAACGGGGGGATGCAGAGAAAGAGAGAGGAAACTGGGGGATACAGGGAGAGAGAGGGGAAACTGGTGGATACAGGGAGAGAGAGGAAACCAGGGGATACAGGGAGAGAGAGGGCACTAAGGGATACACAAAGAGAGGACACTGGGGGATACAGAGAGAGAGAGAGGACACTGCAGAATACACAGAGAGAGGAGGCTCAGGTGATACAGAGAGAGATGAAACTGGGGGACACAGAGTGGGGACTGGGGGATACATAGAGAGAGGACACTGGGGGATACAGAGAGAGGAAACTGGTGGACACAGAGAGAGAGAGGACACTGGGGGATAGAGGGAGAAGAAACTGGGGGATATAGAGAGGGGACTGGGGGATACATAGAGAGAGGAGACACAGGGATGCAGAGACAGAGAGGATACGGGGGGATACAGAGAGAGGAAACTGGGGGATACAGAGAGAGAGAGGAAACTGGGGGATACAGAGAGAGAGAGGAAACTGGGGGATACAGAGAGAGAGAGGAAACTGGGGGATACAGAGAGAGAGAGGAAACTGGGGGATACAGGGAGAGAGAGGAAACTAGTGGTTACAGAGAGGGGGGGGATACAGGGAGAGAGAGGAAACTAGTGGTTACAGAGAGGGAGAGGACACAGGGATACAGAGATAGAGGACACTGGGGGATACAGAGAGAGAGAGAGGAAACTGGGGGATACAGAGAGAGAGAGGAAACTGGGGGATACAGAGAGAGAGAGAGGAAACTGGGGGATACAGAGAGAGAGAGGAAACTGGGGGATACAGGTAGAGAGACGGGAAACTGGGGGATACAGAGAGAGAGAGGAAACCGGAGGATACAGGGAGAGAGAGGAAACTAGTGGATACAGAGAGAGAGGACACTGGGGGGATACAAAGAGAGAGAGGACACTGGGGGATACAGAGAGAGAGGACACTGGGGGATACAGAGAGAGAGGACACTGGGGGGATACAAAGAGAGAGAGGACACTGGGGGATACACAGAGAGAGAGGACACTGGGGGATACAGAGAGAGAGGACACTGGGGGGATACAAAGAGAGAGAGGACACTGGGGGATACAGAGAGAGAGAGAGGACACTGGGGGATACAGAGAGAGATGAAACTGGGGGATACAGAGAGAGAGAGGAAACTGGGGGATACAGAGAGAGAGAGAGGAAACTGGGGGATGCAGAGAAAGAGAGAGGAAACTGGGGGATACAGGGAGAGAGAGGGGAAACTGGGGGATACAGAGAGAGAGAGGAAACTGGGGGATGCAGAGAAAGAGAGAGGAAACTGGGGGATACAGAGAGAGAGAGGAAACCGGGGAGAGAGAGGGCACTAAGGGATACACAGAGAGAGGACACTGCAGAATACACAGAGAGAGGAGGCTCGGGGGATACAGAGAGACATGAAACTGGGGGACACAGAGAGGGGACTGGGGGGATACACAGAGAGAGAGGACACTGGGGGATACAGAGAGAGAGAGGACACTGGGGGATACAGAGAGAGGACACTGGGGGATACAGAGAGAGAGAGGACACTGGGGGATACAGAAGGAGAAAGTACACTGCAGAATACACAGAGAGAGGAGGCTCGGGGGATACAGAGAGAGATGAAACTGGGGGATACAGAGAGAGGACACTGGCGGATACAGAGAGTGAGAGAGGACACTGGGGGATACAGGGAGAGAGAGGGCCCTAAGGGATACAGAGAGAGAGGGGAAACTGGGGGAAACAGAGAGAGGACACTGGCGGATACAGAGAGGACACTGGGGGATACAGGGAGAGAGAGGGCCCTAAGGGATACACAGAGAGAGGACACTGGGGGATACAGGGAGAGAGAGGACACTGGGGGATACAGAGAGAGAGGAGGCTCGGGGGATACAGAGAGAGATGAAACTGGGGGATACCGAGAGGGGACTGGGGGATACATAGAGAGAGGAGACACAGGGATACAGAGAGCGAGAGGACACTGGGGGATACAGAGAGGGAGAGGACACTGTGGGATAGAGGGAGAAGAAACTGGGGGATACAGAGAGGACACTGGGGGATACAGAGAGGGGACTGGGGGGATACATAGAGAGAGGAGACACAGGGATGCAGAGAGCGAGAGGACACTGGGGGATAGAGGGAGAAGAAACTGGTGGATACAGAGAGGGAGAGGACACTGGGGGATACAGGGAGAAGAAACTGGGGGATACAGAGAGAGAGAGAGGACACTGGGGGATAGAGGGAGAAGAAACTGGTGGATACAGAGAGGGAGAGGACACTGGGGGATACAGGGAGAAGAAACTGGGGGATACAGAGAGAGAGAGAGGACACTGGGGGATAGAGATAGAGAGTACACTGCAGAATACAGAGAGAGAGAGAGGAGACTGGGGGGATACAGAGAGAGAGAGGAAACTGGGGGATACAGAGAGAGAGAGGAAACAGGGATACAGAGAGAGAGGAAACTGGGGGATACAGAGAGAAAGAGGGGACACTGGGGGATACAGAGAGAGAGGAAACTTGGGGATACAGAGGGAGAGAGGAGACTAGGGGATACAGAGAGAGGACACTGGGGGATACAGAGAGAGAGAGAGAGAGGAAACTAGGGGATACAGAGAGAGGACACTGGGGGATGCAGAGAGAGAGGAGACTGGGGGATACAGAGAGAGAGGAGACTGGGGGATACAGAGAGAGAGAGAGAGGGGACACTGGGGGATACAGAGAGAGAGAGGAAACTTTGTGATACAGAGAGAGAGAGAGGACACTGGGGGATACAGAGAGAAAGAGAGGAAACTGGGGGATACAGAGAGAAAGAGGGGACACTGGGGGATACGGAGAAAGAGAGAGGAAACTGGGGGATACAGAGAGAGAGAGGAAACTGGGGGATACAGAGAGAGAGAGGAAACTGGGGGATACAGAGAGAGAGAGAGAGGAAACTGGGGGATACAGAGAGAAAGAGGGGACACTGGGGGATACAGAGAGAGAGGAAACTGGGGGATACAGAGGGAAAAGGAGACTAGGGGATACAGAGAGAGAGGAAACTAGGGGATACAGAGAGAGAGAGAGAGAGGACACTGGGGGATACAGAGAGAGAGGAAACTGGGGGATCTAGAGAGATGAGACTGGGGGGATACAGAGAGAGAGAGGGGAAACTGGGGGATACAGAGAGGGGGGGAACTGGGGGATACAGAGAGAAACAGGGGAGACTGGGGGATACAGAGAGAGAGGAGACTGGGGGATACAGAGAGAGGAGACTGGGGGGATACAGAGAGAGAGAGGGGACACTGGGGGATACAGATAGAGAGAGAGGGGGAACTGGGGGATACAGAGAGAAACAGGGGAGACTGGGGGATACAGAGAGAGAGGAGACTGGGGGATACAGAGAGAGGAGACTGGGGGATACAGAGAGAGGAGACTGGGGGGATACAGAGAGAGAGAGGGGACACTGGGGGATACATAGAGAAAGAGGGGACACAGGGGGATACAGAGAGAAAGAGGGGACACTGGGGGATACAGAGGGAGAGGACACTGGGGAATACAGAGAGAGGAGACTTGGGGGATACAGAGAGAGAGAGGGGAAACTGGGGGATACAGAGAGAAAGGAGATACTGGGGGATACACAAAGAGAGAGGAAACTGGGGGATACAGAGAGAGAGAGGACACTGGGGGATACAGAGAGGAAACTGGGGGATACAAAGAGAGAGAGGAAACTGGGGGATACAGAGAGAGAGGACACTGGGGGATACAGAGAGAGAGGACACTGGGGATTACAGAGAGAGAGGAGACTGGGGGATACAGAGAGATATGAAACTGGGGGATATAGAGAGAGGGAAATGGGGGGATACATAGAGAGAGAAAACTGGGGGATACAGAGAAAGGAGACTGGGGGATCAAGAGAGAGAGGAAACGGGGATACAGAGAGAGGAGACTGGGGGGATACACAGAGAGAGAGAGGACTGGGATACAGAGAGAGGAAACTGGGGAGATACGGAGAGAGGAGATTGGGGGTTATGGAGAGAGGAGATTGGGGTTACGGAGAGAGAGGAGACTGGGGGGATACAGAGAGAGGAAATTGGGGGGATACATAGACAAAGGAGACTGGGGGGATACATAAAGAGGAGACTTGAGGATACAGAGAAAGATGAGACTGGGGGCATGCAGAAAGAGAGGAGACTGGGGGACACAGGGAGAACGGAGATTGTACCCTTAATTCTCCAGCCTTAGATTACAGGAACAATCTCCAGGTTGTGACTTTATATTCATCTTGGCACCCAGCAATTCAGATCAGAACATCATTCATGGAGAAGCAGGAAAATCCGATGAGCTACACCATTCAATTAGTATAGAGGCAGACTGCCTGTTTATTCTTTTTTCAAAGACATTTAAAAAAAAACAATAAACACACATATCCCCCTCCCCACTTTCTTTAGCTAAGCCACCTCTAGTTTTACTCTGCAGAAAGTGTATCTATTTTGCTCGGCAGAAAGTGTATCTCTGTTAGTTATTGGTAAAATAACATTATTACAGTGCATATAACATCATATAGTAACCCCAACATTACTTATTGTGGCTCAAATTACATTACACACAAAAACAACATGTCATAGTCCTTACAACAAGTCTCTCTTAATAGCCTTTGATATTAGCAATCACAAATTTTTTGGTCCCAAATAACAGGGTTGCTCGTGGAGTTATGGGGAGTCCCAAAATCAGTCATGACAGAGGGATTAAGGAGAAACACAGAGAGAGATGGGACTGCAGGGATACACAGAGAGAGCGGGGACTGGAGAGAGACTCAGGGGATACACAGAGAAGGTAGATTGGGGAATACACACAGAGAGATAGAGAGGGGGCTGGAGGTATATACAGGGAAAGGGAAGAATGGGGGAAACACATAGAGTGGAGACTGAAAGATACACAAAGCGATGAGGGAATACATACAGAGACAGGTAGTCTGGGAGGAGGATGAAGGGTGTGAGGAAGAGAGGACTTAAAGATACACAAAGAGATAGGAGAATGAGGGGAAAACAGAGAGATTGGATTGGGAATACACAGAGAGGGAGACGGATACACAGAGGTGAAACACAGAGTGGGGCTAAAGGGAAACAGAGAGAAATGGGACTAGGAATACATGGAGAGAGAAGAGGACTGCTGAAATACACAGAGAGAGGGTGGAGATTGGGGAAAACACAGAGGGGGAAACTGGGGGGTACAAAAACACACAGAGAGATGGGGTCAGTGAGGATACATGAGAGGAGACTGGGGAAAGAGAGAGGCGAGACTGGGGGTATACAGAGATAGGGATGGCTGGGCAATACAGGGAGAGAGAAGGGAGACTGGGGGGGAGTGGGGGGATACAAACAGAGGGGAGAGACTAGTGGAATGCACATAGAGATGGGAGGATACACAGAGAGAGGGGGGACTTGGGTAAACATTGAGAGCAGTGAGATGGGATATACAGAGGAGACACAGAGAGATGGGGATAGGCATACACAGAGAAAGAGGGGAGACGGGGGATACCGAGAGAGATGGCAGACTGGGGGGATACACAGAGAGATGGGACTGGGATACACAGAGAGAGGAGGGACTTGGGTAAACATAGCGAGTGGTGAGATGGGATATACAGAGGAGACACACAGAGAGATGGGACTGGGCATGCACAGAGAGAGAGAGGGGAGACTGGGGGGATACACAGTGAGATGGGACTGGGCATACACAGAGAGAGAGAGGGGAGACTGGGGATACACAGAGAGATGGGACTGGGCATACACAGAGAAAGAGGGGAGACGGGTCATACACAGAGAGATGGGACTGGGGATACAGAGAGAGATGGGAGACTGGGGGGATACACAGAGAGATGGTACTGGACATACACAGAGAGAGAGAGAAGAAGGCCGAGAGGATAGACTATATACTGAGAGAAGGAAAGGCAGTGCTGTGGTGGGGTCAGCCATACAGTAATAACAGGAAGAGTAGTCAGATAAAGGAGGGGAAACACAGAGAGTGGGGCCAAAGGGAGAAATGGGACTAGGAATACATGGAGATTGAAGAGGACTGCTGAAATACACAGAGAGAGGGTGGAGACTGGGCAAAACACAGAGGGGGAAACTGGGGGGTACACAAACACACAGAGAGATGGGGTCAGTGAGGATACATGAGAGGAGACTGGGGAAAGAGAGAGGCGAGACTGGGGGTATACAGAGATAGGGATGGCTGGGCAATACAGGGAGAGAGAAGGGAGACTGGGGGGGAGTGGAGGGATACAAACAGAGGGATGAGACATCTTGGCCCTATCCCACCATCCTTTCCACAAGCTGACAACACCCAACCCTTACCCTTCCCTAATCCCTCCTCCACTATGGATTCCTTTGACCCTGTTACCGAGGATGAAGTATCTACTTCACTATCAACCTCTCACCTTACCACATGTCCACATGATCCTATTCCTTCACAGCTAATTCCTCCCCTATCCACCGCACTTATACCAGCTCTCACACATCTATTCAACCTCTCCCTAAACACTGGCAGGTTTCCATCCTCCTTAAAACATGCCGTAATTACACCCATTCTCAAGAAGCCCGCATCTGACCCAGCTTCTGCCTCCAACTACCGCCCTATCTCACTACTTCCCCTGGCTTCTAAACTGCTTGAGCGCCTTGTTTACAATCGCCTCACTCAATATATTTCTTCCAATTCCCTTCTTGACCCCTTCCAATCTGGTTTCCGTGCCCAACACTCAACAGAAACAGCCCTCACAAAAGTCACCAATGACTTGCTAACTGCCAAATCAAAGGGTAACTTCTCCATTCTAATTCTCCTGGACCTCTCTGCTGCCTTCGACACAGTTGACCACCCTCTTCTAATCCAAACTCTCCGTTCATTTGGCATTTAGGGCACAGCTCTTTTATGGTTCACATCCTATCTAAAAGATCGTACATTTAGCGTCTCCTTCTCTGGCACCTCTTCTTCACCTCTCCCTCTGTCTGTTGGTGTTCCCCAAGTTTCTGTCCTAGGCCCCCTCCTCTTCTCCATCTACACCTCCTCCCTTGGCACCCTCATAAAATCCTTTGGATTTTAGTATCATCTCTATGCAGATGATACTCAAATCTACCTCTCTGCACCCGATCTATCCCCCTCTCTTTTAGCTCAAGTTTCCAACTGCCTCTCTAGCATATCCTCCTGGATGTCTACCCGTCAACTCAAACTCAACATGTCTAAGACTGAACTCCTAATCTTTCCACCCTCTACTACAGCTTCCACTCCTCAAATATCTCTCACTGTTGACAACACCATCATCACTCCCACCTCCCAGGCCCGTTGTCTTGGCGTTTTTACTGGATCCCGCCCTCTCTTTTATTCCTCACATCCAATCGATAACTAAATCTTGTCAGTTTCACCTAAAAAACATCTCCAAAATTCGTCATTATCTTACACAAGACACAGCTAAAATTCTAATACACTCTCTCATCATATCTCGACTCGACTACTGCAATTCCCTTCTTGCTGGCCTCCCCATCTCTTGTCTGTCTCCCCTCCAATCCATAATGAACGCCTCCTCTAGACTCATCTTCAATACCAAACGCTCAGTGTCTGCAGCTCCTCTCTGTCAATCACTCCACTGGCTTCCCATAGCTTCCCGAATCACATTTAAAATCATGACCTTAACGCATAAAGCCCTCAACAACAGTGCACCCCCTTATATCTCTGCTCTTGTTTCAAAATACTCTCCCAACCGCCCCCTTCGTTCTCCTAACGACCTTTTTCTTTCCTCCTCTCTCATCACCTCCTCTCACTCCCGTCTTCAGGACTTTTCTCGTGCAGCCCCTACTATTTGGAACTCCTTGCCTCGCTCCATTAGATTAACTTCCTCCCTCAAAACCTTTAAGAAATTACTAAAAACACACCTATTTAAAAAATCATATCACTTTCATCCTCTATAATTACAACTGCACACTCCACAGCTTAATAACACTCCCACCCACAATCTACAGTACAGCTCACAGACCCCTCCAATTGACTAAACAAATTGCATTCACGTTGCCATTTTGTATTTGTCACCCTCTTGTATCACACCTAAACCCTTAGATTGTAAGTTTGCGAGTTTTCAATTGTGTGTCCGTGTCTTGGAAACAAGCACTAAGTACATTTGATTATATGCTCAAAAACAGGGCCCTCCATTCTTTAAGGTGTTAAGTTTGGTTTTTGCCATGTACTAACCCCCTGTACAGCGCTACGGAATATGTTGGCGCGATATAAATAAAGATAATAATAATAATGATGCACATAGAGAAGGGAGGATACACAGAGAGAGGGGGGACTTGGGTAAACATTGAGAGCAGTGAGATGGGATTTACAGAGGAGACACACAGAGAGATGGGACTGGGCATACACAGAGAAAGAGGGGAGACTGGGGGGATACAGAGAGAGATGGGAGACTGGGGGGATACACAGAGAGATGGGACTGGGATACACAGAGAGAGGGGGGACTTGGGTAAACATAGCAAGCAGTGAGATGGGATATACAGAGGAGACACACAGAGAGATGGGACTGGGCATACAGAGAGAGAGAGAGAGAGAGGGGAGACTGTGGGGATACACATAGAGTTGGGACTGGGCATACACAGAGAAAGAGGGGAGAATGGGGGGATACACAGAGAGATGGGACTGGGCATACACAGAGAGAGAGAGGGGAGACTGGGGATACACAGAGAGATGGGACTGGGTATACACAGAGAAAGAGGGGAGACTGGGGGGATACACAGAGAGATGGGACTGGGCATACACAGAGAAAGAGGGGAGGATGGGGGGATACACAGAGAGATGGGACTGGGCATACACAGAGAGAGAGAGGGGAGACTCTGGGGATACACAGAGAGATGGGACTGGGTATACACAGAGAAAGATGGGAGACTGGGGGGATACACAGAGAGATGGGACTGGGCATACACAGAGAAAGAGGGGAGGATGGGGGGATACACAGAGAGATGGGACTGGGATACACAGAGAGAGGGGGGACTTGGGTAAACATAGCAAGCAGTGAGATGGGATATACAGAGGAGACACACAGAGAGATGGGACTGGGCATACACAGAGAAAGAGGGGAGACTGGGGGCATATATAGAGAGATGGGACTGGGCATACACAGAGAGAGAGAGAGGGGAGACTGGGGATACACAGAGAGATGGGACTGGGCATACACAGAGAAAGAGGAGAGACTGGGGCATACACAGAGAGATGGGACTGGGGATACACAGAGAAAGAGGGGAGACTGGGGGGATACACAGAGAGATGGGACTGGGCATACACAGAGAGAGAGAGGGGAGACTGGGGATACACAGAGAGATGGGACTGGGCATACACAGAGAAAGAGGAGAGACTGTGGGGATACACAGAGAGATGGGACTGGGCATACACAGAGAAAGAGGGGAGACTGGGGGGGGGGGGTACACAGAGAGATGGGACTGGGCATACACAGAGAGAGAGAGGGGAGACTGGGGGCATACACAGAGAGATGGGACTGGGGATACAGAGAGAGATGGGAGACTGGGGGGATACACAGAGAGATGGTACTGGACATACACAGAGAGAGAGAGGGGAGACTGGGGATACACAGAGAGATGGGACTGGGCATACACAGAGAGAAAGAGAAGAAGGCCGAGAGGATAGACTATATACTGAGAGAAGGAAAGGCAGTGCTGTGGTGGGGTCAGCCATACAGTAATAACAGGAAGAGTAGTCAGATAAAGGAGGGGAAACACAGAGAGTGGGGCCAAAGGGAGAAATTGGACTAGGAATACATGGAGATTGAAGAGGACTGCTGAAATACACAGAGAGAGGGTGGAGACTGGGCAAAACACAGAGGGGGAAACTGAGGGGTACACAAACACACAGAGAGATGGGGTCAGTGAGGATACATGAGGGGAGACTGGGGAAAGAGAGAGGCAAGACGGGAGGTATACAGAGATAGGGATGGCTGAGCAATACAGGGAGAGAGAAGGGAGATGGGGGGGGTGGAGGGATACAAACAGAGGGGAGAGACTAGTGGGATGAGACAGCTTGGCCCTATCCCACCATCCTTTCCACAAGCCGACAACACCCAACCCTTACCCTTCCCCAATCCCTCCTCCACTATGGATTCCTTTGACCCTGTTACCGAGGATGAAGTATCTACTTTACTATCAACCTCTCACCTTACCACATGTCCACATGATCCTATTCCTTCACAGCTAATACCTCCCCTATCCACCGCACTTATACCAGCTCTCACACATCTATTCAACCTCTCCCTAAACACCGGCAGGTTTCCATCCTCCTTAAAACATGCCGTAATTACACCCATTCTCAAGAAGCCCGCATCTGACCCAGCTTCTGCCTCCAACTACCGCCCTATCTCACTACTTCCCCTGGCTTCTAAACTGCTTGAGCGCCTTGTTTACAATCGCCTCACTCAATATATTTCTTCCAATTCCCTTCTTGACCCCTTCCAATCTGGTTTCCGTGCCCAACACTCAACAGAAACAGCCCTCACAAAAGTCACCAATGACTTGCTAACTGCCAAATCAAAGGGTAACTTCTCCATTCTAATTCTCCTGGACCTCTCTGCTGCCCTCGACACAGTTGACCACCCTCTTCTAATCCAAACTCTCTGTTCATTTGGCATCCAGGGCACAGCTCTTTTATGGTTCACATCCTATCTAAAAGATCGTACATTTAGCGTTTCCTTCTCTGGCACCTCTTCTTCACCTCTCCCTCTGTCTGTTGGCGTTCCCCAAGTTTCTGTCCTAGGCCCCCTCCTCTTCTCCATCTACACCTCCTCCCTTGGCACCCTCATAAAATCCTTTGGATTTCAATATCATCTCTATGCAGATGATACTCAAATCTACCTCTCTGCACCCAAGCTATCCCCCTCTCGTTTAGCTCAAGTTTCCAACTGCCTCTCTAGCATATCCTTCTGGATGTCTACCCGTCAACTCAAACTCAACATGTCTAAGACTGAACTCCTAATCTTTCCACCCTCTACTACAGCTTCCACTCCTCAAATATCTCTCACTGTTGACAACACCATCATCACTCCCACCTCCCAGGCCCGTTGTCTTGGGGTTCTACTGGATCCTGCCCTCTCTTTTATTCCTCACATCCAATCGATAACTAAATCTTGTCAGTTTCAACTAAAAAACATCTCCAAACTTTGTCATTATCTTACACAAGACACAGCTAAAATTCTAATACACTCTCTCATCATATCTCGACTCGACTACTGCAATTCCCTTATTGCTGGCCTCCACATCTCTCGTCTGTCTCCCCTCCAATCCATAATGAACGCCTCCGCTAGACTCATCTTCAATACCAAACGCTCAGTGTCTGCAGCTCCTCTCTGTCAATCACTCCACTGGCTTCCCATAGATTCCCGAACCACATTTAAAATCATTACCTTAACGCATAAAGCCCTCAACAACAGTGCACCCCCTTATATCTCTGCTCTTGTTTCAAAATACTCTCCCAACCGCCCCCTTCATTCTGTTAACGACCTTCTTCTTTCCTCCTCTCTCATCACCTCCTCTCACTCCCGTCTTCAGGACTTTTCTCGTGCAGCCCCTACTATTTGGAACTCCTTGCCTCGCTCCATTAGATTAACTTCCTGCCTCAAAACCTTTAAGAAATTACTAAAAACACACCTATTTAAAAAATCATATCACCTTCATCCTCTATAATTACAACTGCACACTCCACAGCTTAATAACACTTCCACCCACAATCTACAGTACAGCTCACAGACCCCTCCAATTGACTAAACAAATTGCATTCACGTTGCCATTTTGTATTTGTCACCCTCTTGTATCACACCTAAACCCTTAGATTGTAAGTTTGCGAGTTTTCAATTGTGTGTCCATGTCTTGGAAACAAGCACTATGTACATTTGATTATATGCTCAAAAACAGGGCCCTCCATTATTTAAGGTGTTAAGTTTGTTTTTTGCCATGTACTAACCCCCTGTACAGCGCTACGGAATATGTTGGCGCGATATAAATAAAGATAATAATAATAATTATGCACATAGAGACGGGAGGATACACAGAGAGAGGGAGGACTTGGGTAAACATTGAGAGCAGTGAGATGGGATATACAGAGGAGACACACAGAGAGATGGGACTGGGCATACACAGAGAAAGAGGGGAGACTGGGGGGATACAGAGAGAGATGGGAGACTGGGGGGATACACAGAGAGATGGGACTGGGATACACAGAGAGAGGGGGGACTTGGGTAAACATAGCAAGCAGTGAGATGGGATATATAGAGGAGACACACAGAGAGATGGGACTGGGCTACACAGAGAGAGGGGGGACTTGGGTAAACATAGCAAGCAGTGAGATGGGATATACAGAGGAGACACACAGAGAGATGGGACTGGGCATACACAGAGAGAGAGAGAGAGAGAGAGAGGGGAAACTGTGGGGATACACAGAGAGATGGGACTGGGCATACACAGAGAAAGAGGGGAGACTGGGGGGATACACAGAGAGATGGTACTGGGCATACACAGAGAGAGAGAGGGGAGACTGTGGGGAAACACAGAGAGATGGGACTGGGCATACACAGAGAAAGAGGGGAGACTGGGGGGATACACAGAGAGATGGGACTGGGCATACACAGAGAAAGAGGGGAGACTGGGGGCATACACAGAGAGATGGGACTGGGGATACAGAGAGAGATGGGACTGGGCATACACAGAGAGAGAGGGGGGGGGGACTGGGGATACACAGAGAGATGGGACTGGGCATACACAAAGAAAGAGGAGAGACTGGTGCATACACAGAGAGATGGGACTGGGGATACCCAGAGAAAGAGGGGAGACTGGGGGGATACACAGAGAGATGGGACTGGGCATACAGAGAGAGAGAGGGGGGACACTGGGGATACACAGAGAGATGGGACTGGGCATACACAGAGAGAGAGAGAGGGGAGACTGGGGATACACAGAGAGATGGGACTGGGCATACACAGAGAAAGAGGAGAGACTGGGGGGATACACAGAGAGATGGGACTGGGCATACACAGAGAGATGGGACTGGGGATACACAGAGAAAGAGGGGAGACTGGGGGGATACACAGAGAGATGGGACTGGGCATACACAGAGAGAGAGAGGGGAGACTGGGGGGATACACAGAGAGATGGGACTGGGCATACACAGAGAAAGAGGAGAGACTGTGGGCATACACAGAGAGATGGGACTGGGCATGCACAGAGAAAGAGGGGAGACTGGGGGGAGACACAGAGAGATGGGACTGGGCATACACAGAGAGAGAGAGGGGAGACTGGGGGGAGACACAGAGAGATGGGACTGGGCATACACACACAGAGAGAGGTGAGACTGGGGATACACATAGAGTTGTGACTAAGCATACACAGAGAAAGAGGGGAGACTGGGGGCATACACAGAGAGATGGGACTGGGGATACAGAGAGAGATGGGACTGGGCATACACAGAGAGAGAGAGAGGGGAGACTGGGGATACACAGAGAGATGGGACTGGGCTTACACAGAGAAAGAGGGGAGACTGGGGGGATACACAGAGATATGGGACTGGGGATACCCAGAGAAAGAGGGGAGACTGGGGGCATACACAGATAGATGGGACTTGGCATACACAGAGAGAGGGGAGACTGGGGATACACAGAGAAAGAGGGGAGACTGGGGGCATACACAGAGAGATGGGACTGGGGATACAGAGAGAGATGGGAGACTAATGGGATACACAGAGAGATGGTACTGGACATACAGAGAGAGAGGGGAGACTGGGGATACACAGAGAGATGGGACTGGGCATACACAGAGAGAGAGAGAAGAAGGCCGAGAGGATAGACTATATACTGAGAGAAGGAAAGGCAGTGCTGTGGTGGGGTCAGCCATACAGTAATAACAGGAAGAGTAGTAGTAGTAGATATACAGAGAGAGAGAGAGAGAGGGTAGACTGTGGATACACAGAGAGATGGGACTGGGCATACACAGAGAAAGAGGGGAGACTGGGGGGTTACACAGAGAGATGGGACAGGGGATACAGAGAGAGATGGGAGACTGGGGGGTTACACAGAGAGATGGGACTGGGGATACACAGAGAGAGAGATGGAAGACTGGGGCAATACACAGATGGGACTGGGGATACACAGAGAGAGAGGAGAGACTGTGGGGAAACACAGAGAGATGGAACTGGGGATACACAGCGAGAGAGGGGAGACGGATACACAGAGAGATGGGACTGGGGATACACAGAGAGAGAGAGGGGAGACTGGGGATACACAGAGAGATGGAACTGGGGATACACAGAGAGAGAGGGGAGACGGATACACAGAGAGATGGGACTGGGGATACACAGAGAGAGAGAGGGGAGACTGGGGATACACAGAGAGATGGGACTGGTGATACACAGAGAGAGAGGGGAGACTGGGGGGATACACAGAGAGATGGGACTGGGATACACAGAGAGAGAGAGGGGAGACTGGGGGGGTACACAGAGAGATGGGACTGGGATACACAGAGACATGGGACTGGGGATACACTGACAGACAGGGGGAAGATAAATCTAGGTGCCCAGTCACAGATATGAAAATATGTGTAGGGAATCAGATAGCAGAGGATGAGTCTGGGGACATCAGAGAGAGATGGGATGCGTCTTGGTTATCAGGAAGCAGAGAATAGACAAAGGAGAAAATCTAGGGGTTTCGGGTAGGGGAGAGCAGGTGGAGAGGGCAGTTGTCAGCACTGAAGAAGTCCGAGAGGATAGACTATATACTGAGAGAAGGGAAAGGCAGTGCTGTGGTGGGGTCAGCCATACAGTAATAACAGGAAGAGTAGTCAGATAAGGGGGGGGGGGGCAAGAGTGAGATACAGGGCTGGGTTTACATCAGAGATGCCCCTAGGCAATGACTCCTCAGGAACTCACACACACACATTTATATATATATATATATATATATATATATATATATATATATATATATATATATATATATACAGTCAGGTCCATAAATATTGGGACATCGACACAATTCTTTTTGCCTCTATACACCTCCACAATGGATTTGAAATGAAACGAACAAGATGTGCTTTAACTGCAGACTTTCAGCTTTAATTTGAGGGTATTTCCATCCAAATCAGGTGAACGGTGTAGG
The DNA here is from genome assembly GCA_027410445.1 of Discoglossus pictus. NCBI lineage: Eukaryota > Metazoa > Chordata > Amphibia > Anura > Alytidae > Discoglossus > Discoglossus pictus. The sequence continues at coordinate 234,236,413 of CM050168.1, read as the reverse complement.
AATTACAACAGTTTGTATATGTTCCTACCACTTTTTAAGGGACCAAAAGTAATGGGACAGATTAACAGTCATAGAACAAACTTTCACTTTTTAATACTTGGTTGCAAATCCTTTGCAGTCAATTACAGCCTAAAGTCTGGAATGCATAGACATCACCAGACGCTAGGTTTCATCCCTGGTGATGCTCTGCCAGACCTCTATTGCAACTGTCTTCAGTTCCTGCTTGTTCTTGGGGCATTTTCCCTTCAGTTTTGTCTTCAGCAAGTGAAATGCATGCTCAATCGGATTCAGATCAGGTGATTGACTTGGCCATTGCATAACATTCCACTTCTTTCCCTTAAAAAAACTCTTTGGTTGCTTTTGCAGTAAGCTTCGGGTCATTATCCATCTGCACTGTGAAGCACCGTCCAATGAGTTCTGAAGCATTTGGCTGAATAATAGCAGATAATATTGCCCGAAACACTTCAGAAATCCTCCTGCTGCTTTTGTCAGCAGTCACATTATCAATAAATACAAGAGAAAAAGTTCCATTGGCAGCCCTACATGCCCACGCCATGACACTACCACCACCATGCTTCACTGATGAGGTGGTGTGCTTTGGATCATGAGCAGTTCCTTTCCGTCTCCATACTCTTCTCTTCCCATCACTCTGGTACAAGTTGATCTTAGTCTCATCTGTCCATAGGATGTTGTTCCAGAACTGTGAAGGCTTTTTTCGATGATGTTTGGCAAACTCTAATCTGGCCGTCCGGTTTTTGAGGTTCACCAGTGGTATTCATCTTGTGGTGAACCCTCTGTATTTACTCTGGTGAAGTCTTCTCTTGATTGTTGACTTTGACACACATACACCTACATCCTGGAGAATGTTCTTGATCTGGCCAACTGTTGTGAAGGGTGTTTTCTTCACCAGGGAAATAATTCTTCGGTCATCCACCACAGTTGTTTTCCGTGGTCTTCCGGGTCTTTTGGTGTTGCTGAGCTCACCGGTGCGTTCTTTCTTTTTAAGGAAGTTGATTTGGACACACCTAATGATTTTGCTATCTCTCTGATGGGTTAGTTTTGTTTTTTCAGCCTAATGATGGCTTTCTTCACTGATAGTGACAGCTCTTTGGATCTCATATTGAGAGTTAGCAACAAATGCAAGTAGCAGACTTGAAATGAACTCTGGACCTTTTATCTGCTCTTTGTAAATGGGATAATGAGGGAATAACAAACACCTGGCCAGGGAACAGCTGAGCAGCCAATTGTTCCATTACTTTTGGTCCCTTAAAAAATGGGAGGCACATATACAAACTGTTGGTGGTGTATAGAGCCAAAAAGTTTAGAATTGTGTCGATGTCCCAATATTTATGGACCTGACTGTATATATATATATATATATATATATATATATATATATAGATAGATTGTACACCCATTTTCACGATGACACCCAGAATTCCCAGAGCACAATTTGTAATACTTTGTATTGAATTTTGTACAATGATATTAACAGTGTAACCAATATAATAGGAAACAACGCCAGAACATATATATTGTGACTGGCATGTTAAATAGTGAGCAGTTTAACAGAGTAAGAGCTACTACTAAAGAGAGAAAGTGGAAGGGACAAGATTTGGGCAAGGGTAGTGAGATGTAAACCATCTACAGTGCAACAAAGTGTCCTCCCAAACTGTGGTAAATAGGGCAAAAAACAGGGGTAAATAGAGATGAACAGCCTTATTAAATTGGGATTCGACCAACTGAATAGGGCTCTATATAAGCACAATGCATATTTTTTTTACAGAAGTTTTAATTAGTAAAGACCTTTTGGATAGAAGTTCACTAACTAAAATCTTCTGATAAAAATAAATGCTCTGTGCTTATATAGAGCCCTATTCAATTGGCAAAATAGCAATTTAATAAGGCAAACCTTTGTAATGTAAACCTTTAGCCGAGGTTCCCAGCCAGGTTTTGGTGTCATTTCTTACATTTAGTGCTTGTAGAGATGCCTATTTTGTGAACTTGACATGATGTCTATGCAGCACTAAACATCATGAAAGTAGTTCCAGATATATGTTTGATGAAGCATGTATAGCTTTACCATACAATACCTAACTGGGTTCTAGTTAAGAATAGACCATATAGAATATTCAATCGCTGATTTACACATAATACTAAGACAATATATATATATAGGTATATAGGTAGTAACTATACAAAAATTGTTAAACTTAACAGTAGTAAGAGAAAATGGACAGTGAATTGGTAAAAGTAATTCATAAACACTCCAAATAAGTTATTTAAAGTATAATAGAATATTTCATCATTCACTATATTACCCGTTAAGCTGCCAGAATAGTCCGTTGCTTATTTCAGTTTTCTGTTGTTTGCACTGGCAGAGATGGGGTGTAATATCTAGCAAATATAATATTATGTGGTCTGTGGCCTTTCCAACTTTCCTCTATCCAAACTTACACTTCTGCATGTGCTGAACTCAGCTGAATGTTACTACCTCAAATGGAAAAAGTCTTTAATCTGTTAGCTTTCAGGATCTTGACTACTGACTCAATGTCCGGGCACTGCATGGGTAAAAATGTTAAATTATATAATAATCAAGAATTGGGGTCTGTGTCCCACAAAATCAGTGACACTGACATGAAAACAATTATGTCCCCTTATGTTGACTGGTAGGTCTTGGAGTGACTAACTGCTTTCAATGATCAATCTAGATTTTAAATCTCATTCCGTATAAATATTGCCATATACTATGTAAATCTTAGTGAAGGTGTGGGAGCTAAGAGGTTGTACAGCATAAATATGGCTTGCATTTTTTTTATGTGGTTTTGAGGAACTGTGTTGGTAGGGTGGCTGATTTTGTTAGGAAGGCTACTGAAAGATCTCATTTCAGGAACCATAAACTAGAATAAAACAGGGGGATGGGGGTTGTTGGGCTTCTATGTGTTTCATTCAATTATGACTTCCTCAAGGATATATAACCCAGGCATAAATAAACATTAAAAGATAAATAAAAAAGACTTTGAACTCACAACCATCAATATCAAAGTACGTTGGTGTAAGCACTGTGCTATCTCTCTATATAATGTGCAATAGGTGAAAAATAAAATATATGAAATGCAACACATACTTAGTCAGCACAACATAGTGCAGCTCATTTTGTATACAGGATTTAGGGGAAGATATTAGCAGTCTAAAACCCCTATCTATAAATGTGTATAACTCAAACAATTTAGCAGGGTTTTTAAAAAGGAAAACACTTTTTTTCCATTTGACTATCAACCCCCTTTGTGATGATTCAGAGCATATTTGGTGACTTCAGTGGACCATGAATAAGAAATGATGGGGAATGACTAATAATATCTAAAAGAGAATTGAAAGAACAATATGTTAACCTCTGAAACTAGAAGTAGCAACTACACTGAAAAACTTGTGGAAGAAATATCGTACAGCTGGGGTGCTGGGTTATTGGAGCTGTATCTCAATAGAATGAGGAAGTGCAAAAAATGGAAATGAAACTTTGATTGAGAAAAATATACATCTACCCTGATTATAAAAGTAGGATATTATTGGTTGATTGTTAAACCAGTTAATATAAGAGCACGGTCAACAAAACTGTAGTATATCGGTGGTTTTCATATTGAGTTTCTGTTATTGGCGAAGCTCAAGGACACCAGTAGCTTCAAGAACTGGAAGGACTGGTGCTTGGGTAAGGAATGTGTAACCTGATGTGACAGAAATGGTGTTACTTACATACTACTATTATCAGAGTGCCACAATTAATATCAGCAAGTTGTACAAGCAAGTTGTATCAGAGGCATGTCCGTATCCTATATTATGATATGGGTGGGCATCTCCTCCAGAGAAGGTACCAAGAAGGAGACTAGAAGATCATTCTGATATCAAATGGTTTTATTATTTAATAGGGATTTTTGCATAGCCCTCTAAAATATCCAGGCTAATGCTTAGAGCATTTCATTTCTAGAAGCAAATCTAAAATCATACAGCTTTCCTGGTTAGAACCTCAATCCACAAATGATGCTGAAACGGCTTCTGATAGGATGACCGCATCATGAACACATTGCAAAGACTAGATCATATGTTGCAGACAAAATATTGTAATTATTAAAATGTTTATAACCAATAATGTGATGCAGTTTAAATAAACTGAGCATTGATCTTATTCTTCGTGACGTACAACACTCCAGAAACGGTATATACATACGACTGTATACTTAAGAGGATACAATACAGGTCTCAGTTATGGTAGTAATCAACCCCCCACCCTCTTTTACTGTTGGTCTTTTACTGTTTGTGAGGATTAAGGAGTTTGGACATGAACCTGTAGTTCCACCTTTGCGTTTAAGGAAGTTTATATTGATCTAAAAGTTTATACACTCTTAACAATTTGAACTTTGCACTAGGACATATCTGCCCTACCCATATCTATTAATTATGTTTAATGTGTACTAAAGGGCTATATTACTTTGGTAAAAAAAACTTCACATGCTTTTAAAGTATGTTACAAACTAACTACATCAGCCAGAAACATAAAAAGAGTTTTAAATAAAAACTTATAGTTTAATGACTCTGATTGTGTTATTGGACTTTCCATCTTTGATTGCTAATCTGTCTGGAGCTTGAGGGGGAGGATTATCCTATGGTTGTTACTTTGCCATTGAGCTATATTCTCAAGTGTGGTATTTGGCGACAATATTTTAACAAAAATGAATTCAGATCTCATAGCTATCCACTGATCCCCAAACTCCTTGTCGGTTTCTTGCCCTTTTAGGAACAGAGATAAAATGTCTGTCAACATTAAAGTGAAATTGAATATAATAGTTACAAATCATGGATGTAGGAGCCCAAAAAAGTCAGGAGCTGATAAAGTTTAAACAGGCAAAAAAACTGTGGAGAATGAGTGGTGCAATTCAAAGGAAGAGAGGGCAGGCCAACCAACATAAATAAAGAAAACATACAATAGTGGCACATTAAAAATAGAGTACCAAAGGAATGGTACTTATCCATTACCAATGGAAGCCATGATCTGAGGCAATAAAGTTTCTCCCTCAATTCTAATGGTATCAGTCCAAGTATGGATGAAAGATGAGCTGCTATCTTGAAGATTTTGAGAGACCTCCCTGCAGAGTAAATCCGTTTTTTGAAAAAGAATTTGGAGTTGGCAAAACAGGAAAAAAATCGAAACAAATATATGGTGAAGTAATTTTGTGTTTCTCGAATACATGCGTAAATGTTGTACTTACAAAACATTAAAAAAACTACTTAATATTAAAAAAGACAATTTGGCATAAAATGTGTAGAACATAATTTTTTTAATCTATAGATTATGGCAGATTATTTACACTTTTGTAATTGTTTTAAAAAGAGGTTTTACAAATGTATTGTGTAAGAGTTCATTTTTTAGCATTAAATAGATAACCTTTGATTAATCTCATACTCTATGGCTATAAGGTCTATTTATCTTAAGAAGACTTTTATGTGTACTATCAGAGATTGTGGACATGTTTATGTTAGTGTTTATGGTTTCTAAGTACAATCATATGTTTATTAAAATAACTCAAATTTATGTCGCCATATAGTTTTTCTGCTTTTTACCCTTTTTTTGCTCTGTTCTTCACATTCCTTTTTTTAACACAGTAGTGTAACTAAAAGGCAAATATAATATCTTGAGAATATGCAGGGAAGAGGGAGAGAATGGAGAGTGGAGAGATACAAGTAGAAATTGACAGAGAAAAGGAAAATAAAGTAATATATTACAGAAAGAGGAACTGGAATACCCTTAGCGTGGAAAATGAGTCAAACAAAAATAAAGAAGTGAAGCCTGCCTAGGATAAGCATAAGGCCACCTTAGGGCTTAATAAGTGAGACTTTTGGGTTCATAGAATGGGCATGCTAGAAGGGTCTTTTTAGTTATCTGTCTTTGAATCAACGTTTCTATGTTTAAGGGACGAGGCAAGACAAAGGAGAAAGAAATTGGTATACTAGGGAGAGAGAGAGAGAAATAGAAAGCAAAAGACAATGGAAGAAACAAGAGAGAATGGGTTAGAATAGAAGTGAAGGGAGAGAAAAGAGGGTGAATAAGGAAAGCAGAACAAATATGTAAGGAAACAAAATAAAATAAAACAGGAAGGATGAAGAGATGGTAGAGAGGAGAGTCAGAGGTATAAAAGGGAGGGAGAAAGGACTAGAGAATGGGGAGGGGAGATGCTAGAGAGTGGGAGACAAAAGGGAGAGAAGGGAGCAAGACATGCTATATAAGGGTTTTTGCTGCTAGACATATCCCATTGTTCCCCTTGTTATTTTATACATATAACTATAAATAAATAACATGTTTGCAAAGCAGACTAAAAACTGATTCAGAGGAAAACTCAGAAATGTATTTATGCTATAATCATAGATGGCTTAGAATCATGCTTTCATATCACTACATAACACAGGCTTCCTCCCTCCTCAATATCATATCACTGCATAACACTGGCTTCCTCCTGTTCACTATCATATAATTGCATAACTCAGACTTCATCCCACCTCAATATCATATCACTCTATAACACTTGATTCCCCCTCCTCACTGTCATATCAATGCATAACACTGGCTTCTTCTATCCTCACTATCATATCACTGCATAACACAGGTTTTCTCCCTATTCACTATCATATCACTGCAGAACATTGGCTTCTTCCCCCTCACTATGATATCAGTGCATAACACAGGCTTTTCCCCTCCTCACTATCATATCACTGCATCACACAAGATTTCTCCCACCTTAATATCATATCACTGCGTAACACAGGATTCCTCCCTCCTCACTATCATTTCACTGTACAACTCAGGCTTCCTCCCACCTCACTATCATCACTGCATTACATAGGCTTCCCTCTCCTCACTATCATATCACTGCATGACACAGGCTTTCCCCCCCTCATTATAATATCACTGCATAACACAGGCTTCCTTCCTCCTCCTATCATCTCTGCATAACAAAGGCTTTTCCCATCCTCGCTATCTTATCACTGCATAGCACAGTATTACCCCTCATCACTATCAAATCACTTCATAACACAGACTTCCTCCCTCCTCACTATGGTATCACTGCATAATAGAGGCATCCCACTTCCTCACTATCATATCACTGCATAACAAAGGCTTCCCCCTCTTCACTGACATATAACTACATAATGCGAAAGGAAGAGCAATTAGTGAAGAGCAAGAAGCAGAAGCTGAGAGGGGAGGTAGAAAGTGAGAAGGAGGAAGAGTTAATACTAGGAAATGAATGAATAAAGAACAAAGAGTAAAAATATATTGTAGTAGTAAAGACATAAATACAAAAGTTAGGCGTTGTGGTACAAATGCATGCCTGAAAAAGTATACTAGCTATTTGTAAGCAGTTGAGGAGGGGGGTTGAGAGGGGGTTGAGGATGAGGGGGTTGAGGAGTGAGGTTAAGGATGAGGAGTGGGGTTGAGGAGGGAGGTTGAGAATGAGGAGTGGGGTTGAGGAGGGAGGTTGAGAATGAGGAGGGGGTTGAGGAGGGTGATAAGGGAGGGGGGAAGAGACGCAAGGAAGGGAGAGGGTTGAAGAGACAGAGGGGAGGGAGAGGGGGGAAGAGACACAGGGGAGGGAGAGGGGTGAAGAGACACAGGGGAGGGAGAGGGGAAAAGAGACACGGGAGAGAGAGGGGGGACAAAAGAAAAGGGCACACAAGAGGGGGACACAGAGGGCACAAGAGGGACACAGGGGGCAGCACATTTCCCACCCTCGGCTTATACTCGAGCCACTCATTTTACCCAGCATTTTGTGGTAAAAAAAGGGTAATCATATCCCCTCTTAGATGCCTTTTTTTCTATAGAAAATACGTTTAATTTGTACAGTTTATAGGCCACATTAAAGGTGGAAAAAGTTCTGAAATGATTTATCTTTGTCTCATTTTTTTACAGCACAGAAACCTGACATTTTAACAGGGGTGTGTAGACTTTTTATATCCACTGTATATATATATATATATATATATATATATATATATATATATATATATATCACATATATAGTTGTGAGCGTCCGAGTTGTTGCTAACGTTTGCAAGCTCACGCAGCGCGCCACGGCCCTCGCGTTCTGCAGGGCCTCAGTTGCTGGCATGGAGCGCCAAAGGCGCTCCTTGCCAGCAACTGCGACCCTCGCAAAATTTACGTTCAAATGCAAACAACCACACAACAACCGCGACCACGCAAACAATACGACGCACCAACTACAACCCTAGCAAACTTTACCTCGCAACACACGCAACATACGAGACACGTTAACACACATTACGACCTCGCAACAATCGGACGCAACTCGCGAACATTACAAAATTCAAAACACAATAAATACACACAGCACATACATAAAAAGCTTACCTACAGCAAGAGGGAGCATCCAGGACCTCAAAAAAGCAACATACGCCTTCATTTAACTCAAAATAAAAGAGTTTAGACACTAAAAAATTCTCTAAGCGAGAGAAAAAATGGCCGCCGAACAAAACGAAAACGAGGCTACAGCACTCTAATCACGCAAAACACCACAAGAAACTTGCAAAACACCACAAAAGACCTACGGATATTCTGCTAAGACGCATACCACACATTACCCGCCATTTTACGACAATGCGGAAGTACACGACTACGCTAACGGTTTGGTCTCGCGCACGCACACTATTACACTGCACACATTCATCACAATTACACAGCAGCTCCACACCACTAATGCTGCAGCAACATCAAAACAGATTGCCAGCTCTTCAACACAATGCTTCAAAATAGGTAAAGTATATTCATTTATTAATGTATTATATATTTCATTATTACACACCAAACAGCATTAGCTACCTTACAATTTTATTGCCGTCATGTTTTGACGGGCAATTCGCTAGTATATATATATATATATATATATATATATATATATATATGTAAATATACGGCACTGGAGGGTGGCCCTCCACAACAGTCCCAGTTTTTCATGTGGCCCCTTTGGCAAATTATTTGCCCACCACCGTATTTAGCTCATCTGCCTTTTCCTGGTCACTAATTATCAGACAGCCTGTGTCACATTGTAATGTTCCTATAGCTTCCTTCCTTCCTAAATTTTCATTTTCTATTTTAGCCAGTCTAATCGCCCTTTTGCTGCCTTGTTAATTTCCTTGTACTCCCGTAAATCAGTCTCCATCCCCTTCTGTTTGTGTAATTGAAATTAATATTTTTTGCTCCGTATCTTGGTCTCTAAATCACTGTGAAGCCACATTGGATGTGATTTACTCCTTCTACTTTTATTCCCACATGGTATATGCCGATGTGTATGTATATTTAGTAAAGATTTGAACGTTGCCCATTTATGTTCAGTGTTTTTACCTATCAGTTCTCTGTCCCAGTCTATACTTTGTATTTCTGCCCTTAGACGGTTAAAATCTGCCCTTTTAAAATTAAGAGTTTTCGTTGGCCCGTTACAGTTTTGTTTTTCTAATTTAATCTCAAATGAGACTGTGTTGTGATCACTGTTTCTCAAAGGTTGTCCTTTTTCAACATTTGATGCCATATCAATATTATTTGTGATGACTAAATCCAAGATAGCCTCATTTCTAGTAGGTTCTTGTATAACCTGGGCCAGATAATGATCCCTGAGTGTACTCAAGAACCTGCTCCCCTTAGCTGAGCTGTTAATTGTCTACTTTTGTGATTAAATAATAGCATAATATGTTCTGGTAACTGTAATTTCTGTTTGAAACTATTTATGATCCTTTATACATTTTTGGAAATACGTTTGGGTCCCAAGATCAAGACACTAATCTTGTCTCTGATCTTCAGGCCATAACCTTAGAGCTATGTGTCTTGGTGCTAGAACTCATTAACCACATGTTCCTGACATCATGGTTCTTGATCCTCCTGTACCTACAGCTAAGTAGCTGTCAGTAGATCTTCCTGGCTTGTGACCCGTACAGGACAACCTCAGTCTGAGCCATTGGAGTTTCGTGTTCTTGGTTCTTTGGTAGTCACGAGAAATATACAGACAAATCTGCCAAATATCTAGTCTCAAGGCAATAAAAAATGCCCCAGGAACACAATTAAGTAGATGAGATTATTCTAAGTCAACTGGTTAACTCCAAAAAATGAAAAGAAAAAGTGTGAGGGGTTGACATGTTTCGATTAAAACATCATAGTTAAGACATACTGTATCATCTATAATGTCTTTGAGTGGAAGTTTCATTCCAGATAAAATCTTCTCCCACTAATTTAATTGTCACCAAGTGTGATGTTGTTTATCTCCAGCTAGTGTACTAGATGCTCAGTCCACTTGTCCTATGTATTACAGTCTAAATTCTTATTTCTAACATTTTAGAAAGCATAAGGATAATATTTTAAAATAGGATTATTGCATTTATTAGGAAAAAACATAGGAAATCTTGATAACTTACTTTTGCAGTTGTCACATTCTGTGTCATATCTCCCATGGCTTTTTCCTCCTTCAGCAATTCCTTAGTTTCACTCCAGATCACATGATCTGCCAGTCAGCACATCAAGCCAATCAGAGAAGACATCCAGGGATGTTTTACCTGTGATGCCACTGTCTATTTCCATCCGGGGAAACTGTTGGCTAAAAAACTTGCGATTAAGGAAGCAGAAAGGAGGAGAAAGCAAATGAACCATGGGACAGTGTGCGAAAAATGAAAAGTAAATTATCAAGCATTTGCAAGCATTTTACTCCGGTAAGTGAAAATCTTAAATATTTTATTTAGTTGACTGTAACGAAAAGAGTTTTTCCAGTATCCCTTTAATTACCACTACCACCACTTAAATATTTATAGCCTTTTCATGTGCAAATGACAGAACTAAGCACTCTATGGAGACTTATGATGGGCATGCTGTGTCTCTTCTTTGGGACATACTACCACCTTTGAAACAAATTCACCAGACCGAGGTTGCCAGGACCAACCACAAGCCACAGATCTGGGTCCAGAATGACTGAGAGTTATATGGAAGAATTCCAGGAAGGTAGATGTGAAGTGATCAGGTACTAATGTCAGGGCTGGAGGCAAATATCTGAAAACAAGCAAATGTCAAAAACAGTTTGCGTCATCAAAATCCAAAAAACAGCAGAATAGTTGGGGCAAAAAGTCTAAACATGAGTTTAAATGACTCCAGGTCACAGACTCGGCCCTGTGCTACTTACTCATGGAACAGCAAGTGGACAGGTTAGACTGTATGTAAACAAATATTTAAAACTTAAGATTTTGTAGCTGTTATTTCTGTAATTAAAAAAAAACAGATCACTTTATCATACAATACTGTGCTCTTTCACACCAGGAAGAGCACTTGAGTGAGTTCAGTGGCCCTTTAAAGAACTGCTGCAGTTTGGTAAAAGCTTCACTTTAAAATACATCATATCTAGGGACTTCTATGTTGTTTCTCTTCAGCACTGCATGTTCCCTGTAGCCTCAAAGGGGTGTGCATCGTTTGTTTTTGTTGTTCAGTCGTGTCCGACTCTCCATGACCCTATGGACCCCATCACACCAGGCACATCATGTGTCATGGCAAATATATTGGAGTTGGTTGTCAGTTCCTTCTCTTGTGGAACACGATTTGCTTGAACTTTCTGCTATGACCTGCCCATCTTGGGTGACACTGCTTGGTATAGCTCACAGCTTCACTGAAGTACACAAGCCCCTTCACCACACTAAGGTAGCAATCCAGAAGCAGGTCCTTGTTTTACACAGCTACTAATCTTGTTCAAGGGACATAAAAGTCAACAAACTGCTATATACCGCCAAGTAAAGGCTTGAAAAGCATGTGGGAAAGCCATTTGTTAAATACAACCTAGATAGTATCATTTTAGTTACTGCTTGTATTGTCCCTGAAGCCTTCCCACAAGACACTGCAAAGATGATAAAGTTCAGGCTGTATCACCAATGAAATCTTTACTGATTTTTATACACACTTTTATCAAGCAGAAAAAAAAGGTACAGGGATTACAGCAGCTGACTTTAGAACTGTATGTTGTGTGTTCAGTTTTTATCGCATTATTTTTCACCCTCTGTCTGATGGTGCAGAGCACTTATGGTGACTTCATTGTTCTTTTAATTTGTTACATACAAAAAATTCTATCTTTTGTTTTAATTAAGTTATATATATATATATATATATATATATATATATATATATATATAATAACATGAATAGTTTGTTTTACTATACATGTTATTATATCGGTTACTCAGAAATTAATTAAGTAGGAAGTTGTGATTTCAATTAAAAAATGATACCAAGGAAATCAAATTTCAGAAACAGCATTTTGCCATTGACTAAACTTGTAGTGTGTTCCATATCTAAAGGTCTGCTGTAATACCCTTACAACATAAGCAAGATGTTTTAAATATGCATTGATCATTAATAAAATTCATATTCAATGATTAAAAAAAACAATATTTAGCATTAAACTTACTTTAAAGGTCCAGAATCAACTGCTGAAGGTGACCACCCACTATAAGATTAGGGAGGTGCATTTGTCTAGCAGGTATCTGCTAAATTTTCAGACACAAAATGTACCACCATCATACTTTTCCCATGGCAGCACGTTTTTGTTGTTGGGGCAGCCTGTCAATGATTTTTATTCTCTTCTCACATATTATTAATCGTAAAACCTTTTAGACCTGTCTCTCAGCCAAAACCTCCACCCTCTCCTTAATGGCTTTATCAGGGTGGAGACAGACACACAACTGGAGACTGATACTCTAATACATGAAAATGAATATAATGTGAAATATTAATATTATAAATTATTAAATAGGAATTTTATTAATGACTGATGCATAATTAAAATAACTAGATTCTCCTGCTAGAATATTACAATAGTATTTTATTTTATTCTTAACTCTAACTAGTGAAACATAATAAGAATAAGACAAAGCCCAGTTTAATAATCTCTGTAAGGGTTAAAAAATTCTTATCCACAGTAACAATTCACTGTATTGATAATAAATTATAAGACAACAATATATAATATAATATAAAATACAATAGTACAATATTCTCACACATCAATACTCAATGTGAATAAATTGTGTCATTATATACAAATCATATAAAAAGTTAAATAAATATACAAGATATATAATATTTAAAGAATTATATCTTATCAGCCGCATACACTTTCAAGTGTTAAATATATTATTTTATTCCATCGAAAAACTTGATCCAGAGCAACAGAAACAAAAGGAAACATAAAAACAGAGGACAAGTTCTAAACATAGAATTCCTATGAGATTATAGTACATTAAAATAAACCATATTCAGTACCGTTTGTACAAATAAGCAGCTCCCAAATTTTAATTAACAAAGTCTGCTTGCCTGTCTCTGTGGTGGCCAAAACAATGTCCCCCTGTGTTATCATGTATTTAAATTCCCTTCCCCTATGCTTTTCAATTACTCTCAGTTGCAAAGAAGCATACTGAGCCAAATATTTGCCACAAAAAGAATGCCAAGTATCTAAATTATTTTATATGTGATTGTGCTTCTGTGCAATCTACTATTTTGCTTCATCAGATCAACTTCCTGGGAGGAGGCTTTGACTACACAGGAAGTGACAACACACTGAGAATGTGGCAGTTACATCTGCCAGTTCTTTCAGCAGGAGGAGTAGCTAGCAGTTCATCAGTTTATAAGGACACAACCACTTAAGCAGCAACAGGGAAGAAAATAACATGGAGCCACATGGTAAAGATTAATTATACATAATACATAATGTAATTGTTGTGTATTTTTAGGGGGCTTTCATTTTGCTTAGTGATTTCATCCTTTGAGGTTAGATTAAGATTCTACCTTAAAGAAAGAAAAGGGTTCTTCACAGTAATGGTGGAATTCTGTACCAAAGGAGGTGGTGACAGCAGATTTGATAGATAACTTTAAAAAAGGATTGAATATATTTTTGAATATAAAGGGCATTCAGGGCTATCTTGGATAACTAGAGGAGTTTTAATCCAAAGAGGAATTTGATTGTCAATATCTGGTATCAGGAATAAATTTAATTTTTTCCCCCTTTTGAGACGATTGGCAATATTTCAATTAAAAATTAATTAACAATGAATCTGCATATTAGGTCAGGAGATCTAAAAAGGTTGAACTTGATGGATTCAAGTTTTTGAACATCAATTACTATGTAAAAATAAGGGTTAGGTTGCCTAGCTAAAGCTCCCTGGTGAAGGGAATACATGTTCTTCAAACGCGTTGAGGACAATGTCACTGGTTTGGTCCTCGGGAAGATTTCTCCACAGCAGAAGATTACAAAGCTGCACTGAGAAGCTCTGAGACGTGTTTAATACTACTGGAAAGATTTTCCCTATTTGGATTAATATTTTTTATGTACTTTGTGTTTTTTTTGCTTGATTTCATCGCATTTTGTGAGTGTAATACTTTTATCATTTATTTGCAAATAAAATGGATATGCTATGGGCGATGATGCTCCTTCTTTCTATTTTAATATTTCTGCCACAGCTAGAGATGCTCCTTCAATGGAAGTTTCAAAAAGACTAAATACACTTCTCTTCACTCCAATAAATAACATATAGCACTCTCTCTAATATCATGACCCTAGTGATGTCTGGTCTCAAGCCCAAATGTATGAGACTGGTTTATTGGCCTAGATCTGAACATGAGAACAGGAATATCAAAACCTGACAGGCAAGGAAAACAATGGAAGAATGTTTCATTATCCAAATAATAGCATGAACTGGGAGAGATATATAAACCCATTACATGTGCTGTGTTTGAAGTTAAATTGAGAAAAAGGCAGTGAAATCCTGATAACACCTTGAGAACGAGATGCTGGGGCCCAGAGTCAAACCTACCATCTGCAAAATTAACTGAAATAATCTTGGTGCTATGTGTGAGGATATGATATGCATGAGAAGTGGGATATTTGTTTATATCTGTTTTATGTACTTCCTGTGTGTAGTATATTCTCCCCTAGACCTTAACCGGCAACTCAACTGGCTTGTTTCTAGTCATCTAGTCAATATCAACCTACTAACATCACCTGACCAGGGAAAGCAGTTAGTCCAGACAAGATCTTTGCACTCAACTAAAAATACTACTCCCCATCTGGATCGCTACCTCGTCATGGTGAAGGGGCTTGTGTACTTCAATGAAGCTGTGAGCTATACTTTGGAGGGCCACCCAAGATGTTCAGGTTATAGCAGAGAGGTCAGACAGACGGTCTCCTGGAGAAGGGACTGGCACCCCACTACAGTGCCTGCCAAAAAAACATATGCATTAGCACCAGCGGAGCCTAATAGATATGCCTGGCATGCTGCGGTCCATAGGGTCACGCAGAATAGGACTCAACTGAACAACCAAACAACTACAATAAAGAATAGTTTATAAATTATGCTGAATTTTATTTAGCTCTTCTGAGGTCAATAATTTTAAAATTTTAACACAGGTCAAAAATGTGAACACCATGTTTTTTTCAAGCAAAGAATGTAGAGAATTTTCTGGTAATTACAATTAGTCATTCCAACCAAAACTCTCTTTTCCTACTAAGTGCTGTTATTCCCTTTTGTGAGAAAAGAGCTATATACATTTATTATTATTATTATTATTATTATTATTATTATTATTAATATTATGTACTAAGGGCAAAAATGTCAATATCATTTATAGAATAAGTCAGTGATCTGCATATTAAAAGTTACTTTTGAGTAGGTTTATGATCCCCTACAGATAATTTCCTCTTCTGGATCACTTCCCTGTCACCCAAGATGGGCAGGTCATACCGGAGAGGTCTTGGCAAATTGTGGACCACTGTAGAAAGAACTGGTAATTTCAGTATCTTTGCCAAAAAAACCTTATGGTTAACCATAACCAGACACAAGATGTGCGTGGCATCCTGCAGTCCATAGGGTAACAGAGAGTCGGACATGACTAAACAACAAAGGACAGAGGGTTAGCCTGTACTTTTGATCACTATTTAGTTCATCAGATGCTCTACCCAAAGTTTATGCCGCTGGCAGCTCCCTTGTATAACAGACTGAATGGGCACACGATCAGCGCTAGTTTGGCTATAATTACCGGGAGATATATTTGTCCTGTGTGGTTTTAAACCTAGTATCGCTAGGCTTGTTTAATTAAACGTGAAGGACAAATTCACTCTAAGAATACATTTTCTGATCCATTAAACTGTGATTGAATCCCTTTTATATGGCCGTTCATATTGCTGCAATGTGCATGAGAACATATTGTAATAAATGCACAGTATTTTAAATATTCCGTAATAGTATCAGAATATTGGAAATGTGTGTCACCTTAAAACTAAGCGGCTTTGTTTTGAAGCTGGGTCTTGAACCTACATCTCCCCTCTACTGGGAAGATTAGGGACAATTCTCTCATCTGTTCAAAGAGCATCTTTCCATTTAAGAAGGTTGTATATGTATTAAATTGATACTTAAATAACAAATTAAAAATGCCACCAAGCTCATTATTATAATTATGTATAGATCATTAATAAAATCCCTATTTACTAGTTTATAATAGCAACATTTAAAAAATAAATTATTTTCAAATATTAAAGGATCAGCCCCAAGTTAAGTGTTTGTCTCTACCCTGATTAAGTCATTAAGGGGTGGGGGTTTCGATAAGAGATGTGGTTTTAAGAACAATCAGATATGATGGGAATAGACTGACCCCACACAGCAAAGAAAATCATTGATCATAAAAAAACAATAGAGATCATTGTGTTAGTGAAATACTTTGGGCCTCATTCAATTGCGATTTGGCCAATTGAATAGGGCTCTAAATAAGCACATAGCATATTTTTTTTAAATAAGTTTTTAGTTAGTGAAAACCTTGCTTTTGGATGGATGTTTACTAACTAAAAACTTCTTTAAAAACATATGTTATGTGCTTATTTAGAGCCCTATTCAATTGGCCAAATTGCAATTGAATGAGGGCCTTTGTGTCTTAAAATTTAGCAGCTGCCTGCTAGACAAAGCTACTTCTCCCAATTTCCAAATGTGGGGAGACAAGCAGCAGCTGAGTCTGATCTTGGAAAGGAAGTTTATTGTTGATTTTTTTTAGCATTGAATATTAATTGTATTACTTCAACACCTACCTAATTAAAACATCTAACTTTTTGGGTCATTTTGGTGATGGTTTAAAAGGGTTTAAACATTATATACAAATTCTTTGCATGAAAAATGAATGCAAGAAAAGGTAAAATTGATTTTGCATCAACCTCAGGACCTTTTTGCAAAAAATGATTTGGCTACATCTGGTTCAACCACTAGATGGAGCCACTGATTTCTCCATAGAGCTCCATAACTCAGCTGGTGCCGTGCCCTGACACTCCTTGTTATAGTGGGTCAGAATGAGGTTCTGTCTTTGTTAGAATTTTGCACTTCTTTAATTATATTTTTTAGACCCTACAGCCCTCATTTAGCTCCTTCTTTTAAATGCTGTATAATATATGTGTAACGTTATTGTCCCTTTCAAGTGGTGCAGAAAAGGTCCTGGTTATCGGAGAAATGATAAGTATAATAAGACTAGCTACTTGAAATGACTGGAATAAAATGTTAAGCCTGGCCATGCTGTTTGCCACCCAATGTGAGCACCTTCGGCCTTCCGCGCTCATTGCGAGTCTCTCCCCCTGTCTACTTCCTCCCTTGTGTCTAATTTCTCCTCTCCGGTCCCCCCTCCCTTGTGTCTCCTTCTCCCCCTGTGTTTTTATTCCCCTCTCCCTTCCCTGTGTCTCTTCCCCCCTCCCCTGTGTCTCTTCCCCCCTGTGTTTCTTCCCCCTATTCCTCCCCTGTGTCTGTTCCCCCCTCTTCTGTGTCTCTTCCACCCTCCCCTGTGTCTCTTTCCCACCCCTGTGTCTCTTTCACCCCTCTTCCCCCCTCTCCCTCCCCTGTCTCTTCCCCCCCTCCCCTGTGTCTCTCCACCTTCCCCCTTATCCTCCTCTTCCTCCCTTTCCTTCCCTTTACCCCCTTATCCTCCACCCCCCTTTCCCCTTATCCTCCTCCTTTCCCCCTATCCTGCTCGCTTTACAAAGCCACCTCTTCATTGGCCTTATAGCGGGTGGAGACAAGCTGCTGAGTCTGAACATCAACAGTAAGTTTAATATAGAATATTGCTATTTAAATCAGGAAGTATAAATTGTATTAATCATCAATGCCTAATTAACACATCTTGCTCCTGTTACTGGGCACTGCAGTGATTCTGAGTTAAATAATTTATATAAATACCAAATAATCCCTAACGAGTCTCTTTAAATCAATAAGTGAAATTATTAGTATTCAAGACTCGCCGATCCACATCACGATCTACATCACATGTTAGGATGCAACAGCTGTTCATTTGGGCTTCACCATCAGCACCAAAACACGGTACATATGATGGATTATTTATAAGCAGACACAAGAAAACTTGCAGAATTTACCAAAACGTACAAAATTAACACTTTTTTTTTACATAACATTTTTCAACCACTTTCTATTAGAAATCTTATTAATATGGAAATTTACGCAACACAGTATTTTATGCAAAGTTATATATAAATACTTTGCCAGTTTTGCAGTATCTGAAGCTGTAGTTTAGGAAAAGCTGTACATGTTTAACAACAATAGCATTTTGTATAGAAAATGCAACAGACTTGTGGACTCTGTCCAGAGCCTGAAAGTGAAGGTTATTGTTCCTTCATTTAGTTTACTATCAAGTGCCACTTCATAGTTATAATCTTTCAATAGAACTGAATAGAGATATTACCTGTTAGAGACAAAAAACAATGTCTGCACGATTAAAGCAGGTTTATGAAGTGTACGACCTGTCTTAAAGTAGCAAAAAATAGTACTGAAAACTGTACTTGAGTCTGAAGGTTCTGAAGGGATCAAAAATCAAAAGTACCCTACAAATGATTATACACATTATTTGCTGTAAAAACAAAAACAGATTTTTTTTTCATTTGGTTAACTAAATGATAAATTAACCCCAAAGGTGAAATGTTTTACTGCAGGGAAGACGTTATAAATATAAAAACAGTCTATACATAAATATAATCCTATATAAATACAATATTTATATGTACCTGTATACTTAATACATTATTCTTAAACAGTACAAAAACAGCTATATATTGTAAGCCATTCAGCATTATTATGCAAATAATTGGCTCCTGAATACTATTTAGTCACTTTGATGTGCTAATTATGATTTCAGACTGCCTGTCTGTCTCTGTGGTGGCAAAATTAATGCCCCCTAAGGTTATCATGCAGTTCAATCCCCTCCGGCAACCTTATCAAGCAATCTGAGCTACAAATTTGAATACTGAGCTGCACAAAACGAGACACATAATCAGTGCTGAATATCTCAGTACTGATGTACTGCAGAGAAACATAAGCACCTACATAAAATCTTAGTAAAGAGATGCTAATCCAAGAACTGGAATAACAGTACACCCCGGAGCCATTTCCTCATAACCCAGACAGGGTGGAGGATTTAGAAATCCGGGTTCTTGATGTTTAACTCTAACAAGACTAAACTGCTGAAAAGAAGTCAAGGGATGTAATACATCAAGTCTTGGAACTTTTTACAAACATTATTTTTTCAAATTACAAAGTTTATTTTATTACATATGTGACATGCAGTGGTTAAAACAAACTTCAAATTATTCTGCCATCTGCTTTTGCAACTATATTAACATTCCCTTTTGAGAAACTATATTTAATGTGCATGTGTGTATCTCTACAGACTAATTAGTTAATGCCAGGCAACTATATCACAAACTAACAATATTAGCAAAATCTTTATTTAACAGTCTCTGCTAGTGCATTGAAGCTGCCATGATAGTCATATTTCCATTTCAAGCTAGAAGATGGTGGTTACAGAGCAGGGCAAGCAAGACATGAAAATATACCTGCAAGCTGCCTCTACTGAGCCTTTCGAAGTTGGGGTATCCTATGCTAAAATCATATCTGAATCCACCAATGAATTAACAAATAACCCCTCATCTCTCCCTCTTCTTACACTCTTGAATAGATAAAAAAAAGTTAGGAGAGCATTCCCACTCAGTCTCCAACCCAGCAAGATGAGTGGAAGACACATCCTTCAGGACAAGCATTGGCTGCTAAAAGATAATTATTCTACCTAAAAAATGTATTATGCACTGTTAATCGTGTTAATTGCTTTCCAATCTACAGTTTCAACATCAGAAAAGGGTACAAAAATGAGAGGAATAGGTGGCTCTAGGTATCTAAAGATTCTGGAATGGAAGGAAGGGGTGCTACTTGAGGATATAATAGACTAAGTAACAAAATGGTAGAGGACAGAACAAGTATCCTTTGGATTATAAGTGCACACCCTTTGCCCTGGTAACAATATAGAGCAAGAAAAATATAAAACTTAACGTTTATTAACCCGACGCACGTTTCTAAGGATTTCATCAGGGGTGAATGAAATCCTTAGAAACGTGCGCCGGATTGCACGCACAACGCCGCGACGCCGCTCTATGACGTTACACGTAGACGCATAGGCGACACGCGGGCAGTTGCTTGGAGCTAAGGCGCTTTAACATATCACAAACGCTATATGCAATACGACTTATCAAAACCATCCACATTAAATGACAATTCAAGGAATTACTATATAAATTTAATACAGTAATGTGGATGTAAGTGGGTACTTAGCTCCATAGATTGTGTAGGGGAATATACAATCTTACAACAATCTATATTACATTTATGCAATATAGGGACTTCCTTTATATTATAAGACATTATATAAGCCTTGATATAGACTCTAATATCCTCAGAAAGCACTAGCACTTTATCTATTATATCTAATAGGATACTATAATATTTAATTATTTATTGAATCTATATTGGCACAATAACACTTTATACAAGATAGATACATATTACAAGAAGGTGCAATATTTATAAGTGCAATTTTCTTATTAACACTATAAGCACAAGTCACTTTCGTATATAGTGACAATATATAACAGTGCAAACACATAGGCCTTATATACAGACCTATGCTTTTGCAACTCATCTGTATTTCACTACACTGAATGCACCTTGTTCACTTGATGCACTTTATCACTTATGTCTATATCATCACGCCATATTAAGAAGACAAAGGGGCTATTTCAACCGATTCAGTCTCACAATTTATGTTACAATACTAGGAAGTCCACCATAATTTTCATTCCCCTACCAACTTTATCTTGTCAGAATTTCAACATTTTAATAACAATTTTAACCATATTAATAAACGTTACGTTTTATATTTTTCTTGCTCTATATTGTTACCAGGGCAAAGGGTGTGCTCTTATAATCCAAAGGATACTTGTTCTGTCCTCTACCATTTTGTAACATCAGAAAAGGGCCAGTTTATTTTCATTTGAGTTCAAGCTATGTGACTACTTCCTCCTGATTGTATCAGCTCGGTTACTCAATATCTCAGATGGAAAGGGATAATCAATTATTATTATTATTGTTTATTTTCCGTAACTGTTTTAAAATAAGCACCTACATTAATGCTACCTTTCAGAGATGCTCCTGTTGGACAAATGGGCTATGTGACTTAGTCAGCTATGTGGAGTTGACACCATGAGTTTTTGATAGTATCTCATTTTACCTCCACTGAAATCTGTAGATCCATGGTGGAAGAGGAAGAGCCAAGTCATTGACTTGACTTTATTGTTCACAAAGGTGCTCACTTTCATAAGTCTTGGAGTTGCATCAAGCTCATTTATGGTCGCAATATTTGATCCTACCTGAGCAGCAGCGAGTTGCAATAGAAGAAGATCTGAGTAAACAATGCACTGAAAGTCAATTGCCATTGGAATGTTAAATAAGTTTAATTTGGTTAGTCTTTCTTCATAACTTAGCCCCTCCATTCCCCTTATTAGTTTCGTTGCCCTCCTCTGTACCTTTTCCAGCTCTAAAATGTCTTTTTTATGAAGTGGTGCCTAAAATTGTACTCCATATTCCAAATGAGGGCGTACTAGGGATTTGTATAGTGGCAGAATTATATTTGCTTCCCTTGCTTCTATACCCTTCTTAATACATGCTAATATTTTATTTACCTTTGCAGCTGCTGCTTGGCTTTGAGCACTGTTACCTAGGTGGTTGTCAACAAGCACCATATCAATTGGTGTACGGGTGGGGGATGTCCTTCTCATCAATTTATAAATGAACAAATTCCTTAATAGTGTGTCGAGGTCCTCTCAGTAGCAGAATTGCTTGGCTGGTCCCAATGGTGTCAAAAATGGTTTGAAACAGAGAAATGATAAACCAGAGATACAGGTGTAAGTATAGCTCTTGGACGGATTTGAAGAGCCTTTAAGCCAACATACAATCACATTTAGCGAGTAATACATTAATTCAGGGGGGTCAATGGAGTATTATGACAGAAACTAACTTATTTTACTAATAAGCATAACATTTATTTCACAGATTTATTTACAAGTAGAAAAATGGTAAAACAACTAAAGGTACTGAAGTTAGCTCATATTTACATTTTGGGAGTTGTTATTCCAAGATCTGGCCAACAATATCACCCTCAGGCAGATCTTGATTTTATGGAGCTTTTTGTAAACAAGGAAACAGTGAAAGGTCTTGGTACTTGCGTTGAGAATATGGCACAAAAATAGAATTCTGACACCAAAGTTGAGCATATACAACTAGGGAGGCAGGTGCAGGGTTCAAACCCACAGCCCTGAGCACCTGAATAATGGAAACATAAAAAAATATTAAATACGAGTACAGTAAGGTTGAGTCTACGTTTGTGACAAAGCCTAAAATGGATGAGGTAAGGATCAGAATAGTGTGTGACATACACTGATATATAGTTACAAAATACAAATAATTTAGAATATATTTAAACTCAGAGTTGGCTTAAAAATGATAAATCTAATGGAAAGAGTGTGGTAAATTACACAGGTATTGATATAGATAGACAGGAAGCTCGAGTCACTTTATGGGTATGTTGTAAAAGGCTACTTTAACTGACACACCATGGTTATGGTTATCATGGTTGGAATGGCTAATTGTAATGTCAGAAGATTCTCCAGATTTTTGTTCTGACTTTTTACTCAGCTTATTCACAGCTTTACTAAAATGTCAGCAAAGTACATAAAAAATAATAATAATAAAAGTTTTGTGCAAAAATGTCTTGTTCTAAACTAGACTACAATTCTATTTTTGTTATATTTTCTTAGCAGGTCGCAAATTGATAGGAACAAGCTGAATGCACAAAAGATATTAAAACAGGAGAAAACATACAAAAACCAACAGACACAAAAATATATACTGTTTCTACTCTAACATCCCATCTCTCGCTCACCAATCACAGTCACACACAAGTGGACAAGTGGACAAACCTTCCAAAAACCATTACACATCTTCCACACATTTCTAATTCTTCTGTCGGGGTTAATTCCGATCATGCTTGCCAATAGTTGGCTTTGGACCTCAGCATCTTGTTAGACAGTTTTTCAGTTCTAAGGAGTCTAATGTTTTTTTCAAAATACAAACCCCACAAATGTAATCTGTTGACTTTCTGTATAATGACATTTTTTTTCCATTTTTAGCCAGATATTAATGGTCCCAGATTCAGATCAATCAATTATAACCACATCTATCTATTTGGGTTTGAGTCCAGGTGACACAATGACAAAAATATTACAGTGGTCTAGTTACTGTAGTAACCTTATGGACCTCACTATCCAGGCCATGACGTTTATTTCAAACAATGTGAAACTTGTAATACTAAAACATACTAAACATCAGCATAAACAGCTCTTACATTCACTATAAAAAATATCAATAGTGATATAAATTACAGAGAAAATAGCTTGTTATCCCCTAATCTTGAATATGCCCCATCTCCCCTTTCCCCCCTTATTGTTGTTGGTAAAGTATAATACAATTCCTTTGACTGCTTCTCATTAGACTTTGCTATTTTTTTCTAGAAATAGCATTTTGATAAAGAAATTTAAAACAGGGGGAGGGCAGTCTCAAAATGCTGATAATTTACTCAATAATCTATCTATAACTATAAGTAATGGACATGATATGTATAATGTGTTAGGCTCTCCTCATCCCTCTTTGTCCCTGAGGAAGTAAGTTTGAAATATACAAAATGAGTAGTGCTTGGGAAGTGAAATAACAAAGGTTTCCCAGACCACGAACCTTGCTCTAGTCTTGGGCGGGTGTGCATTAGGTTTTAAATTTAATTTTATTCAACAACAGAATAAAAGAGAATAATGAAACTTTACACAAAAAAAGGGGGATTGAGACATGATGATAAAACAGAGGGATGTGAAAGGGAAGGAAGAAGTAAGTGCCTAAAGGATCCTGGACTGGTCCCATGATTGACAATTACATCTAGCAAGGTAAGTTTCTCCATAGTACATATATTATGGAGCCTGACTATAACTTGTGAGACAGAGGATGGCTGATATAGAACACCTACCTGTTCTTAGGATATATCTCACAAGCATTAAATGGTTTCTGGGAAGTGAAAAGAGAAGCATCATTGGAGAAGAACAAGGGAAGCAGATTGATATAATTATTTCTATGAGGTTAATAATGTCAGTGTTGGATGGGCTGGCAACACCAAAATATGTGATACAGGCTACCTGTCTGTACACAACATCTCCAGCACAGCGGCAAGATCTTTCAGAATTGACAGTTTATGTACCAGCAGTTAAGATTTTGTAACAATTTTCTTTAATTGTGGTGGAAGTGGAGGTTCAGCCTAATGAGTCCCATACTCTTGTAACTCTTCTATGCTGCAGACCGTGTCCATCACAAAGGTTTCCCTTTGGGAAGTCAGGAGTCAACAGGGCATATCATTTAGGTATCAGACTCTTATCTTGTAATTAGGTATCAAGGCACATTTGTTTAAAAAGTGTTGTATCACAGAGAATGTTAGAGGCCTTCTTTGAGGCAAATCTGTCTAATCTGGAGGAAAAAGAATGTATCTACAATAGAACTGGATATCTAGAGATACATTTCTACCTCTTGAGGAATCTGGACCCAGTGTCAAGCTAAAATATATATATTTTTTTTTTGGGGGGGGGGAGTAGACAGGACGGCCTAGTTGTGAATGGGTATTATTTGTATTATTTGTTACTCTGCAACCAGATATCTAGTGTGAAGAAGAAGGATGACCATTAAATTGCGAAAGAAGTAGTAGCAAGGAGGCAAGGGGTATTTAATGTCTATTCAGAAGGCAAAGCCTTTTGGTAAAAACCACCTCGTAGTTTGTCTCATGTTGGCTACTAAATAGTATCGATAGAAGCTGGATACTCCCAAGGCATATGAGGCAAGGTTTATATGATTTTTTTATTACCTATATTACAACTTGCAGACTCTAGCAGATCTGCAATCTGTGAGATCATCTGCCTTGGAGGCTGTACTAATTTGTTTTCTGATCATTATAGGTTTGCCTGCAATGGCCACTGCAAGGAGCAGGGACCAGAGACCGCTCACCAATTGATATCAATTTGTGTAGGGGTGGGGGTGTCCTTCTAATCAATTTATAAATGAACAAATTCCTTAATAGTGTGTCGAGGCCCTCTCAGTAGCAGAATTCATTTGCTGGTCCCAATGGGGTCAAAAGAGGTTTGGAACAGAGAAATGATAAACCAGAGATACAGGTGTAAATATAGGTCTTGGACAGATTTGAAGAGCATTTAAGCCAACATACAATCACATTTAGTAGAGTCATACATTAATTCAAGGGGCTCAATGGGGTATTATGACAGAAACTAACTTATTTTACTAATAAGCATAACGTTTATTTCACAGATGTATTTACAGGTAGAAAATGGTAAAACAACTAAAGGTACTGAAGTTAGCTCATATTTACATTTTGGGAGTTGTTATTCCAAGATCTGGCCAACAATATCACCCTCAGGCAGATCTTTATTTTATGGAGCTTTTTGTAAACAAGGAAACAGTGAAAGGTCTTGGTACTTGCGTTGAGAATATGACACAAAAATAGAATTATGACACCAAAGTTGAGCATATACAACTAGGGAGGCAGGTGCAGGGTTCAAACCCACAGCCCTGAGCACCTGAATAATGGAAACATAAAAAAATTAAATGAAATATGAGTACAGTAAGGTTGAACCTACAATTGTGACAAAGCCTAAAATTGATGACGTAAGGATCAGAATAGTGTTTGACATATACTGATATATAGTTACAAAATACAAATAATTTCGAATTTATTTAAACTCAGAGTTGGCTTAAAAAGGATAAATCTAATGGAAAGAGCGTGGTAAATTACACAGGTATTGATATGACTACTAAGCTATAGATGTAGCTATTGTAATAATACAATCAGAACAGGAAGCTCGAGTCACTCTATGGGTATGCTGTAAAAGGCTACTTTAACTGACACACCATGGTTATGGTTATTATGGTTGGAATGGCTAATTGTAATGTCAGAAGATTCTCCAGATTTCTAGCCAAATAAGAACAGTCCTTTTTGTTCTGATTTTTTACTCAGCTTATTCACAGCTTTACTAAAATGTCAGCAAAGTACATAAAACATAATAATAATAAAAGTTTTGTGCAAAAATGTCTTGTTTTAAACTAGACTACAATTCTGTTTTTCCTATATTTTATTAGCAGGTCGCAAATTGATAGGAACAAGCTGAATGCAGGAGAAAACATACAAAAACCAACAGACTCAACAAGATATACTGTGCCTACTCTAACATCCCATCTCTCACTCACCAGTCACAGTCATACACAAGTGGACAAGTGGACAAACCTCCCAAAAACCATGACCCTGGCAAGATCCATTAGGCGTTTAGATAAATCGGGAGGACATGTACTGCCGGAATTCCTCATTCCCCCAGATTATTTCTTTGACGTCCAAGGCCAAATGCGCCCCCAAATTGTCTTGCGTGCAGACGATGAATGGCCTTGCAGCCAAGTCTTGTACGCCTCTCCTGTTCCGCTTCTCTGGCATGTACTGCTACATTCGCTGGTGGTGTTGCAGGGTTGGTGAGCCCCGCACGGGGCGACCTCGCAGGAGGAGCCCCACCCATGCCCCGACTTCCCTGTCGGAGACGGCCATGTTATAAGCTTCTATAAGATATCTCAGGGACGTTAGAAATTGAGATGACCTGGGGGAGTCTTCGTGCACCGCTACCCCCACATCCCCAGATTTTCCAAGCTTCTCGCCTGGCTCTCCTTGCCCAGGGGACGCTGCTTGCATGGGGGCCACCTGCCGCTCTGGACGAGCAGGCGTACCTGCGTGTCTCGAACCCCGAGGACTCCTTTTACCCCCTTGTGCTGTAGCCCTGCAAGACCATCTGCTCCGAAACCTGGATCTGCCTCTGGCTCTGGGGAAGTGTGAGGAACAATCACTCGCTCGCTAGTGACAGCACGGTCTGTTCCCCCCCCAGAGGAGTACTCTGCGGCCAAGGGCGTAAGTATTCCCTCTGGCTCGGTGGCCTATGGCGGTCGATGCTATCTTTTTTTTTTATTTATTTTTTTTTTTTTATAATAATTTATTGTTTTTTACATGTAGAATTTACAATGTACAAAATACATAAATACAAACAAAAGCACTCACATAGCTGTCAAAACATTTCATACTACACACGTGTGGTAGAATATAAAAATCAGCGATGACCATATCATACCTTTAAACAGGCAATTGTTACCAACTGCCCTGTATTAAGATGTGTAATGCATATTATTTCCACCTTTAAAAAAAAGGGGGAAAAGTATAGTTTTGCATACGCTTCATATTCAAGCCTTTCGTCTACGCAACCCTTGGGAAAATTACCCAATACCCCAACGAAGAAGAGAGATAGATAAGGGCTTCCATCTCCTTTTGATCCGTTGCTCCAAAAATTTTTTTTGATCTGCAATAATTTCCCAAGAGCGTCATACTGAGATTGCCAACTACTATTCTAAAGTTTAAAAGAAGACTAAACACAGTTCCATTCGCACTCCTTACATTCATAGTTCTGGGTTCCGAGTGAGGGGAAGGGAGGGAAGAGCAAGTGGGTGGGCCCAAGAAACCTGTTCAGAGTGTCCAAGGGCAGATCAAAGGGTTAAATGGTTACTTATTTGGGGCCATGTTTATCCCATAATGACCAGGCAAGGTTACTTTTTTTTATAACCCCCAAATCAGTAAAGTTTGTTTCTAACATACAATTTTTATCCACTTTCATTTTAACCTCATTCCAGGATGGTACATATTTTTGCTTCCACTTGGAGGCTATCAGTGATTTTGCTACCAAAACCTGCAACATAAGGGCTTTAACTTTTAAGGACAGTGGAGGAAAGATGTGAAGTAAAATTATTTCTGGGTGTGGACTTAATTCTGCTTCACATATTTTTGTCAGCTGAGAGAAAACCTCCACCCAAAATTTTTGAATATATGGGCATTGCCACCAAATATGTAGTGAAGACCCTATATGACTACAGTTACGCCAACAATATTTCTCATGGTTTAACCCACTGAACTTTGCTATCTTAACCGGCGTATAATGCCACCTATTGCAAATTTTAAAGTGAAGTTCTCTATAAGCAGGATTTTTAACAAATCTGTCCGTAATTGCAAATGATCTATACCACTCTTTTATCGTCCAACTATGCTCCAAGTCACCCTCCCAATCCTGCATACACTTGGACTT
Organism: Discoglossus pictus; assembly: GCA_027410445.1. Lineage (NCBI taxonomy): Eukaryota > Metazoa > Chordata > Amphibia > Anura > Alytidae > Discoglossus > Discoglossus pictus. The sequence continues at coordinate 234,207,707 of CM050168.1, read as the reverse complement.
TAACTCCATTTGTGGCCTTTTAATAATATCGTAACATTTTGAAATGAGGTGCGTTTTAGGTTCTACCATAATCAATTTCTCAAATTGAGTTAAGTCTCTTAATGATGTCAAATAGAACTCTGACTTCTTCAGAACCTTTCCCAGCGTAAGAAATTCTAACCATGAAATCTTTATTTGGGGGGCTTTTACTCTTATGTTCTCCAATGAGAATATGTTTCCAGGAAACAGGTCGGACAACAGGTTAACCCCTGCTTTAGCTATCCTCCCTAAAATGGGAGAGTCAATATATGTAGCTAGGTCTAGTAATGGGGTAATAGGCGAAGGGAACGGAATCAATTCATATTTAACATTCAATTTGTTCCATATATTTACATTTCCTCTAACCATAGCTTCACCCCGCTCCATAGAATTAAGATTAATCTTTTTTTTAAATAGAAGCATTTTTATATTATTTAAGCCCGTTAGCTCTTGTTCGATTTGGACCCAATTCTTAACATTTGTGGGTTCTAACCATTCCAGCATATTTGCCACTAAAATAGCTTCCTGATATTCCTTAAGTAGGGGGTAGGCCATGCCACCATGTCTAAATTTGCCTCCCATTCTTGATTTTTTTATTCTTATTTTTTTCCCCTTATGAATGAAATTGTCAATTTTGTTTTGTAGTTGGTTTAACAAGTATGTAGGGATTCGGCAGGGAATATTGCGTAAAATGTAAGTAATTTTTGGTAAGATTACCATTTTTATGGCGATAAGTCTGCCCGACCAGGATATGTTCAACCCTGACCAGGCATTGATTTTTGCTATAACATTTTTATACACTTTTTTATAGTTAATTGTTATTGTCTGCTTCAAGTTTGTTTCCAGTATTATTCCCAAATGTTTCAAAGAGTTTTGCCATAAGAGAGGAAATCGGAGCTTTAATTTAAGTAGTATTTCATTAGACATGTTAATGGACATGGCTACTGATTTGCTAATATTTAGCTTAAAATTTGATATTTTGCTATACTCATCTATCAATTGGAACAATAATTCGAGAGAGACTAACGGGTCTTCCAGTGCTACAAGTATGTCATCCGCAAAGGCTGATAATTTATGTTCCAAAGAACCAACCTTTATCCCTTGCACCTCATTTTTCTTTCTAATCGATATTAATAAAGGTTCAATAAACAAGGCGAAGATCGCAGGAGAAAGAGGGCAACCTTGACGTGTACCGTTCGAAATATCAAAGCTAAATGAACTGTATCCCGGGCCCACTACTTTTGCAGTGGGGGCGGTATATAGTGCCCGGATGGCTTTCGAACCAAAGTCCCCCAGCCCATATCTTTCAAACAGAGATTCCAGGAACTCCCACCCCACTCTATCAAAAGCCTTTTCTGCGTCTAATGATAAGAGCACGGTGGGAGCACCCTTTCGCTTGGCATAAGAGATTAAATTAATGATTCTCTTGACATTATCAGATCCTTGCCTCCCTTGGATGAAACCTTTTTGGTCTGAGGAAATAAGTTCTCCCAAAATTGTATTCAGCCTAATAGATAGAATTTTTGCATAAATTTTTATATCAGTATTTAATAGGGAGATTGGACGAAAATCCTTGCATGATGGTTCTTTAAGCTCTTCCTTGGGAATTGTTATAACCGAGGCCTCCAGCATTTCTTTCGGTGCCCTACCCGTAATCTTAATTTCATTTAAAGCATTCTTGAGAGGGATTAAAATTTCTGACTTGCAGAGTTTATAGTAACAGTTTCTATACCCATCTGGGCCAGGGGAGGAAAAGTTTTTCAAACCATCTATAGCTTCCGAAATTTCTTTGTCAGTTATTTCTTTATTTAAAATATCCAGATCAGCATCCGAAACTCTTGTAAGATCAATTTTATCCAAAAATGTAACTATCTCTTCTTTAGATGATTTGATAAAGTCTTTATCATCCTTTAAATTGTAGAGATCTTGATAGAAAAGGCCAAAGGCATTCCCTATATCACTGGGCTTTGTCAGGGTCTCGTTTTTATACTTTATACTGTCTATTCTTTTACTAGATGTAAATGCTATCCATACCCGTGTCCTGCCCCTGAGTCACTATGGGCGTCCCTGTATCCGTAATGATGTCAATGATGGGTGAAGTGCGCTGTGGCCTAGCTCTCTTGTCAGGGGATTTCTGTCTCTTGTCTGGTGTTGAGGAGAAAATCAGGGGACTGTACCTGTTCGCTGACTTCTGGACCCAGGTGGGGCGCGTCTGCCGTGGAACCTCGTCAATGACCACCAGACTGTCGTCTGCAGCCATCTCTTCGATCACCTGGTCCCTTCTTCCTCTGGCGGTCTCTTCTCTCCTTTGACATTGCGTCGTCCCTGCGAAACACCTGCAGCGCTGGCAGTGGGTGCGGCAGTGGGGACCGCAGGGACGACTGGTGAGAACCTGTAGGAGCTCCTTGCAATTTTGTTCCCCCTGGAGCCTTAAGGCTAATTAGGGGTGTCGCCAGAACCTTGGTTCTGCCGTGGGCCATGGGACAAGACGCTGGGTGGTGGCCAGATGTCTAGGCCCTCGCCCGAGCTTCCCGCTGGCACCACACTCTCTGCGGTGGGGGGGATAAGCTCTCAAGGACCCTATCCGTGCCCTCCACGCTGCTCCTAGTCCTATTGCTCCGATCCAAGTTAGCACGCTGCTCTGCCAGTCTATCTAGGCTATAAGGCCTGTCCACCTGGCCTAGGCTACCGGTCACTGCAGGCCGGGCCTGTGCCTCAGTGACATCAGCCTTCCCCCCTAGACGGCGACAACGCCATTCTGTCCTGGACCCATCTAGCCCCATGGCTTTATGCCCGAGTTCTGACCATGGTGAATAAGGCCTCTAACTTCCCAGGGTCCATATTAAGCAGCCCCCCCCCCCCACTTGAGACAAAAGGGACACTCTCACCCAGGGACCTACAATGCAGGGGATGATGCTATGGTTACTTATAGGGCTAATGATGAAAGCAGGGGGCCCTAATACTAGAACCAAGGCAAATGAGGGCTCTATTAGTGAGCTAAATAAAGAGATTATAAGGGTTAGATGCCCTCCCAGGTAGGAAGGATCGGGTTTCACCCCACGGCCCCTTTATTACTTATTACCCCTTTATTACTTGCCCTTATAACTTTTGCAGAGGAGAGCAGCGTGCAGACCTCAGATCAGCTCAATGGCCGGCACAGAGTGAGGAGGGAGCCCGCGAAACGAGCGGAAGTCCCTACTCCTCCTTCAGCTAATCAGAAGCGCCCAGGCTTTGCCGGGTCAGGCAGCGCTGCGTCAGACCCCGGCGTGCCTGTGGCTGCCTCCGCGCCGGCTATAACACATCTTCCACACATTTCTAATTCTTCTGTCTGGGTCATGCTTGTCAATAGTTGGCTTTGGACCTCAGCATCTTGTTAGACAGTTTTTCAGTTCTAAGGAGTCTAATGTTTTTTTCAAAATACAAACCCCACAAATGTAATCTGTTCACTTTCTGTATAATGAATTTTTTTTTCCCTTTTTAGCCAGATATTAATGTTCCCAGATTCAGATCACTCAATTATAACCACATCTATCTATTTGGGTTTGAGTCCAGGTGTCACAATGACAAAAATATTACAGTGGTCTAGTTACTGTAGTAACCTTATGGACCTCACTATCCAGGCCATGATGTTTATTTCAAACAATGTGAAACTTGTAATACTAAGACATACTAAACATCAGCATAAACAGCTCTTACATTCACTATCAAAATATCAATAGTGATATAAATTACAGAGAAAATAGCTTGTTAACCCCTAATCTTGAATATGCCCCATCTCCCCTTTCCCCCCTTATTGTTGTTGGTAAAGTATAATACAATTCCTTTGACTGCTTCCCATTAGACTTTGCTATTTTTTTCTAGAAATAGCATTTTGATAAAGAAATTTAAAACAGGGGGAGGGCAGTCTCAAAATGCTGATAATTTACTCAATAATCTATCTATAACTATAAATGGCCATGATATGCATAATGTGTTAGGCTCTCCTCATCCCTCTTTGTCCCTGAGGAAGTAACTTTGAAATATATAAAATTAGTAGTGCTTGGGAAGTGAAATAACAAAGGTTTCCCAGACCACGAACCTTGCTCTAGTCTTGGGCGGGTGTGCATTAGGTTTTAAATTTAATTTTATTCAACAACAGAATAAAAGAGAATAATGAAACTTTACACAAAAAAAGGGGGATTGAAACATGATGATGAAACAGAGGGATGTGAAAGGGAAGGAAGAAGTAAGTGCCCACTGTGTGCCTAAAGGATCCTAGACTGGTCCCATGATTGACAATTACATCTAGCAAGGTAAGTTTCTCCATAGTACATATATTATGGAGCCTGACTATAACTTGTGAGACAGAGGATGGCTGATATAGAACACCTACCTGTTCTTAGGATATATCTCGCAAGCATTAGTTGGTTTCTGGGAAGTGAAAAGAGAAGCCTCATTGGAGAAGAACAAGGGAAGCAGATTGATATAATTATTTTTATGAGGTCTATAATTTTAGTGTTGGATGTGCTGGCAACACCAAAATATGTGATAGAGGCTACCTGTCTGGACACAGAGGCAAGGGGTATTCAATGTCTATTCAGAAGGCAAAGCCTTTTGGTAAAAACCATCACGTAGTTTGTCTCATGTTGGCTACTAAATAGTATTGATAGAAGCTGGATGCTCCCAAGGCATATGAGGCAAGGTTTATTACCTACTTAACAACTTGCAGACTCCAGCAGATCTTCAATCTGTGAGATCATCTGCCTTGGAGGCTGTACTCATTTGTTTTCTGATCATTATAAGTTTGCCTGCAATGGCCACTGCAAGGAAGAAGGCAGATAAAGGCTCCTAAGAGCTTCCTGGGCAGATTCTCTCCCACCTCCTGGAAACCGAATAGAGAGAAGCAGATCTTCCTGAACATGCTATGCTAACATTCAAATGTAAGTTTTAAATTATATATTAAACATTATTCTCTTCAAATACTGATCAGTTGTGACATATAAAGATGAAATCCCATGATATGATCTCTACAGTGGCCCTTTAATACATACGTGTAACATCTACTATAGAATCAAAAATCATGTTTATAATTTACTATAAAGGGATCCACCCAGAATATTTCACAAAAATATAATTATTTTTACTCTGTGCCGGGTAATTAACCTACTCAATAATGACATCCAGTCTAGTTGAAACCACTTCAGAAAAATACATTAATCATAGCAAGGATATAATGGAAAATGTAGAAAAAGGAACATGTGCACTTAAACAACATATCTTCATTTTAAAACATCAAAGAGAGCCAGATAAAACGAGCACACAAAGATGAAGCCAATTAGTTTGATGGCTTGTTTAGAAACATTTTTTTGTACAATATTATTTATATTTAACTGTTTTATAACCAGTAAAAGCAGGCAATGCCTTCAATATATTTTATAGAGTAAGCCTGTGTTCTGTGCATTAAAAGTTACTTTTTGAGTAGGTTAATGATCCCCTACAGATCACTTCCTCTTCTGGATCGCTAACTTTTTGTGGTGAATATGCTTGTGTACCTCAATGAAGCTGTGAGCTATACCATTTAGGGTCACCCAAGAGAAGTCAGACATTGCTGTCCACTGGAGAAGAAACTGGCAATCCACTCCATTATCTTTTGCAAGATAACCTTTTGAATATGCACAACCAGAGACATAGAGATATGGCACAGAAGATGAGCCCTCAGGTCAAAAGATGCCTATCACATTACTAGGGGAGAGCAGAGGGCGAGTACAAATAGCAACAGCTTTAATTAAGTGGTTGGGCCAAAGACGAGAGGACACCCAGCTGCGGATGTGTCTGGGGAGGAAAGGAAAGTTGATGCTGCAAAGAGCAATTCAGCATAGGAACCTGGGATGTTAGAACTATGAACCAAGGAAAACTGGATGTGGTCAAACATGAGATGACGACAAGGTTAAACATTGATATCTTGGGAATTACTGAACACAAATGGATTGGAAAGTGATCTTCCAGTGTGCTCAAGAATCCTGCAGAAGAAATGAAGAAATGGAGTAGCCTCATAATCAATCAAAGATAGGCCAAAGCAGTGCTGGGTTACAATCCAAAAAATTACAGAATGATTTCAATTCAAATTCAAGGCAAGCCATTTAACATTGTAGTGATCCAAGTCCATGCTCATACCATAGATGATGAAGAGATTGAAGTTGTCCGATTCTATGGGGATATTCAACACTTCCTAGATATAAAACCAAGATGTTACTCTCATCCCAAGAGACCGGAAATGCTAAAATTGGGAAGCAAAAGATACCTGGAATAAGAGTCAGGTTTGGCCTTGGAGTATAAAATTAAGCAGGTCAGAGATTAGTAGAATTCTTTCAATATAATTCTCTTTAATTGTAAATACCCTCTTCCAAAAAAACTCAGAGACAACTCTACACATGGAAATCACACTGACTATATACTTTGTGATGGAGGAGTTTTATACAGTCAGCAAAAACAAGACCGAGACCATGAGCATCTTATTGTAAAGTTCAGAATTAAACTGAGGAAAAGAGGGAAAGTAATCAGATCAAGCAGATGGGAAATTAATAACATCCCCAGTGAATATACAGTGCAGGTACAGAATACATTTAAGGGAATAGTTATGGTAGCATTCTTGAAGACCTTTGAACAGAACTTTGTGACATTATCCAGAAAAAAGCCAAAACGAATATTGCCAATAAAACTAAGGCAAACTGACTGATGAGGATTTGAAAGTAGACCAGGGAAAAAGAAAAGTGAAGTGAGATAGGTCATAGGAAGCCCTGCCAATAACAAGGCTGGAGGAGTTAATGGAATCCCAGCTGAACTGTTCAAAATTAAAAAAAGATGGTGCAGTGAAACTGCTGCTTGCACTATGCAAACATATTTGGAAACTCAGGAGTGGCCAGTAGACTGGGAAAGGACAGTCTATGTCACAATCTCAGAAAAGATGGTGCCAAAGAGTGCTAATTATGAACCATTTGCTCTAATTTCACATGCCAGCAATGTAATACTTAAGATCCTTCAAGTTCGGCTCCAACAATATATGGACCGTGAGCTACCAGATGTGCAAGCCGTGTTCCACAGAGGAAGAGGCACAAGAGATCAAATTGCCAATGTCCACTGGATAATAGAGAAAAGCAAGAGTTGTTCCAGAAAAAAGATTTACTTCTGCTTCATAGACTATTCAAAAGCCTTTGGCTGTGTAGATCACAACACAAAATGGCACGTTATCAGATGATCTCATCCGCCTCATGAGAAATCTGTATGTGGACAGAACTGAACATGGAGCAACCAAATAGTAAAAAATGTGGAAAGGAGTGACACAAGTTGTATATTGTCACTTTTTAATTAACTTGTGTGCAAAATATATCATGTGTAAGGCTGGACTGGACAAAGCAGGAATTAATATTGGTGGGAGAAAAATCAACAACCTCAAATACACGGATGATACTACTCTGATGACTGAAAGTGAGGAGGAAATAAAGGAACTATTGATGAGGCTGAAAGAAGAGAGTGCAAAAGCTAGTCTGCTGCTTAACTTTAAAAAGATGCAATCTGAGTTCCTGGCAAATGGGTGGCGAAGAAGTGACAGATTTAATTTTCCTCGGGTCCAGGATCTCTGCAGATGGTGACTGCAGCAAAGAAATGAAAACGGAAAGCTATGGCAATTTTGGAAAAGCTATTAAAAAGTAAATATATTACACTATCAACACAGTTATTGGTATGGTATTCTCAGGGGTACTATATGGATGAGAGATGTGGACCATAAAAAGACTGAGCATCGTAGATTTGGCACCTTTGAACTGTGGGGCGCCACATTCCATAAGCCCACAGAGAGTCAGACACAAGTGATCGACAATAATAAGTAAGTTCATATGTGGATATGTATAACATTGTGCTTGTCTAATCTGTGTCACCCACTAATGCAACACATCAATCTATTCCTCTGGGTCATGGTAGTTGAGGCATGGCCGCGATAAGGGAAGTCTCTATAAGGTGTCCCAGTTAGTGGCATGAAAAGGGCAGTAATAAATCAGTTGGTCGACAAAAGATTTGCCTCACAAAAATACAGTACAGTAGCTGATTTAAATTTTTAAAATGAGACTGTTAGGTGGAGCTGGATAGTGATTGAGAATGGCAGAGGTCAAAATGAATATCCAGCCTAACTCAGTGATTTAAAGGGGGAACGTAATGGTCACGATCCACAAACATCAGTGCCATAATTTCCAGTTAATTGATCATTCAGCCCACTCCTGTAAACTGACAGCTCTGGAGATGTGAGACAGCAATGATGCAATTCAGGACTGCAGATTCTGTTGTAGTTCACCCATGGTAGGTAGAAAAGCCAGCTGGTGAACCTGGGAGTCCTACTCATTGCCGCTAATGGTTTATGGCAAAGCTCGGAGAGGTACACGGAGGTGTGCCAGGTTAGAATTGCCCACATTTAGTCAGGTAGATTCCAATCAAGTAATTTGTGTTTGGTAGGATCCAATGTTTCTGAAGCTGTTGAGGGTCAGGTAGATCTAGCAAAATTTGCATGCTGAGAGAGTATTGTCATTCCTGGTTGAAGGGTTCCTCCTGATTTCCATTCAGATTGTGGTATCTGGTGGGTGGTCAGTATAGCCTCTTTAGTAACATGGGAGTGATGCTTTGACTTCTTCTGTACATATTGTGCCTATTGAGGCACATACAATTCAGTTAAAAAGGGTGATTTTGTTATCTGGGTAACCTTGCTGGTTAAATCCTGCAAATGGACAGCTGACAGTATGATTTCAGCAAGTTCTTGTCTGATTATGACAGTCCACAATATGATAATATCTATTAAGTTTCAGATGGTTAGTCATTTTTGGCACTGCAGCCATGTTCTCGTCATTTTCTGTCAATTCACATGTTTCCAGGGGCTATGAGTAGTTGGTATCCAATCATATTAGATCAACTGTAAATCTGATCATGCTCCAGTGAAAATAATAAAATACTAGGGAAAGTTTAGGTCTGTATTTTGTTTGCCAAGATGGATGTTTTCCTTCAGGGCCATATTAAATGTTGACAATACTAGGCCAGAGCCAATCAGTGTTCCCATTTGGAATTATTTAGATCATTTAGGTTTAATCAGATGCAAATATTTGATGCAGGTTTTGGTGCTAAAAGATGTGGGATTGGGGAGATGTTTATGTGATAAGCCTGGTATCACATGGAGAACCTGTTCCTCACAGCCTTCCACAATGGCTGCTCACCCAGAAGTTCTTGAAATGGATATTACTCTGCTTGATGTGCTGGGTATGTCACCACTTTCCTCCTGTTACACGACTCACATTTTTTGTCTGGAAGCCACTGAAGTCATCTGGTAACTGTGTAATCATTCAAGAGTTCTGCCTTTTGCATTTCTTTCATCTGGTGGCTGTGTAAATTTCCCATTGTTTGGAAAATCAAGCAAATAAGCCTTAACATAATTAATGATATCAGATATCAGGGGGAACTTTTACATGTACACATAGCATATGGATAGAAGTAAATAAGTCCCAAACCCTTAAAAATTAAATATGGCGCCTTCAATAGCTACCAGACAAACAATATGAGTTATGTGAAGGACGGGAGGTGGAGACACAGCACCTCAGACAGGTAACATTCATTTTAAAGCCCTTTAATTTACACATGGTTTTATTGCTGACTTTATAAAAACATATTCCTTGAACTAACAAGCATGTGAACTTGATTCTGTAGCAGTATATCTGCATGCAAAAAATAATAATGCTGTATTATTTTTATACTCTAAAAAAAATTAGCCTGTTTTCAAGTGTAGGTTTCCAAAAAGCCATATAACAATTATCCTCAATAGCCCTTTTAAATAACGAGACATTTCAAGTTTCTTTGGCCTTTTCTTTGGCCCTTTAAATATAACAAAGTGTAGGAGTGTTGGCGGTGGGTGGTGCGGTCTGTATCTTATTCATTTTATTTAGTGCATCTCTGTATTTAGAGCTTTCAGAAATAACAGGATCTTTTTATATTCATACAACCTGCTAAATTAGGTCACATGCTATTCATGTTTGTAACATCAAAGGCTGTAATATCTGCCTGGAAAACAGCACCACGGAAATGAGAGCATCAAGTGGTACCAAATGATCATCACAGACCCTCTCTGCTTGGAGAACAATGCAGCCAGGTAGTGTGGGACCGTATTCTTTCTTCTTATTAGAAGAATAAAATACATAAATAAGCAATGCTTTGCGCAGAATAACAAAGAATGCAGACAAAGAGATATATATAGATGTGTTTGCTTTGTAATAATAATTGAAATAAAAATATTAATTGTTCATTCTAAATGAAAATTAACTCTAAAGGACTAACATACTGCATTTAAAAGTAAACTTCATATGTTTCTTTTCAGGGCATAGACTATTAAAAACAGTATGTAGTTTAAAATAAATAAAACTTAAACATTTGTCTTTGCTTTTAAACTATCAGTATTCCCCTCAAGCAGAACGATCTATCTCCTCCTACCTGTGTCTATCAGGAATGTGGTCAACTCTGTTTGTGTGCTGGACTATGATGCAGAGTAGAAACATGCTGGACTTATGTCACAGGCCTTGCCACATGACATCATTAGCTCATTCCAGTGCCTACATAGAGGTAACAGCTTGATTGTAAAATGCTTTCAGTTGCCCTACAGGCCCTGCCAAGTGATAGTGTATGAGCCCTCATAGCCTCTCCCTCTTTACTGAGCATGCTCAGACTGAAAGAGAACCTGCACTGGTCAGACACAGGAAGTGTTAGCTACACCCTTGATAGACACAGGTAGTAGAAGATATGTAACTTCATTATTAATGGTTGTTATCTGTTAGTTAGAATAGGCCTGTGTGTTTGTTTTTCTCTTTTATTGCCCCTGCTTCCCCCCACTAAATATCTCTCTCTACATCTGTCTGTTTTTTTTAGGGCATATAAGAACACATACTGCCCTTTCAGAGCTCACAATTCCCCTCAGCTGAAGCAATTCCCTCCCTCCCTCCCCTCTTCCCACCCACCCCTGCTTACACTTAATTTATTGAGGCCTACTAAGTACCTGCACCTGTCCAATCAGTGACATCTGCTAATTATCCCTAACCACTCCTTCAAGAACACACAGTGTAACAATGTTTCCTCTCACTTCCCTCTTCCTCATCATCTCCTGTCTGTTTCTCAGGCTCTCATCACTTTCTCCAATTCATGTCTCAAACTGTATCACCATTTCACCCTCCCTGCTCTCTTCCCCTCTTCTTTGCTCCCACAAGCTCCTCTCCTTCCTCCAGTCACTATCTCCTCCCTCCCCTAAGGTCAATAAGCAGAAACATTTCTGTAAGTCCTACTCTCACATCCTCTCTCTTTCATTGCTTATTTTATTGGCTGCTGGAGAAATATCTCCTAACCCAGGCCCCTCATCCATTCCTACCTTCTATCAGTCACGCTCAGCACACAGGGCAACAAATACCCGACACCCTCATAACTTAATACCCATCATCTGTCAAAAATCCTCCACTTTGCCGTTCTCATGTGCCCTCTGGAATGCAACAAACTCACTTACATTCATGACCTATTCATCTCCAACTACCTCAACCTTTTAGCTTTAACTGAAACTTGTCTCTCTCCATCTGACACTGCCTCCACTGCTGCACTATCATACGGTGGCTTACATTTCAGTCACACACCCAGACCTGGGAATAAGCAAGGTGGAGGTGTGGGCATATTACTCTCCTCCCGTTGCTCATTCAATTGCATTCCCCCAGTTCCCTCTCTCCAGTTCTCTTCCTTCGAAGTTCACACTATCCGTCTCTTTTCACCCATCTCTCTGCGAGTGGCTGTCATCTATCGCCCGCCCGGTCCAGCCTCTCAATTTCTGGATCATTTTTCCGCCTGGCTCCCTCACTTTCTCTCCTCTAAAATACCCTCAATCATTCTTGGTGATTTTAACATTGCCACTGACACTCCCACTTCTCCCACAGCCACAAAACTACTTGCGCTTACCTCTTCCCTTGGCCTCTCACAGTGGATAGAATCCCCTACCCACCAGGATGGACACTCCCTGGACCTAATTTTCTCTAATCACTGCTATATCTACAATCTTACAATCTCCCCACTCCCTCTTTCTGACAACCATCTCCTAACCTACAGCCTCATTACCCCTTCCAATCTCTACCCTTTATCACGCCCAACTACCAGAACCCACAGAAACCTGCAGACACTTAACTCACAACACCTTTCCAATTTACTGCAACCCCTTCTCAGTCCTCTCACTACCCTCACTTGCCCTGATATTGCTACCACACAATACAATTTGACTCTAAATTCCAGCCTGTACTCTCTAGCCCCCATAACCGCAGGCAGACGCCCCCGCTCTCATCAACAACCATGGCACACTACACAAACTCGCTACATCCAGAAGTGCTCCCGTAGCGCTGAACGACTATGGAGGAAATCTCGCTCCTCATCAGACTTCCTTCATTACAAGTTTATCCTACGCTCCTATCACTATGCCCTCAATCTTGCCAAACAGAGCTACTTCTCATCATTAATATCAAATTTGGCCTCCAACCCCAAACATTTGTTCTCCACTCTTAACACTCTCCTCTGCCCTCCCCCACCTCCCGCCCCTTACTCTCTTACAGCTGAAGATTTTGCTAGATACTTTAATAGTAAAATTGAAAATATTCATAATGAACTCTCCTCTCAACGCGCCCATATCACACCTTCTCCTCAAAAATAAACAGCAGTCTGCCTTCACCCTTTCCCAAACCTATAGCCACTATAAACTCCTTTAACCCTGTAACTGAGGATGAAGTTGCTAACCTTCTATCAACCTCTCGTCTCACAACTTGTCCACATGATCCTATTCCATCACAGCTGACCCCCCCCCCCTCTCTACCACACTTATCCCAGCTCTCACACATCTATTCAACCTTTCCTTAGACACTGGCAAGTTTCCATCACCTTTGAAACAAGCCACAATTACACCCATTCTTAAGAAACCCACATCTGATCCAGCTTCTCCATCTAATTACCGCCCTATCTCTCTACTTCCCTTGGCTTCTAAACTACTTGAGCGTGTTGTCTACACTCGCCTTACACAATTCATTTCCTCCAACTCCCTCCTTGATCCCTTCCAGTCTGGCTTCCGGCCCCAACACTCTACAGAGACAGCTCTCACAAAAGTTACTAATGACCTGCTCAACGCCAAATCAAAGGGTTATTTCTCTATCCTAATTCTCCTGGATCTCTCTGCTGCCTTTGACACAGTTGATCATCCTCTTCTTATCCAAATTCTCCACTCTCTTGGCATCCGTGACACTGCTCTCTCTTGGTTCACATCTTATCTAGAAAATCGAACATTTAGTGTCTCCTTCTCTGGCACCTCTTCATCTCCTCGCCCTCTAACTGTCGGTGTACCCCAAGGCTCAGTCCTAGGCCCCCTCCTTTTCTCTATCTATACATCCTCCCTTGGTGCCCTTATACAATCTTTTGGATTTCAGTATCATCTATATGCTGATGACACCCAAATCTACATCTCTGCACCTGAACTATCCCCCTCTCTGCTAGCTCATGTTGCCAATTGCCTCTCGAGCATATCCTCCTGGATGTCTGCCCGTCAACTCAAACTCAACATGTCTAAGACAGAGCTCCTTATCTTTCCACCCTCTACTACAGCTTTCACTCCGCAAATATCTCTCACTGTTGACAATGCCATCATCACTCCCACCTCTCAGGCCCGCTGTCTTGGGGTCCTACTGGACCCTTCCCTCTCTTTCATTCCCCACATCCAATCACTCACAAAATCTTGTCACTTTCACCTAAAAACATATCCAAAATACGCCACTACCTCACACAAGATACAACTAAAATTCTTATCCACGCTCTCATCATATCTCGCCTCGATTACTGCAACACTCTTCTTGCTGGCCTTCCTATCACCCGTCTGTCTCCACTCCAATCCATTTTGAATGCATCCGCTAGACTCATCTACCATACTAAACGATCAGTGTCTGCAGCACCTCTCTGTCAGGCACTCCACTGGCTTCCCATAGCGTCTAGAATACAATTCAAAATCATGACCCTAACATATAAAGCCCTCCACAATAGTGCACCCTCCTACATCTCTGCTCTCATCCCAAAATACACTCCCACCCGCCCCCTTCGCTCTGCTAATGACCTTCTTCTCTTCTCCTCTCTCATCACCTCCTCTCATTCCCGGCTTCAAGACTTTTCACGTGCTGCCCCTATTCTTTGGAACTCTTTACCTCGCACCACCAGACTATCTTCCTGCCTCAGATCCTTCAAAATCTCTTTAAAAACACATCTATTCAAAAAAGCCTATCATCTTTAGCCTCTTCATTCACTATGCATCTCTCACTCTCCTGTACCTTACCCATACCCTTTAGAATGTAAGTTTGCGAGTTTTAATCTTGTGAGGTGCTTTAGGGAAAGCACAGTGTATATCAGATTGAAAGCTCAATAACAGGGTCTTCCATTATTTTCATTGTGGGGCATTGTTTATACTTGTACCTAACCCCTGTATTGCGCTGCATAATATGTTGGCGCGTTATAAATAAAGGATAATAATAATAAATATGCAGCTCTGCTTGAGAGGAAAACTGACAATTTAAAAAGCACCATTTCAAAGGTATTACAATAACCTAAATTATCTACAAGAACATGTTTAGCATCCAATGTTCCAAATAATGGTCAACACAAATAGGACCAGATTAATCAATCATATACTACTATCGTCTTGCTGCACTTTTCACTGCATACCCCATGTTCCCTCTCTCCAATTCTCATCTTTTGAAGTCCACACTATCCCCATCTTCCCTCCAATCCCTCTGTGAGTAGCTGTGATCTATCCCACCATCCTCTCCACAATCTGACAATTCCCCAATCCCTCCACCACTATGAACTTCTTTGACCCTGTAACCGAGGATGAAGTATCTACTTTACTATCAGCCTCTCACCTTGCAACATGTCCATATGATCCTATACCATCACAGCTAATCCTTCCCCTATCCACCACACTTATCCCAGCTCTCACACATCTATTCAACCTCTCCCTAAACACTGGCAAGTTTCCATCCTCTTTAAAACACGCCATAATTACACCCATTTTCAAAAAGCCCCCAGCTTCTGCCTCCAACTATCGCCCTATCTGACTAGTTCCTTTGGCTTCTAAACTGCTTGAGCAGCTTGACCCCTTCCAATCTGGTTTCCGGGCCAAACACTCAACAGAAACAGCCCTCACAAAAGTCACTAACCGCCAAATCAAAGGGTCACTTCTCTATTCTTATTCTGCTGGATCTCTCTGCTGCATTCGACCACCCTCTTCTAATCCAAACTCTCCGCTCTTTTGCCATCCAGGACACAGCTCTTTCATGGTTCACATCCTATCTAAAACATTGTACATTTAGTGTCTCCTTCTCTGGCACCTCTTCACCTTTCTCTCTGTCTGTTGGCATTCCCCAAGGTTCTGTCCTAGGCCCCCTCATTCTCTCCATCTACACCTCCTCCCTTGGCACCCTTATAAAATCCTTTGGATTCAGTATCATCTCTATGCAGATGATACTCAAATCTACCTCTCTGCACCTGATCTATCCCCCTCTCTTTTAGCTCACGTTTCCAACTGCCTCTCTAGCATATCCTCCTGGATGTCTGCCCGTCAACTCAAACTCAACATGTCTAAAACTGAACTCCTAATCTTTCCACCCTCTACTAAAGCTTCCACTCCTCAAATATCTCTCAATGTTGACAACACCATCATCACTCCCACCTCCCAGGCACATTGTCTTGGGGTTCTACTGGATCCCGCCCTCTCTTTTATTCCTCACATCCAATCAATAACAACATCTTGTCAGTTTCACCTAAAAAACATCTCCAAAATTTGTCATTATCTTACAGAAGACACAGTTAAAATTCTAATACACTCTCTCATCATATCTCGACTCGACTACTGCAATTTACTCCTTGCTGGCCTACCTATCTCTCGTCTTTCTCCCTTCCAATCCATAATGAATGCCTACGCTAGACTCATCTTCAATACCAAACAATCAGTGTCTGCAGCTCCTCTCTGTCAATCACTCCACTGGCTTCCCATAGCTTCCTGAATCACATTTAAAATTATGACCCTAACATATAAAGCCCTCAACAACAGTGCACCCCCTTATATCTCTGCTCTTGTTTCAAAATACTCTCCCAACCGCCCCCTTCGTTCTGCTAATGACTTTCTTCTTTCCTCCTCTCCCATCACCTCCTCTCACTCCAGTCTTAAAGACTTTTCTTGTGCTGCCCCTACTATTTGGAACTCCATTAGATTATCTTCCTGCCTCAAAACCTTTAAAAAAATACTAAAAACACACCTGTTTAAAAAATCCTATCACCTCCAGCCTTAACATGTACAACTGTACACTCCACAGCTTAATAACACTCACACCCACAATCTACAGTACAAGACACAGACACCTCCACTTGACTAAACAAATTGCTTTCACATTGCCATCTTGCATTTGTCACCCTCTTGTATCACACCTAAATCCTTAGATTGTAAGTTTTATCAGTTTTCAGCCTTGTGTCCGTGCCTTGGAAACGAGCTGTATGTACATTTGATTCTAATTTCAAAAACAGGGCCCACCATTGTTTATAAGGTGTTATGTCTGGTTTTTGCCATTTACTTAACCCCTGTACAGCGCTACGGAATATGTTGGCGGGATATAAATAAAGATGATAATAAAGATAATGAAAATGAGAATAATGGCAGATGGATGCTAAATAGTCTCCATACTTTTTTTAAAACCCACCTGATTAATACTAGTGAAAGAGGAGTCCATGGTAAAATACAGACACCACACTAGGTTCCATTTGTATGTATTTATAAAAATAACTTCTTATCCAAATATATGTTTAACTTTAAATTTAATATGACCTTATAAGTCAAGTTCTCCATTTGTTCTTTGCCAACAGTAAAGGATTTTAAATCTCCATTTATAATCAAAATGTAACACAACTGCCTCCTCCTCTCTCTATCAGATCTCATTCACTGTGAGAATCTACACCTCAGTATTCCCTCATACCCAACTTCCCTATCCCTACCATATTCACGATTATAAAATAAGGAAATGTTGGTATAAACCCTTTTATGTAAATGAATGTCCCTCTAGCCTAAATATTTTGAAGTATCAAGTGGTGAACTAGATACTCACAGATGTTTACCTTGTGTGTTTCAATAATTACAGTCCTCGTCAATATGCCATTTTCATTTATATCTCTGTATTTTAATATTCCTCTATTTCCAGCCATACTCCAGTGATGTTGTTATACACATAAGGAATATACTGCTATCTGTAGTCCTGGCAGCTAAACCTTAGTTTTTAAGATGTAACTCCAATTAATGAGTAGCTTGTGAAGGTTGGTTGCTCAGACTCTCTATTACCGTGTAGTGTGTCACTGCTCTTCTTCCAGTTGTGTAGTCAAGAAGCTGGATCAATAAGAAAAATCAAGAAATGTTTACTTAGTCCTATGTTTGCTATAATAATGATACCACATTAAATGAAGAGGGAGCTTGTGTGCTAGGGGAATGGATGATAGAACAGCTAATGATCTAAGGGCGGCAATACAACGTATAGACTGGGACAAAGAACTGACAGGTAAAAATACTGTCACTATAATGGAAAAGATTATAAAAAATAAGATCATTCAAACCTGTATTATGATATCATCAATTACTTTTGCAAATTATTCCAATACCACAAGAAAAATAAAATCTTTCAAATTCACACAATTTTATACTGATCAAACAAATAGTGCAATAAATATAAAGTGTCAAAACCCTAAAGTTATATTACAACTAGGAAATTGCCCGTCAAAAATTATGGGAGTAAAATATTAAGCCTGGCAATGGTGTTTGCTACACAATTATTATTATTATCTTTATTTATATCGCACCAACATATTCTGTAGCGCTGTACAGGGGTTTAGTACATGGCAAAAAACAAACTTAACACCTTAAAGAATGGAGGGCCCTGTTTTTGAGCATATAATCAAATGTACATAGTGCTTGTTTCCAAGACACGGACACACGATTGAAAACTCGCAAGCGTACAATCTAAGGGTTTAGGTATGATACAAGAGGGTGACAAATGCAAAATGGCAACGTGAATGCAATTTGTTTAGTCAATTGGAGGGGTCTGTGAGCTGTACTGTAGATTGTGGGTGGGAGTGTTATTAAGCTGTGGAGTGTGCAGTTGTAATTATAAAGGCTGAAGGTGATAAGATTTTTTAAACAGGTGTGTTTTTAGTAATTTTTTAAAGGTTTTGAGGCAGGAAGATAATCTAATGGAGCGAGGCAAGGAGTGCCAAATAGTAGGGGCAGCACAAGAAAAGTCTTGAAGACGGGAGTGAGAGGAGATGATGAGAGAGGAGGAAAGAAGAAGGTTGTTAGCAGAATGATGGGGGTGGTTGGGAGAGTATTTTGAAACAAGAGCAGAGATATAAGGGGGTGCATTGTTGTTGAGGGCTTTATATGTTAGGGTCATGATTTTAAATGTGATTCGGGAAGCTATGGGAAGCCAGTGGAGTGATTGACAGAGAGGATCTGCAGACACTGATCGTTTGGTATTGAAGATGAGTCTAGCGGAGGCATTCATTATGGATTGGAGGGGAGACAGACGAGAGATGGGTAGGCCAGCAAGGAGTGAATTGCAGTAGTCGAGTCGAGATATGATGAGAGAGTGTATTAGAATTCTGGCTGTGTCTTCTGTAAAATAATGACGAATTTTGGAGATGTTTTTTAGGTTAAACTGACAAGATTTTGTTATTGATTGGATGTGAGGAATAAAAGAGAGGGCGGGATCCAGTAGAACCCCAAGACAACGGACCTGGGAGATTGGAGTGATGATGGTGTTGTCAACAGTGAGCGATATTTGAGGAGTGGAAGCTGTAGTAGAGGGTGGAAAGATTAGGAGTTCAGTCTTAGACATGTTGAGGTTGAGTTGACGGGCAGACATCCAGGAGGATATGCTACAGAGGCAGTTGGAAACTTGAGCTAAAAGAGATGGGTATACATCAGGTGCAGAGAGGTAGATTTGAGTATCATCTGCATAGAGATGATACTGAAATCCAAATCCAAAGAATTTTATGAGGGTGCCAAGGGAGGAGGTGTAGATGGAGAAGAGGAGTGGGCCTAGGACAGAACCTTGGGGAACGCCAATAGACAGAGGGAAGAAGAGGTGCCAGAGAAGGAGACGCTGAATGTACGATCTTTTAGATAGGATGTGAACCATGAAAGATGAGCTGAGAGTTTGGATTAGAAGAGGGTGATCAACTGTGTCGAAGGCAGCAGAGAGATCCAGGAGAATTAGAATGGAGAAGTGACCCTTTGATTTGGCGGTTAGCAAGTCATTGGTGACTTTTGTGAGGGCTGTTTCTGTTGAGTGTTGGCCACGGAAACCAGATTGGAAGGGGTCAAGAAGGGAATTGGAGGAAATAAATTGAGTGAGGCGATTGTAAACAAGCCGCTCAAGCAGTTTAGAAGCCAGGGGAAGTAGTGAGATAGGGCGATAGTTGGAGGCAGAAGCTGGGTCAGGTGAGGGCTTTTTGAGAATGGGTGTAATTATGGCGTGTTTTAAGGAGGATGGAAACCTGCCAGTGTTTAGGTAGAGGTTGAATAGATGTGTTCAATTCAATGCTATGGGCCCTCTAAGCACTTTTTACGTCTTTGAGGGTAGTATTGTGTCCTTCGGGCTAGTTTTTCGTCCTTCGGCCTCGTTTTTGTTGTGTCTGCAGCCATTTTTTTTTTGCTTAGGTGATTTTCGTTCCTGAAAAAATGCCAAATATGGCTCAAATTAACTTGCAACCACATTCACAGGCTCCCTGGCTCTTCCCCTGTGCTGTGTGTGAGGGTGTAAGTTCATTTGAGGCATATTTGTTCTTTTTTTCCGGTCTATGCAGTTCCGTGGTTTGGGCGTTAAAGTCGGATTTTTGCGAGTCGCACAGTTCATGTACGGGTTTCAGTCCTAAGTCGTATGGCTCGTAAGGCCCGCGTGCCTCAACTGCTCGACTCGCTTTGCGAGGCTCGTAGTTGCGACAAAGTCTCCTTCTGCGCTCATTGCAGCCCAAGTCCCGCGTGATGGCTTGCCTAGCATCGCGAGGCTCGCAAAGTGTGACCAACATCGTAAGAGTTGCGGACAACCCCGCAGATCCACAACTATATATATGATCATCAATGTAAATATTAATAACTAAACACTATATACAATAATATACCACCATTCTGCACAAATTCCCATTAAACAATATAATCCATATTGCACAAATTCCCATTGACCAATAGATAATGAAAGAGAATTTAATATATTAGAAACATATAAAGTGCACTGTGCAATAAAAAGTGACAATACGTACATCAGTTATATCGCCATAATATATTGCACACATTCACAAAATATACTTATTTAATATACTGTAAATATGTAAGTATAAAGTGAACTGTGCAAAATCATACCTAATGCTCTAATAATCATATCTAATGCCCTGTAAACTCTGTTGTGGCAACATTTGGAGCCCTCTACTTACTCCATAACTGTAAACATTAAACACTGTAGACGCTAACTGCACTGCACTCCTAACTATAAAACAGAATCTAATTGAAAATCCCTACCGAGGCTATGTAGTGGCATTAGGGATCCACCACATACCCAATAACTACAATTTAGAAGATACCATACTACTCTCACCTCCTAACTCTCAAATGTAATATATACGGATATAAATATAAACATCTCAATAATAAAAAGAGTTGAACTACCCCAGTCTGTTGCCTATAGCCCGCTAACAGGTGGGAGATGACGTCATCAGACCAGGAGCTTCTTCCAAGGCCTGTTCTCTGAGGGAAGGAGCGACTTTTAATAGGTAAGCATGATTGAGACACATTGACCCTTTGCTGTCTTTATGTTGCAGGGATCAAAACAAGTAACTCTTTGTTGTCTTTATGGTGCAGAGATCTGTCAAGTAACCACAAATCCCTTATAGATCTGGGGAAATAATCAAGGAGAAAAAAAATCAGAACCGCTAAATATCTACTGTACAGTGTTCAAAACCATGACCATGTACATGACAAATACCTGATGTGTTATATCAATAAAAAACAGCTTTTACGTGTCTATAATAATTTATGAAACTATAATCTTGTGTATCAATTAATAAATCAATACAATGGTATATCCTAAAATATCAGCTCAATATTAGAGTTTCTTACTCAATATAACAAGATCTTGACAGCTGCTAAAACATCAGGCCTTATAACTGAATGGGAATTTACCTTATTGAGTGTTCCTCATCCACGAGTGGCCACATTCTATATACTCTCATGGTGCTTAAAAAAAAGGATATACCTCCAGGTAGACTAATTATTTCTGGTAATGGCAGCCTGGGAGAGAAGGCTAGCCAATATTTGGATACCAGATTGAGGAAATGTGTCCATACTTTACCGACTTATGCAAGGGATACTATGGAGGTCCTTAAAGGTATATGCAAGTGAGCTGGGGTATGAATGCATCTGATAGAGGGGAATTAGTAGTGTATGATTACATTTATTTGCATGCACTATGTTTTTCTAGCTTTGCATTATAAAGAAAACTGTTGCAGGTGATGTTTACACCCCCGGGATTGGACTAGGCTCCTGAGAGGGTTCATTTTTGTAAAAGTGTATCCTGTCCATGTGAGTATGCCCAGCTTTTGCAGCTAATCAGCAATGCTGCTACACTGGGTCCTTAAAGGACCATAAATCGACATTCAAGTAAAAATGATTGAGCGGTTACACGATTGTTCTTTAGGCATACACCCTCTCTTGATAAATTCTGACAAATTATAATTGTACTGAAACCAATCATTTCAGCTTCTTCTTTCTATTTTAATCTGTCTTTTAGGCAAATGAGCATTTTTGCTTCATTTATGGTCCTGCAATGACCTCCAAATTTGAGGAAGAGAGCATGCTTTCATGGTCTCTGCATGTGTCTCTGTGTGAGTGCATGTGTATCTGTGTGAGTGTCTGTGTGAGTGCATTTGTCTGAGTACATGTGTCTCTGAATGGGACTGTCTCTGAGTGTCTGTGTGTGTTTCTGAGTGTCTGTGTGAGTGTCTCTAGTGAATGAATGGACACAGACCTTGTTCTGGGTATTATATAAATCTAAAGGAAAGCTGCAGCTCAATTCACATACCAAAAATATACAATGTATTATGAATGCTAATATTCCCTGGGATTTTAAGGGGGAGCCAACATTGATAGAAAACAGTGTGCAAATGCAAGAAATTCAGCACACTTTAGGGTAACTGTTTAAATGATTATTTTGGTATTTTTTCATGCAAATAATTGTTTTCATACACTACTAATTATCCTCTATCAGATGCATTCATAACCCAGCTCACTTGCATATACGTTTAATAGACTGGATGGGATTCAAGGAAATGCTACTACACTTTTAGCAACTTGCAATGTAGATGAGTTATATACGTCAATTGACCATATGTTTTCCAAATGGTATCTGAGGAAAACTAAGAATCGGTTTCGTTTGAGGCTTTTAAGATTTATTTTAAACCAAAGCCACTTTATATTTGATGGTAGACTCTATTTATATGTACAGAGAACACTCTGAGTGTGACCCCACCAATGTAAACATCTATTTAGGGTGGTGGGAGAGGGAGTTTTTCTTCAATGATGAGAATGTCTATTATACTGACCACATTATGTCTATTATACTAGACCACATATGTGGTTAAGCTACATTGATGTTATATGTATCATCTGCAATGGCAATCAACAGGTTTTGAAACAATTTATAATGATTCTCAATCAACTGATTCGTTATCTTTGGATTTCTGCAATATTATGGTTCAAAAGAACCATCAGGACACATTGAGTACCGATATTCATAGGAAGCCAACTGCTACTAATAGTACTTTACGTTATTGTAATGATATACGAATCACAAGGTTTTGGAGACCAGCAGCCTAGGTCAGCAATGATCCAATTCAGCAACTTGTAGGTGAAACAGGAACAAGCTTTATTGTAGGGAACAGGAACCACAATAATCTGGCAAGGTACATAGACAGGAAGTGCCTTATATAGGCCAAGGACCAGACACCTGACCAGATACAGCTGAAGAGACTAGTCACTGATACTATTGCTAGCAGAGTCAAGGTTTATCAGATCTCAAGGAAATTCACAAAGGCAGGCTGGCACAGTGGTAGGGAAGAGGTTCAGCAGCCTGGGGACCAGGGATCAAAACCCAGCAGAGTCAATTCCTCACATTACCCCCGCCTCTATAGGTGCAGCCTCTGGATGCCCTATTACCCGGTTTAACAGGGTACTGCACATGAAAAGACCGAAGAAGATCAGGAGCGTGAATATTGTCCACTGGTTCCCACAAACTATCCTCCTCACCATAGCCTTTCAAACGAACCAGATACTGAAGCTTGTTGCGGAAGATCCTGGAGTCCAGAATTTTCTCCACCTCGTATTCATCCTCACCATCCCCGAGGACTGGAGGTGGGGCAGGCAGGGCTTGGACAGGGAAAGTGTTGTCATGGAAAGGTTTCAGCAGTGCAACGTGAAACACCGGATGTATTCTCATGGAATCTGGAAGTTGCAAACGAAAAGTGACAGCATTGATCTGAGCGATGATCTCAAAAGGTCCCATGAACCTCTGACCCAATTTATGAGAAGGAACCTTAAGCTTAAGATTCCTTGTTGACAGCCAAACCTTGTCACCAACATGAAAAAACTCTCTTGTAACATTCCTGAGCCTCCAAAAGAGTCTCCTTCAACAGGTCTTGGGAATCTCATAAGCTGGTTAGCCGATCAGTGACTGCAGGAATGGAAGTAGTAATTGGGAGACTCACTAGAAAGGTTGGATGGTAACCATAGTTGTCAAAAAATGGGCTCAGAGAAGTGGAGCAGTGTTGGGCATTGTCATAGGCAAACTCCACCGTGAGTAGAAAATCCAGCCAGTCATCCTGCAGGTAACTAATATAGCACCACAAATATTGCTCTAAAGTCTGGTTGGTTCGCTCAGTCTGTCCATTACTTTGTGGATGAAAAGCTGACGACAGATTTACATTAATAACTAGATTAGAGCAAAATGTTTCCAAAAACGAGATGCAAACTGCACTCCCCTGTCAGAAACGACTTCATCAGGCACTCCATGCAAGCGAAATATTTCCTGAATAACCAGGTCAGCCGTCTGTTTAGCTGAAGGGAGACCACGAGCTGGTATGAAATAACCCATCTTAGTTAACCTATCCACAACAACAAGAATGGTAGTGTGTTCCTTAGAGGGAGGTAGTTCCACAATAAAGTCCATGGATATAGATCCCCAGGGACGATGAGGAATCGGAAGAGGCTGAAGCAGGGATGAGTGAGGAGTCTTATGTCTGGCACATACATCACAAGAGGACACATACTTCTTAACATCCTCATAATACTTGGGCCACCAAAAGGATTGGGCGAGTAACTCTTGTGTCTTTCGGATTCCTGGATGACCTGCTGGTTTTGAGTCATGGTAGAGACGTAAAAGGTCCAGTCGCACTGACTCCGGAGCAAACAGACGTTGTTGAAAAATCCAAAACCCATTAAGCATCGTCATATGGAGATCACAAGGAGGATCACGAAGATCAGCGTAGCCCTTTTTAATGCGAGACATCAGATCAGAAGAAAATGTAACTCCAATAAATATATCCTCCGGCAAGATGGTGGTCTTGGTTACGGTAGTAAGGAGGGAGTCAGCTATTCTAGACAAGACATCCGCCTTACCATTCTCGGAGCCAGGACGGTATGTAACCAAAAAATTAAACCTCGAGAAGAATAGGGACCAGCGTGCTTGTCTGGCTGACAGTCTCTTAGCTGATCGAATACATTACAGATTTTTGTGATCTGTGAGGACAGTAATTGGATGGGTAGCTCCCTCCAAGAAATGGCTCCATTCGGTGAAGGCAGCTTTTATAGCCAATAGTTCTTTATTCCCTATGTCATAGTTTCTCTCTGCTGGCACCGTCTGGCGGGAATAGAAGGCACACGGATGTAACAGCATCTTAGGTCCAGTCCTTTGAGACAGTACAGCACCAAGAGATGAATCAGAAGCATCAACTTCCACAATAAATGGTAATTCCGGCTGAGGATGTACCAGGACGGGGGCAGATGTAAACAGAGTCTTTAATCAGGAGAATGCGGTATCAGCCTTATCGGACCACTGAAAAAGAGTCCCTTTACGTGTATGTTCAGTGATCGGTGTAATGACGGCTGAGAAATTCTTAATGAAACGCCTGTAAAAATTGGCAAACCCCACAAATCTCTGAATATCTTTTTCAGTCTTGGGGAAGGGCCAGTCCAGCACAGCCTTAATTTTACTTGCGTCCATACTTAAACCTTTAGGAGTTATTACATACCCCAGGAATTGAATTTCTGTTTGTTCAAACTCATATTTTTCCAGTTTAATGTATAGGTGGTGGGTACGAAGGCGCTCCAGAACTATACGGACCTGTTTTCTGTGGATTTCAAGATTATCAGAAAATATTAGGATATCATCCAAATATGCCACAACAAACTGATCCAGGAGATCTCGTAGTACATCATTGATAAGATGCTGGAAAGTTGCAGGGGCATTACAAAGCCCAAATGGCATTACTAGATATTCGTAATGCCCGTACCTGGTTCTGAAAGCTGTTTTCCATTCATCATTTGGTCTTATGCGAACCAGATTATATGCCCCCCGAAGATCAAGCTTCGTAAATATTTTAGCTGAGCGAAGTCTCTCCAAAAGTTCAGGAATGAGAGGCAAGGGGTAGCGGTTTTTAACAGTGATGTTATTAATGTCCCTGTAGTCAACGCATGGCCGTAAGCTGCCATCTTTCTTTTCTACAAAGAATATAGGAGCTCCTGCTGGAGAAGTAGATGGTCGAATAAAGCCTTAGGCAAGATTTTCTTCTATGTATTCACGAAGAGCTTTCAATTCAGGCTCAGAAAGGGAATATATACAGCCAAATGGGATAGCAGCCCCAGGTAACAGCTCTATTGGGCAATCATAAGGCCTGTGGGGTGGAAGCTGATCAGCATTCTTCTTATCACAGACATCTGCAAAATCCCGATATTGTAGAGGAAGCTTAGTCAAGTTTGTAGTAACCATTTCATTAATTTTTGTGCCAACCGGTGTTACCTTAGAGTGTTGACAATTCATTAAGCAGTGTTCTGAAGGAAAGGACAAAGTTCTGGTCTTCCAATCAATCTGTGGGTTATGCAGAGCAAGCCAAGGTACCCCCAAAATCACTGGAAACTGTGTTGAGGAAATTAGGTGGAAAGATATAGCCTCATGGTGATTCACTTCCAGAGTCAACTTTAAGGGCACAGTCTCATGTGTAACCGGGCCTGACATAAGTGGAGAACTGTCTACTGTCTCCATTAACACAGGTGAAGAATTAGGGATAGACTGAATTCTATTTCCTGCTGCAAATTTGATGTCCATAAAGTTTCCGCCTGCTCCAGAATCTATCATAGCAGTAGTTGAAATTTTACGATCACCACATTGCAACGTGATAGGCACCACAAAATGAGGATGTTGAGTCAACATACACTCTTCACCATGAGCCAGAGAAAACAAGGGTTGTGTGACAGAATCCAGTTGATCTAAAATCTGGGATTGGTGTCGAATCTGTGCACTCTCAACCGCAATAGCTATTGTTCTTTTGAATTTGGTAGGGTAATTGATGGCATAGTGCCCTGCACTACCACAATACAGGCATAAATTGTGAGTGCGTCGCCACTGTTTTTCTTCATTGGATAATGGCCCTCTTATTAGATTTACCTGCATAGCCTCAGGCTCAGAGTCTGTAGGTGTTTGTGGGGTCAGAGCAGAAATTCTTGAATAGGAAATAGGAGTAGCACTTTGTCTAAAAGAGCCATGTCTTTCCAATCTTCTTTCAGAAAGTCTCCGATCAATACGGATAGCCAAACGCACAAATGCATCAAAGTCAGTAGGAAGATCTGAGAGACCTTTTCTGAAGTGGAAACCTCTGGGCTGATTGGTTCCAGGTAGTATCAGCAACCCACTGTCTGAATTCAGCAGCATATTCAGCCACAGAGCGCCTCCCTTGATGCAAATGAAGGAGAGTGGCTTCTGCTGTAGCACATCGATTAGGGTCATCAAAAACTAGGCACATGGCCTCAAGAAAGTCATTTAAATTACCCAAGACTGGACTGTCCTGTTCCAGAAGAGGGGAGCCCCAAGCCAGGGCTTCATCTTTGAATAGGGAGAAAATAAATCCCACCTTCTCTCTTTCAGATGGAAACCAGTGAGGTAACATCATGAAGTGCAAACGGCATTGATTCAGGAAACCCCTAAATCTTTTGCGATCTCCTCCAAACTTTTCTGGTAGGGGCAAATGGGCATCTTGTGCAGGTGTAACAGTAGCAGCCGCAACATCACGTGCCCTGTAGCTGGTATACTCACTGTGCCTTGACTGAACTTTATTTTGCAGTTCAGCTACCTGGTCCTGCAGCACTTGAATGGTCTGTGCCTGGGTCTGCACAGTTCTTGCAGTAAAAGCAACCTGCTGGGCCAATGCAGAATCTGACCCGGCGGTCTCCATGAAAGGACCAGATTATTCTGTAATGATATAGGAATCACAAGGTTTTGGAGACCAGCAGCCTAGGTCAGCAATGATCCAATTCAGCAACTTGTAGGTGAAACAGGAACAAGCTTTATTGAAGGGAACAGGAACCACAATAATCTGGCAAGGTACATAGACAGGAAGTGCCTTATATAGGCCAAGGACCAGACACCTGACCAGACACAGCTGAAGAGACTAGTCACTGATACTATTGCTACCAGAGAAGGTTTATCGGATCTCAAGGAAATTAACAAAGGCAGGCTGGCGCAGTGGTAGGGAAGAGGTTCAGCAGCCTGGGTACCAGGGTTCAAATCCCAGCAGAGTCAATTCCTCACAGTTATGGAATTGCTCATTCCCTTGCCACTAAAAAGGTTATTCCTACAGGAGAATTCTTGAAAATCTGCAGAAACAGTTCTGATACAGATACATTTAAAGTGAGATCCAAAGAATTATGTGAAATACTCAGATTGAGATGTTATAGTAATACTATGCTCAAAGCTTACCATTGTGCTCTATATAACAATAGGGAACAGCTCCTTTCACCAACGACTAAGTCTAGAACTCAAGAATCTGTGAGATTTGTAGGAACATTCAGTTAGCAATGTCAGGATACTTCTACAATACTGAATAAACATATACAGTGCCTTGGAAAAGTATTCACCTCTCTTGACTTTCTACCTATTTTGTTACATTACAGCCTTAAGTTAAATGTTTTGTTAATCTGAATTTTATGTGTCTAAGTTGGTGAAGTGAAATGAGAAAAATATATACATAAAACTATGTTTTACAAATAGAAAACAGAAAATTGGCATGTGCGTATGTATTCACCCCCTTTGTTATGAAGCCCATAAAAAGCTCTGGTGCAACCAATTACCTTCAGAAGTCACATAATTAGTGAAATGATGTCCACCTGTGTGCAAGCTAAGTGTCACATGATCTGTCATTACATATACACACCTTTTTGAAAGGCCCCAGAGGCTGCAACACCTAAGCAAGAGGCACCACTAACCAGCACTGTCATGAAGACCAAGGAATTCTCCAAACAAGTAAGGTAATGTTGTTGAGAAGTACAAGTCGGGGTTAGGTTATAAAAAAATATCCAACTCTTTGATAATCCCCAGGAGCATCATCAAATATATATCATAACCAAATGGAAAGAACATGGCACAACAGCAAACCTGGTTTGCCATGTTCTTTCCAGAGAGGCGGACGCCCACCCAAACTCATGACCAGTCAAGGAGGGCATTGATCAGAGAGGCCGCACAGAGACCTAAGGTAACCCTGGAGGAGCTGCAGAGTTCCACAGCAGAGACTGGAGTATCTGTACATAGGACGACAATAAGCCATACGCTCCATAGAGTTGGGTTTATGGCAGAGTGGCCAGAAGAAAGCCATTACTTTCAGCAGAAAACAAAATGGCACATTTTGAGTTTGCGAAAAGGCATGTGAGAGACTCCCAAAATGAATGGAGGAAGGTGTTCTGTTCTGATTAAACTAAAATTGAACTTTTCGCCCATCAAAGAAAACGCTATGTCTGGCGCAAACCCAACATATCACATCACCAAAAGAACACCATCCCCACAGTGAAACATGGTGGCGGCAGCATCATGCTGTGGGGATGTTTTTCAGCAGCCGGGACTGGGAAACTCGTCAGAGTTGAGGGAAAGATGAATGGTGCTAAATATAGGGATGTTCTTGAGCAAAACCTGATTTGAGGCTAGGACAGAGGTTCACCTTCCTGCAGGACAATGACCCCAAATACACTGCTAAAGCAAGACTTGATTGGTTTAAGGGGAAACATATAAATGTGTTGGAATGGCCTAGTCAAAGCCCAGACCTCAATCCAATAGAAAATCTGAGGTCAGACTTAAAGATTGCTGTTAACAAGCGCCAACAATCCAACTTGAAGGAGCTGGAGCAGTTTTGCAAGGAGGAATGGGCAAAAATCCCAGTGGTAAGTTGTGGCAAGCTCATAGAGACTTATTCAAAGCAACTTGAAGCTGTGATTACCGCAAAAGGTGGCTCTACAAAGTATTGACTTTAGGGGGTGAATAGTTATGCACATTGACTTTTTCTGTTATTTTGTCCTATTTGTTGTTTGCTTCACAATAATAAAAAAAAAATCTTCAAAGTTGTGGACTTGTTCTGTAAATTAAATCATGGAAATCCTCAAACAATCCATGTAAATTCCAGGTTGTGAGGCAACAAAACATGAAAAATGCCAAGGAGGGTGAATACTTTTGCAAGGCACGGTATAGGTCCTTAAACCTGATGTATTGCTGCATACTCTGCTTAGTGATAAAACTGATATGATCTGGAGGAGATCAGAAACTTAAAAGGACCGTCAAGTTAGGAGCCACTACTATAAAAAATGTAAGACCTGTGGATCTCTTGTTAAATAGGACTTTCCAATGCGTGACATTTCAGTTGTTGTAAATGTATAACCCAAGTAGCAAATGTAGTTGATAGTTTTGGTAATCCAATTATGCTGAAGGGATTTTTCAACTGTAGCTCTCAATGGGTGATCTATTATCTGCAATGTCCATGCAATTTAAAATACAAAGGTATGACCACAAGAGCAATAAGAAAAAGACTGACTGAACACTTGAGTAATATTAGAAATGGAAGATCAGACATGGAGAAAGACAAAGCGCTTAACCATGGGCTGAACAACTGCTGGTGCAGCCGGTGCAATGCAAGTCCCACTTTCCTCTCTTCCCAGCCCAATCCTGCCTGTCCCTTTCTTTCCATCCTACCCCCATATCAGCCCTATGCCTTGTGCATCCCTCCCCTCTCCGTTTACCTCACCAGATTATCCTTCTGTTTTGTTTCCCTGCCTGTGCATTTTCTGGTCAGTGACATCATTCAGGATTCCCAACACAGAAGGAGGATCAGGTGAGATAAAGGGAGTTTGCATGTATATATATATATATTGTGGTGAAGTGCCACCAGAGGGCAGAAGAGAGCTCTTCAAGACTTTTCCCCAGGAGTGAGAGAGTTAACAACCTGCTCAAAAGTCAAAAAGAGCTGTTTGACAGAGCTGGAGTGCTGTGGATGTGTGCAGGGCTGAAGTCAGAAGGAGGCACAGAAAGTGCAGCTGCAGAAACTGAGGTCTGCAAATAATACTGTGATTACAGAAGCAAGTGGAAGCATGAATCCTAATCGCTTCCTAAAGAGGATGACAGCTCAGGATGACGTTGGAACCTATCTCCTGAACTTTGAGAAGATTGCCACTAGGGAAGGTTGGCCTAAACAGCACTGGGCCACAGTCCTGGGTCCCTATCTGTGTGGAGACGCTCAGAGAGTGTATTGTGATCTGCCTGAAGAAATGGCTACAAATTATTGTATCCTGAAGGAAGAGATCCTTTTTAGACTGGGAGTGAAAACAGTACAGAGACTGCACTCCTGGGATTTTTTTGACAGACCGGCTTATTGCTATCCAACGGACAAGCTTGTCTGCCCAAGTTTAAAATGCAGTTTCCCTGTTAAGGAAGGGCAAATCAAACCTGATGAAGAAAGAAATCAGGAGTTAGAGACCTGGTGGATAGCAGAGAGAGTGCAACAAGCCACCAAGAGAGCGTCAAAAAAGACTGTAGAGCAGGCGAGAGAGACTGCAGAGCAGACGAGAGAGACTGCAGAGCAGACGAGAGAGACTGCAGAGCAGACGAGAGAGACTGCAGGAGCCGCTGCAAGTGAGACTGCAGGAGCCGCTGCAAGTGAGACGGCAGGAGCCGCTGCAAGTGAGACGGCAGGAGCCGCTGCAAGTGAGACGGCAGGAGCCGCTGCAAGTGAGATGGCAGGAGCCGCTGCAAGTGAGACGGCAGGAGCCGCTGCAAGTGAGACGGCAGGAGCCGCTGCAAGTGAGACGGCAGGAGCCGCTGCAAGTGAGACGGCAGGAGCCGCTGCAAGTGAGACGGCTGAGAGCGCCGCAGAGAGCACAACTGTGACGGCTGAGAGCGCAGCAGAGAGCGCCACTGTGACGGCTGAGAGCGCAGCAGAGAGCGCCACTGTGACGGCTGAGAGCGCAGCAGAGAGCGCCACTGTGACGGCTGAGAGCGCAGCAGAGAGCGCCACTGTGACGGCTGAGAGCGCAGCAGAGAGCGCAACTGTGATGGCTGAGAGAACCGCAGCAGAGAGCGCCACTGTGACGGCTGAGAGAACCGCAGCAGAGAGCGCCACTGTGACGGCTGAGAGAACCGCAGCAGAGAGCGCCACTGTGACGGCTGAGAGAACCGCAGAGAGCACAAGTGAGATTGCTGAGAGAACCGCAGAGAGCACAAGTGAGATTGCTGAGAGAACCGCAGAGAGCACAAGTGAGATTGCTGAGAGAACAGCAGAGAGCACAAGTGAGATTGCTGAGAGAACAGCAGAGAGCACAAGTGAGATTGCTGAGAGAACAGCAGAGAGCACAAGTGAGATTGCTGAGAGAACAGCAGAGAGCACAAGTGAGATTGCTGAGAGAACAGCAGAGAGCACAAGTGAGGTTGCTGAGAGAGCAGAAGAGACCGATGATGCTGATAAAGTCATTGAGGAAGAAGGGAACCCACCAGATGGGGAAATCTTGTGGACAGGAGCGATGAGAAGGCCTCCATAAGAGACCTGGACAGACACAGCCACCTGTCCTTGGTGAATACTCCTGAG
Organism: Discoglossus pictus; assembly: GCA_027410445.1. Taxonomy (NCBI): domain Eukaryota; kingdom Metazoa; phylum Chordata; class Amphibia; order Anura; family Alytidae; genus Discoglossus; species Discoglossus pictus. The sequence continues at coordinate 234,175,391 of CM050168.1, read as the reverse complement.
CTGGAGAGTACTAGAGAAAGAAAGTGCCTGACAAAGATCTCTGACCTAGAGAAAGGAGAGACCAAGTGGAAGAATATAGCCAGTGTTTTTAGAAAGGAAGAATGTCATAAAAATGATAAAGAAACTGGAAATCTTTCCAAAGTAAAAGATAGGGAAGAAAAGGGTCTGGAGATTGAGATGGAGAAAGACAAACCACTGTCTCTGAGAGAACATATGAAGCAGGGCATGGAGATGTGTCCTTCTAAAACTATTAAGTGTCCCGAGAGCGTTCTGTCTCAGTTTGCCATAGAACAAAGTGCTATGGATAAAGAGAAGCAAGACGGTAAACAAGTAAAGCAAGGAGTACAGTTGAACTTTATCCCAGTGGGTTTCAAAAAGCCGGAAGTAGAAGACAGGCAAGTTGCTACTGAAATCAAGGGGATCAGGATGATGCCAGGTTATATTCCTGAATGGAGAAGGAAGCCTGCGTTTGAGGACAACAGAGTGTCCTATAGGAAGAAGACACCGATGTCTAATTGGGAGCAGTGGAAGAGTCCCCCCAAGTACAAGATGAATGAGAGAATTATGCAGAAGCGGCTGTACAGTGGCGAACAGGTGAAGTGAGACCTCCTCACTGACCGTAAATCCCAGAGGGAAGCAGCTGTAATAGAAAAGGAGCTCCTGTTCCATACTCCAGAAAAGCAGAGGGTGAGTACACTCCCTGATATTGAGGCACAGTTGAAGCAGAGTGGAGTTGGTTCAGAAGAGACTAACCCTGATCTTCAGGAACTGTGTGCACAAGATGCTACCTTTAAGGAAGAGCGATACTTGCAGAAAGCTCATATGCGAGGCATAGTGAAGGAGCTTGTACAAGAAAGACAGAATGGTGAAGAAAACACGGCTGAGCAGCCAAAGATATTCGGGGACGACCTGATAGAAGAGTCAGAGGAGGTTCCTCTGTTGATCATGCAGCAAAAGATCCAGTTCAAGCAAAGTCAACTGGATTTGCAACAAGCTAATGAGGAGAAACTGGTGCTGACGGAAGCCAAAGACAATGAAAAGCTGGAAGCCTTGGAGGCAAAGCAAGTGGACAAGCCACTAAAAGAAGATATAATACGGATGAAGGCTGAGGATGCCGGAAATAAAAGTGTTTTCCAGGAATCTAGGATTCAAGAGGCCACTAAGAAGTGTACTGGCCTATCTGCTGAGTGCCAGCCTGGAGTTGGTGAACAGCTGGAGATATTCCTGGCAGAGGTAGAGAGTTGCAGACCTTACAGGACTGAAAGCACAGTGGTAACGAGTAGTCCTACTGTGAACCGCAAGAAAGAGGAGGTGCGGACCCAGGCACAAGAAGCAGCCCTGAGAGAGGACATGCTTGTGGAGGATGCTGTACCAGAAAAGAAGCAAGATGACTGGATGAGGCTGATGCGTTTTGTTGAGAGTTGTCAGCCAGCCAATAGAAGCACCTGGTACCGAGAGAGCCAGAAACAGAAGGAAGAAAGGCAGCCCAAGAAGTTGCTGTTTCATAGTGAAGTTGAAAGGGATGAGAAAGCTGTGGATAATCTCCGGGAAAAGAAAGAACATTTAACAGTATTAAAGGAGCAAATGAACTCCAAGCATAAGGAGGCCGAAGTGAGGAAGCTCCAGTCCCAGGCTCCCGGTCTGCAGATGAGGCGTAGATGCTGCTGGGGTGGATTTGAACAGACGAAACCACACCATCTAGCCACGAACTGTCAGGGAGTAACCAAGCTGGAGAGTGAACTGGCGAACATCAGCCCTTGCATTAAAGCTATAAATAGGATAAGTCAGAGCTGCAAGAATAAGATGATGGGTCTAAAAGAAAAGATGCATCCGGTGAAAGACAAGGTCACAGAAACCTGTGATGTACCCCCAGGGAAGCGACTGTATGGAGAAACATATTCTCATACCAAAGTACAAGAAGTACTGTTCAAGGGTCCCTGGGGCAGGACACTCGGAGAGATGGGCGGGACGGTGTCCTACCCTCAAAGTTTAAGTGACAGCAGACCGAACGGCAAACAAAGCAGAAGATATGAAGTGAAAGGAAGAGCGGGAAAAAGAATTGTCTCTTCACCCAGAAAGAAAACACGACTCCAAGGAAAGACAAAGGAATTTGAAAGCAGTGATGAAGAAGGTAAGCTGCTAAATGGAAATTATAATGATGATGATGATGATGATGATGATGATGATGATGATCCTAACGAAAGAGTATTGGAGACCCTACAGAAAGGTCTGAAGGGAGCCCGACAAGCTCAAGCGGTCACAGAGGTTGACCAAGAGTTGTACAGATCGACCAAAGAGAACCAGCTGCTATCTGAGCCAGACACAAGTACCCAAATTGGTGAGTTGAAAGCACAAATGAATAAAGTGGAAAAGTGTGCAAGGTGGAAAGCAGCCAAAATTCCTACAATGGAGAATACCCTCAGCGGTGGAAGACCAGAGGTGTCACAGATGTCGCAGAGTGAAGTTAGGGATGCCACGATACCAGTTGAGGCTCCGAAGATTCACAGAGCGATAGTGAACCAAGAGGTCACGATCACTAGCAGATCGCAGGAGGTACCAAAGAGAACACTGATGATACAGAGGATGCGTTGGATTGCAGATACGGCCTCACGGCGTTGGACGCTCAACCCCATGGTGTCGAGCTGGGGTGGGGGATATGTGGTGAAGTGCCACCAGAGGGCAGAAGAGAGCTCTTCAAGACTTTTCCCCAGGAGTGAGAGAGTTAACAACCTGCTCAAAAGGCAGGGGTGTGGCTGCAATCAAGACCACCTGCGGCAGCTGTCTCCAGGGGGAGAGCTGTTTGACAGAGCTGGAGTGCTGTGGATGTGTGCAGGGCTGAAGTCAGAAGCCGCACTGAAAACTAAACGACCAAAGCCAGAAGCTTTGAAAAGCGAGCATGCAGTTAAGAGGATCAGAAAGTCCCTGGAGGTAATGACCAAAGGAGGGATCTGCTTTGGGAAAAGAGGCCAGAGATACAGAGCTGAGGAGAGAGAGAAAGACACCTCTGCTACCTATATTTGGACTGTATGTTTTCACTTCTATGAAAGATAGTAAGGGAACTACAGTTAAGTTATGCAGGGCTTCAAGGAGAAGCTAGGACTTATTTTCTGTTTGCTTTATTTTCTGTTGTATGCTGACAAATAAACAGCATAAATCTGCTAAACATTTAAAGGGCTCCTGCTTTCTCCATTTTGGTGCTGGATATCAGGACACGGATCCTGAGAGTGACAGTGAATCTGTCACAATATATATATATATATATAAGGCCCCCATATTTATGTACATATATATATATATATATATATATATATATATATATATATATATATATAAACTGTATATACAGTATCTCACAAAAGTGAGTACACCCCTCACATTTTTGTAAATATTATATTTTTTCATGTGACAACACTGAAGAAATGACACTGCTACAATGTAAAGTAGAAGGTGTACAGCCTGTATAACTGATATAACTTCTCCAAAAAAATTACTTAGGTATACATAAAGGGAATTGGAGCTAAAACTGCTGAGGGCTGAGACTAAAGATTTGCATATGATTATGCCAATGGAATTAAAATAAAAAACCAGGGGAGATACCAATGGAAAAGTGGTTGAAAATAATAAATGTTAATAAAGCCCCAGGTTCTGATGGGATACATCCAATGATTTTGTAATAGTTAAACCATTCTAATTTTTCAAGACTCAATCACCACAAGGTCGCTACCGGATGATTAGAGGAAAGCAGATGTGATAGCTATATTTAATATGGAGCACAAGCAACCCGGGGAATTATAGACCTGTAAGCCTCACTTCTGTATTGGGAAAGTTTTTAGAAGGGTTAATAAGAGAGTCAACATGGATTTATGACGGACAGGTAATGTTAAATAAATCTAATTCGTTTCTGTGAGGAGGTTAGTAGGAACTTGGATCAAGGCAACTCAGTGGTGGAAGTATTTTTTGATTTTGCAATGGCTTTTGATATAGTGCCGCATGGAAGCCTATTGTGCAAACTAAGGGATGCAGGAATTGCAGTAAATATCTGCTCATGGATTGAAAGCTGTTTAAAAGACAGAAAGCAAAGGGTTGTTGTGAATAGAACATACTCAGATTGGACTAAATTGGTAAGTGGGGTTCCTCAGGGTTCAGTATTAAGGTCCTGTTCTTTTTAACATATTTATTAATGACTTAGATGTAGGACTGCAAAATATTGTCTCAATTTTTGCTGATGGCCAGGTAATTAAATCAGAAAATGATGTACCTTCCCTCCAAAGTAATTTGCATAAATTTAAGAAATGGAAGATGATATTTAATACAAATAAATGTAAAGTTATGCATCTGGGAAGCAAAATAGCCATGCAATTTCTAGGGGTATCAGAAAAATATATAAGAGATTTGGGAGTGTTTGTGGACAACCACCGAGGTGACAGTGCTCAATGCCAAGCGGCATCTGCAAAGGCAAGTAAAATATTAGCATATATTAAGAAGAGAATAGAAAAATGGGAAGCAAATATAATTCTGCCACTACACAAATTTCTAGTACGCCTTAATTTCCCTAGTTCCCTAGTACGCCTTAATTTTTCTGTTTGCCTTCCTATGGATCAATAAAGAATTCATTAAGAATTAACAATTAATCTGCATTAAATATAAAGGTCAGAGGAGATCTAAAAAGGTTTAAATTGATGGACTAAAAATCTTTTTTGAACCTCAATTACTATATTACTATGTAACTATGTATAATGATTTATAGGTAACTGCAATTTTCATATGTATTTATGCATATATTTTGAATTTTATACAGTGAGAAGAAATAAAGAAAAAATAAAGAAACAACAGCCCCATTTACGAACAAGACAGAAGGAAATATAGACAAAAAGAGGTGTTGAAAGTGTTAAAAATATTTTACAACTTTTTTAATCAATCAATTGCATAAATTTTTCTTGCCTTCTGTATACATATTTATGCTTTCCAATTTTGGTGTATATATATATATATATATATATATATATATATATATATATATATTAATATTTGCATTGAGAAGTTCCTAAAGAAATGTCATTTAGTACGATAAAACAGCTTTTAGTTTACTACATTTGTCTGCCACTCATCTGAAGTAATTATTGATCACGTTTTGCCTTTCAAGGCAACACTACATATAATGATGGAATATCAGCCCTGAGGAGCTACTTTTAATCCAATATGCAACCACTGCATTTCCAAATGTTATTAGTAAAGGGTTATATGACACATCAGACTGGATTGAATTAAACAGGAATCAATAATATTACTGGCTGAACCAGCTGACGTTCAGAGGCTTTGATACAACATGCATTATTGGCGAATCCGTATATATTCTGATTTCTGGCTGCGCCATATAAATCCAACTTTATGTAAATAGTTATTAATTTTATTATTAATATATCAAGTATCTGACAAACGAGGTATCAAATGCTGCACTGTAACAAACTCAATACTTTTTTTTTTTTTTAATACCATATTGTATAGAGGACCATATTAAGAGGTACATAACCTCTAAAAGTGGTTTCCTAACAACTTGCAAGTTACAACCTGCTTTTTGCGGCAAGGGTGGGACTCGTCTGATCCCCACAACCAGCAGCCCTCTGGGGCTCAAAAGTGTATTTAAACATCAGAGGACTTTTCTTTCATATGCCTGGTTGTTCTAACAATCATCTATACTGTCCTAAAAAAATAAAATCACTGGTTCTGATTCCCCTGAATTAAGTATTTAAAAATTGGACTTGTCATAAAACTGACCCATGGTGGCCCTCCTTATCGCTAGAATCTCATAAAGGCTATTCACCTAAGTGGCTATCCCATTGAAGCCCAATTCCCCATTTTCCCATCCCTGATGTGATTATTGTTATATGTATAACTAGCGACTTCCCCGTCAAAAAATTACGGCAATAAAATTGTAAGGCAGGTAATGCTGTTTGCCATACAATGTAAGGCTTTTATTCCACTGAGTACCTTCTGCGCTCCTTGCGAGGCTCTCCCATCTTGAACTTTTGCTCCTCTCCCCTTTTTTTTAAATTTTTTATATAAATATGTTTTTTTATAATAATTAATTAATTAATTAATTAAATAACAAATTAATATACTTTACCTATTTGTAGTTAATATATGCCGCAATCAATATGCTGAAGAGCTAACAAACTGTTTTTATTTTCCTGCAGCATACAATGTACATTTGGACTGTTGGTGACCTGAAGAGAAAGTGTCAGCAATGTGGCAAGTGTGCAGTGTAAATAGGCTGCGTGCGAGAGGCTAACGTGTTTGTTTAGTTGTGTAAAGCGCCTTTTTAGAATATTAATGTTATTAGTTTTAAGTTAGTGTTGTAAAATGGTGGCGATTGTGTATGTGTTACGCGGGTCTTGAGCATTTTCCATCCTTCCTAATAGGGTATTTTGTAGCTTGTACGTTCCTGGGTAAAAGTCTTTGTGCCTGGCGGTATTTTGCCTCGTTTTTTTTTTTTTCGGCAGCCAGTTTTTTTCTCGTGTAGGTGATTTTTGAGTGGCGAAACTCTGAAAATCCAACTTAAATTTACGTGCAATTTCACTCCCAGATGTCCTGGGTCTCCCCCGTGCTGTGTGTGATGTTTTTTGTATTTTTTGTTTTGTATTTTTTGTGTCTTTTGATGTGCGCGCTTTGCCTAAGTCGTATGGGTCATAGGGATGCTTTGCGAGGTCTGCGGTTGCGGCCTGCAACTGCGGCCCTTGCTTCAGTTTTAAAGTTGAGTTACCAACGGATTTTGGCAAGCCTGCGCAGCTGAGAACTATATATGTGATGTGTTGTGACGTATGTTAAATACATAGGCTCCATAGACTTCAATGGGGCTGTCTGCAGCACTGATTTAGACATCAAGCATAGTTAACTAGGTTGTCAGACAAAAAATGAAATAAAAGGTCAAGATATGTCAAAGGTCAAGAGATGTCAAGTATCCCTTTGATCTATTGTCTTGCAGTGAACCACTATATTGTATGTGCTTGAACGTGTCAGTCAGCCCCAGGCCCCCATGTACTCTATGGAAGCCATGGGCAGCTGCCATCCCTCCCTTAGCCTTAGTTCCTGTATTCCCAGACAGCCAACTTTCCCATTGGTGGGGAGATAAACCAACACCAGGCTGAGTATATATCTATATAGTGGTTAAACTAAAGCAGATGTGTTTTAATTACAAAGATAAAAATAAAATGTAACTTTCATTTAAATGTAAAAAATAATAAATAGAAAGCATGCAAAACAACAGCATAGACACAATCCTAGAGAACTTGCAGGGGATGGTAAGTGAATGTACAGTTAAATATATGAAATGAGTGCACTTTTGGTAATCACACCAAAGTGGAGACCCTAACATTTTAATTTGCAATTAAGGCACATTTGTGATTTTTAATAACGTGATTCTTTTTCTTTTGCATACATTCGGGTCCTTTTCTTTGGCTCTGAGGGGATGGGATTTTGTTAACACTGGTTTAAGTAAACTGAAGTCATGCCAATGTACTTTGATTGGCAGGGACATCAGAGTCTGTAAATCATCACATATAATAGTTGTCAAATTGCGATTCATCATCACGCGTGCGAGCCTCACATAGCGAGGCGAGCCGTTGAAGCACAGAAGTCTTCAGAGCGATCATTGCCACCGAGCCTCGAATAGCAAGGCGAGTAGCTGAGGCATTGAAACTCGCAGTACTTAGGCGATGAGCACCGAAGGCACTTATTGCCTGCGAGGCGAGCAGTTGAGGCATTGAAACTTGCAGCACTTAGCCTGAAATTAGTGGTGAAAGCGGTCCTGCGAGCCTTGCGAAGCGAGCAGTTGAGGCATTGAAGCATGGAGGACTTAGGCTCCAAGCTGTTAAGAATTGTATCAGGCTGCAAACAGTTGAGGAACTCGAGACTTAGAAAAAATAAATTGTGACTCCGAATCCCTTAGCAGAAAAAAACACGACTTCGGAAAAATCGCAATAAATAAAAAAAGCACTGTGAGGTAATAAGGAAATTTAAGCAGAATTTGCCGAGTTTCAGCACTCGAAAATCGGCTAAGCGAGAAAAAAAATGGCGGGGAAAAAAAATTAAAACGAGGCTACAGGACCCCGAAGCTCGCAAAACACTGCCAGGCACGTACGACATGCCTGGGAGGTATGTTAGAAAGCACAGAAAATGCTTGAGAGGTGCGTAACACATAGAATATCCCACCATTTTACAACACTAAGTTGCAAATATACACATTACGATTCCGAAATGGCGGCTTTCATGCCCAAACCAGCAATTCTGTCTCACACACGCATCCTATATATAGGGCACACTTGGCACATTGCTGACACTTTCTCCTGAGGTGATGACAGTCTGACTGAACATTTTCTGCTGCCGGAAAATCCAAAGAGATTAGATTATAAATAGGTAAAGTATATTAATGTATTAATTAATTAATTACTAATTTAAAAAAAATATTATTTAAAAAGAATTCACAATATTTTACAGTGCCTTTACATAATAAATAAATTAATGCTTAAGGCTTTCAAATATATTTATTCATTGATTAATTAATTTTTAATGTACATTAATTTAGTAAGTATTAATTAGTAATCATTATTAAAAAATATATATTTTAGACTGCCTTTACTTCAGGAATATATTTATGCTTAGTTCTTTCTAATACATTTATTCATTGATTAATTAATTAATAATGTTCATTAATTTATTATTATAAATTACTAATCATTATGAAAAAAAATGTATATTTTGACTGCCTTTATGAATATATTAATGCTTAGCTCTTTCTAATAGATTTATTAATTGATTAATACATTATTAATGTCCATTAATTTAGTAATTAATTAGTAATAATAAAAAAATTAAACGGCCCCAAAAAATATGTACATTTTACAGTGAACTTATATCTGTGTTGCTGCTCATTGCTTGAAAGCGATAGGATCCTCAAAGCAGTTAAATATTTCAATCAGTTTATTATATTATGACACCTGCTACAATTAATATTTTATAGTGCATTTATTTATGAATATATCCATGCCTACACCTTTACGTTTTGCATGTATGCCATTTAAACAGGATACTCTTAATGATTAATGAATTAATTGCTTTCAAACATTAAAAATGCTTTTCATGTCATTTTACGGTTTGATCATCTCTGCAGCTGCCTGAATACACAGAGTGACGTTTGCAGCATTTGATCTGCAATAAGTCCACCTTTACAGGTATAATGCTCTTTTTTAGGAGAAAAGGATTAAGGCTTTTTGTTTTGGATTGATCACAGTTATTGACTGATTAATTAAATATTAATTAGTATTCATGATAAAAAAAGATTGTCTATTTTACACTGCATAGATTTCATATTGCATTTAGATATCTGGACTATTGATCATTAACATACATTCATTGATTAGCTATTAATTATTAATAATTACAGGGAAAAAAACATTTTAATCTTTCACAAAAAATAGGTACATTTTACAATGCCCTTATATATCTGTTACTGCTCATTGCCTGGCAGGGATAGGACCCTCTAAGAACTTAAATATTTAAATCAGTTTAATATATTCTGACATGTGCTAAGTTTATTATTTTTAAATGCATTTACTTATGAATATATTGATGATTAGTCCTTTACGTTTTGCATGTATGCCAATTAAACAGGATACTTTGAAGGATTAAAAAATTCATTGAATCCAAACATTAAAAATGCTTTTCATGTCATTTCACAGATTCCTCATCTCTGCCTGAAGACAGAGAGTGAGCTCTGCAGGATTTGATCTGCTATAAGATCAACTTCACAGGAATATGATATAATGATGACATTCTTTAGGAAAAGAGGATTAAGTCTTTTTATTTTGCATTGATGGCAATTATTGATTAATTAACATCTGTTATTGAATTAATTAATTAGTCATTAATAATTAAAAAATAAATAAATAAAACACTATGAATACATTTACAATTACAACTGATAACTTGATTTATTGATTAATCCATTTAATCAAAACATTATAAATCTTTTTCAGGCCAATGTATAGTTTGCTCATAGCTCTTTGTGTTTTCCCTTCTTTAGGAACACATGACTACCTGTGTATGTATTGCATTGATGACACTAATAGATAATTTCATTAATGTAAATTAATTTATTATTTACTTCATAATTAATTCTAAAAAAATACAATAACATATTTTACCCTTAAAATATGCATAGCTCGGGGGGCGTGGCTAAGCAGCCAAAGTGAGAGGACGCGTGGAGCTGGAGCTCCGTGTCAGCCTGTACAAAAAGGCTTCCAAAGTGGCCTTTGTCGGCAGCTATAGCTGCAGTGTTCCCCAGAGGAGGCTCCCCCACCTCCAGAGACTATCTGGGAGCGTTCTCCCGGCATCCGGAGACCCCGTCGGGAGGATCCGACGACGAGGCCTGTCGGGGCCCTGCAACGCGGACCTCCCCCCAGCCCCCTTCTAGCTCTCCCCCGTATACCAGCGCAGGGGGGTGAGCAAGTGAGGCTGCAAGACGCCCTGTGACAGGGAGAGTGGGCACCGGAGGCAGCAGCAGAGGACGCTTGGAGCACTAGAAGCCAGGAGCCGGCGCTTGGAAGCGCGCCAGGGCTGAGAAGGGCGCCAAGAGGCTGCATCAACCCCCCAGCCACATCGGAGGACCGGGACAGGAGTTGGGAACCCCGAAGACCATCAGGGGGTAAGAGGGGAACCTGGCCCTGTGCCTGGAGCCCCCTACTGAGTGCTGGGGGAGGGAGTGAAGGAAGGAGGAGGAAGATTGGAGACTCTGTTCCCCAGGGCCCTCTGGGGGCATCCTGGATGTCTGGCCTCTGACAGCAGCAGGTGTCAGAGCCCCTAAAAGATTTATCCCCAGCTTGTACCCTGTCTTACTCTCCTGAAACCTACAACAGGGGAGAGAGGGGTAGAGAAGAAAGAGTGTGACATATAAGAACTGGAGAGACTGCATGCTTGATAAGGCTTTTTGGAGCTGGGTAACTTTTATGCTGAACATTTCTCATTGACCAAACTGTGCTTCAGTTTTTATATGGCCTGCCGCACCCTAGGAGTGTTTGCAGCAAAACAACAACCTTATCTCCAGCTTGGAGAACGACACTGCCATCTAGTGGCGCCTCTGCCACAGTGCGGCCTGAATTTCTCCAAAATCTCCCTTCTGCCGCCCTGCAATCTGGAAGGGGTTTGCTAATGCAGTGAATGGAGCTGGCCGGTAGGGGCTAAGCGTACTTCTGAGTATGATCTGAATCCTTTTTTGCAACACTGTGAGAACAACCTGCTTGGGCCTTGTGAGGGGTGCTACTAGAGTTCCTTCCTTGTTTCCTGACCAAGACTTGCAACAACATCACAGCTAATATACGGCGTGTCAAACTCACAGGCAAGATGGGAAAAAACAAGAAAGCCCTGCCTTCCAAAAAAATTGAGGAGCATTTCAAGATGGCCGGGGCCCCACAGACTTCTACGCAAACTTCCTGCCCGTAGCATTTGGACCAGTCTGACTCTGATTCGGTGTCAGAAGCCGTACACCCGGAGGTCAACATCGCTGACAATTCTATGGCGAAGTTTGAGGCCCTTCTAGAGTCCCATATCAATAGAGCAGTCACAGCTCTACAAAAAGAACTGCATGACATTGGGCAGCGGACCAATATTTTGGAGGAGTCAATGGATCAAGTAGTGGAGGCCCTGGAAAAAGATAGGAGTGCCATTGGGGAGAATACCTCTCGCATTACTTCCCTTGAAGACAAACTGTAAGCACATTTACTCCTCCCAAAACTCCCCTCCAGAGAACTCTATTAATTCCTACTTGAATTCCTTAGATTTGCCTAAAATATCAGAGTCGGATCTTCTTAACCTAAACAAAGAGGTATCGGTAGAGGAGGTTAGGAAGGCAATCAAAGACCTAAAAATGGGGAAATCTCCCGGCCCTGATGGCTTTACTAACATTTATTATAAAAAGTTTTCGGATATTTTGTCCCCACACTTATGCAGCCTGTTCAACACAATCTTGAAAGGGGACCCAATGCCCCCAGAACTTAATTTCGCGGATCTGACCCTTTTCCCCAAGGAAGGTAGGGACCCAAAGGAGGCAAAGAATTACAGACCGATCTCGCTCCTTAATGGGGATATCAAACTCCTTGCTAACATATTCTCACAAAGGATTTCTGTCTTTTTGCCCTCCCTGATTCACAAGGACCAATCTGGCTTCATCCCATACAGGCAGACAAGTGATAATATTAGAAGGACCCTAAACATCATTCACTTGGCTAGACATAGAAACACCCCGGTTTGCCTGCTCGCATTGGACATAGAGAAGGCCTTCGATACCCTGGAATGGCCTTTCTTATATGCCGCTCTGGATAAATTTGGGTTCAAAGGCCAATTTTTAAACCTGCTTCGCACCTATTACAATCTTCCCAAAGCTAACTTAAAACTCCCGGGCTCCCAGAAGGCGGTTATAGAGATAGGGTGTGGAACGAGACAAGGATGCCCTCTCTCCCCTCTCCTTTTTGCCCTTGCAATAGAGCCGCTGGCTCAAGCGATTAGGGCAAATTCCTCTATAGAGGGGCTGCGAGTGGGAAACCAGCATTTAAAGTGCTCCTTATTTGCTGACGATCTTTTATGTACTCTTACTAACCCTGGCCCCTCTATTGAAGCTCTGCTGGACACAATAGGTTTATTTAGCTCACTTTCTGGACTTAGATTAAACCAGGACAAAACGGAGGCACTAGGCATAGGCATACCCTTGGATACTCTGTCCCAGCTGAAATCATGCCATAAGTTTATTTGGCCGGCCAATCATATTCACTACTTGGGGATAAATATTACTAGTTCTTTAGCGGGAATTTATAAGGCCAATTTCCCCCCCCTCTTCAGGGTCCTTCAGAGGGACTTGAACATTTGGATGAGGAAGCATATTTCTTGGACGGGTCGGATAACCTCGGTGAAGATGAACATCCTTCCGAGGCTCCTGTACCTAGCCAGAACCCTTCCTGTCCAAGTAAATAACTCAGAATTAGCTTGCATTCAGTCCCTGGTGTTCAAGTTCATCTGGAGGAATAGACCCCCGAAAATAGCGAGGAAGGTCATGTATAGACATAAATCCAAGGGAGGTCTCTCATGCCCGAATTTCTCTAGCTATTTCAGAGCGGCACAACTGGCCTTTATTCCTCTGGTACATTCCACTTCCCTCCAGCCTAATTGGGTTTTCATAGAGGAGGCACAAATGCCCCCCCTCACGTGGGATACTATCCAATGGGCACCAAATTCGAATACTCTTAGTTCTTACATAAGTAATCCAATCACTAAATTTACTTTAAAAATCTGGAACTGGGCCAAGAAAACCCACAATTTAGCATACCCGGTAACTCCTCTCACCTCGATTTTCACTTCTCCCACTCTCTCGGCTACCCTCTCTTCTAACTCTAAACATTTTTGGACTTAGCAAAAATTAGATAAATTAGGCTCATGGCTGGAGTCGGGGAAGATTATTCCTCTAGGAACAGTATGCAGAGGGAGGGAGTTTCCTGATACGGAAATATTTAACTATATTAAAATCAGGCATTGGGTGGAAGAAGTTCTCAGGGAATTTGGCCCGCCTAAAGACTCCTGGCTCACCACAATTTGCAAACACTCATCCCTCACCAGGGGTACACTGGGAGCAATATATAACATAATTAATGCTCCCCCCTTGGATTCACCAAAGCCTTCCTTTATGCTGAAGCGGGAGCTGGACTTGGAACAGACCTGGGATGAGCCCTCCTGGTCTAAAGCTTTCTCTAGCCTTTCTAAAGGGTCCCTTAATTATAGCTTGTTGGAAACCTCGCTGAGAATCCTACATAGGGCATATTTGACCCCCGCTAGACTAAATAGAATTGTGTCTACAAACTCGGATAAATGTTTTAGGGGATGTCAGGACGAGGGGACTTCATTCACGCGTGGTGGAAATGTCATTTAGTCTCTGAAACCTGGGCTAGAGCGGCTGATCTAATTTCAAGATTATTTAGTATCCCACTTAAACCTTCCATAGCGACATGTCTCTTAGGCAGGAATTATAAGGAACTAGGAGGGGTAGGCAATAAATTGACACAACTGATTTACCTGGCAGTAAAAAACATCATAGCTAGAAGGTGGAAGGACAACTCCATTAACTTCCAGGAAATTAAAAACAAAATAAACTTCCTATTTATAAATGAGAGAATGACTCATACACTATTGGACACACATCAAAAGTTTTTGGAAATATGGGGACCCTGGATCTCCTCCCCCGACTGCATTTCCTAGGTAGTGGGGGGACGAGTTGAATTTTAGCTAGGGAGGCTCTTTACATTTGGAAGAGGAGTGGAACGGGGGGCGGACTGGAACAGGAGGAGCGGGAGAGGATACTGGAGGCTTCTTCGGACGAAAGGTAACGACAGTAAAACTAAGATTGGGTAGCACTGGAACTGAAAAGGCCACATTATAGTCAAATCCTGACCTTCTGAAGTAGAAGAGCTGATGGGAAGTAATTGTCTACTATTTGCTCTTTTCCTTTTACTCCTTCATTTCTTTGGTTATTTGTTTATTTTTCTCTTCTTCACTTCTTCCTCTTTCTCTATTTCTCCTTTTCTCTTTTCATATATGTTTGTAGAATATATTGATTGTAACACGATTGTTTAACTATACCAATTTGTGCACTGAAAACGTTAAAATTATATTAAGGAATAATTCAACAAAGAGAAGCAGTTGCTTAGGATAGTAATTATCCTTCTTGACATGTGAAATTATGTTTTATAGACTGTGCTTATTTTTGTACAAGTTTTTCTTGATTTTCCTTAATAAAAACTTTATGAAAAAAAAAATATATGCATAGCTCTTTAGCATTTCATGTATACCAATTAAAAATAAAACATTCATTGATTAATTAATTCATTTAATGAAAACATTACAAATGCATTTCAAGTCATTTTAATGATTCATAACTATTATTTAGGTTTTGCATTGATGACAGGTAAAAACAATATGTACAATCGAAAAAAAATTTAGATCTTACACCTGCATTTACAATTACAGATTACAATGGGGGACAATGCAGAAGACAAGAATGAACGTAAAAGAAGAATGTCAAGGGAATGGAAGCAAAGATGGAGAGATGCACAGTCCACTGAGACTTCGCAATGCTTAAGAGAAGAAGACTGACAGAGAGTTCTAAATAAAGGAAACATTACTAAGAAAGCACAAACTTAGTGTGCTGGAGCTTCGAAGAAAAGAAAAAGTAAACAAAAAATGTCTGTAAAACATTGCCTAATGACCCAATATTGCCTCAAGAAACCAATGTTCATACACATGACACCAATGTAGATATAGAAAGTTGTAGTGATATCTATGTTAAGGAAGGTCAATAGCCATGGCATCATTTATTTACGGCACTAACAGTAGACATTATTGTGGATTAATGAATGTGGTTTGTCACTTTTGTGGGGCCTATAATTTTCTGAAGGAAAGACCAACTGATGGAAAGTTTATTAGTTGATGTCAGAAAGGAAAGGTAAGACTTCCAGAAGGACACACATTTCCAGAATATTTAGAAAGTATAATGAGTGATTTCCAAATTATAACAATTTAAAAAAAAACATTAGGTCTTATAACAGCGCAATTTAATTTGCTTCATTGGGTGCAACATTAGCAGAAAATGTCACAGGACATGGTTCTTACTGTTTTAAAGTACAAGGACAATTTAACCACCGGACTTCACATTTACACCCAGAAGCAGGAGATCAAAGGAAATTTGCACAGTTATATGTCCTAGATACAATGGAAGCTGTGAAACAACAGATGATGCTTCCTGAAAATAAACAATGCTTACCCATAGTCTTTGAACAGCTGGATAACATTATGGCCAACAACCCATATAGTCAAGCATACAAAAATATAAATTAATTGCGAATGCCAAGAGTAAATATGGTTCTCAAAAGAGATCTCAAAATGAGGTTGACATGTTTTTAAAATGAAGATGGTGAACCACCATTTGAGCGGGATATTAGAATATATCCATGCAATGATGACCAACCTTTTATAAACATAAATATATTAAGTAGTAATTTGGATCCAATGACAAATCCCATTTTCTTTCCAAATGGTGAGCCAGGATGGGAACCAAAATTACAATTGCAAAGTTATTCCAATAGTAAAGTTCGTGTTAGCAACAATATTTCTATGCTGTAATATAAAGTGGCACAAACTGCTATTTGGGATCATATTAATCCTATTTTAAGTGGGGGGAAACTCACACAACAATGGATTATTGATTCCTATTTACAAGTCAAAGCAAATAATCTAAATTTTGTCAAATTTTAACAAAACAAGCTTCGAGTAGAACAATACTGTGGTTTGATGGATTATGTTGCTAAATTGGCTGCAAACAGAGACATTCCTGCTGGAAGAACAATGATTTTGCCATCCTTTTTCTAAGGATCTCCTCGCAATATGGGAGACAGATACAATGATGCCATGGCTATTGTGACTAAATTTGGCAAACCAGATTTATTCATTACATTCACATGTAATCCACAATGGCCAGAGAAATTAATTAAAAACTGATATAACTAAAGCACACTTATTTGTGAAATGTGTGGCTTTTGTTTATACCATTGCATTTCATAAAAGAGGCCTGCCACATGCACACATGCTTATAATCCTACAAGAAAACGATAAATTGTATACAGCAGAGTGGATTCAGTAATTTCTGCTGAACTGCGACATTCAGAAAAATATTCAAAACTTTATGAGATTGTAACTCATAGAATGATTCATGGTGCATGTGGAGATATCAATCCAAATTCACCATGTATGTAAAAAAAAAAAAAAGGGAAAAAAAGGGTTCCCAAAACAATTTAAAATGCAGATTTATGCCAATTGTGATGAATACCCTTTGTATAAAAGAAGAGAAGGACAAACAGCTATTATCCGTGGCCAAAAGGTTGATAATAGATATGTAGTTCCATACAATCCACATTTGCTGATGAAGTACAATGCACACATAAATGTGGAAGCTTGCACTTCTATCAAATCCATCAAATATGTGTATAAATATATATACATAGGATATGATGCAACAACTGTTGTTGTGCAAGGTGCACAAAATGAACAAGACAATCCAGTTTTACATGATGAACTTTCATTTTACTTAGATGCTCACTATGTCAGTGCTGCAGAAGCAATGTGGCGTTTTCTCAAATTTGAGATGCATGATCGGTCACATGCTTTGTATGGATTAGCTGTCCATTTGCCTAAAAGTCAATTTGTTTGCTTCACTGCAGGGAATCAAAGAAATTCCTTAGCACAAAGTGAACATAGAGCAATAACACTTACTGCTTGGTTTCAATTAAATTGCCAGGACACTGAGGCCAGACAATTTTTATACATTGAGATTCCACAGCACTACGTATTTGTAAATGGCCAGTGGCATCAATGAAAAAAAGATACTCATAAATTATCTCACAAATGTATACCATTAGTCCAAGAGACATTGAACGTTTCAGTTTAAGATTACTTATTTTACATGTTCCCAGTGCACAAAGTTATGAACATTTACGCACAGTGAATTACATAGTTTATGATACTTTCCAATTAGCTGCAAGACATCAAAACTTCATAGCAGATGATACGGAATGGGAGAGATGTCTAGAAGACGCAGCACTATGTCAAATGCCAAAGCAAATGAGAGAACAATGTGCTTTCATTTGCATCTTTTGCAATGTACCTGATGCATTAGCTTTGTGGGAAACATTTAATTACACTGTTTACCTCTAAATAAAGATAATAATAAATAATAATTATACATATGTGTTTAGACTTTTTGAAACATTACAATGCAACCATTGACCTATTAAAAGCATTAATGGAAATTCAGGAAATCTTTCTTTGTCATGGATTAAATTGTGCAAATTTGAATCTGCCTGATCCAGGATTTAGATGAAATAAACTTTGAAGTGTATGACACTGAGAATGAATTCCAAAAAACACAAGAAACAATTGGAACTTTAAATGCATTACACTTGGAATCATTTAACTCAATCACAAATGCAATAGATGATGACATGCTCAAAGAGCATTATTTCTATCTAGCTCGCCCTGGTGGATCAGAAAAAACGTATCTATATAATTTATTGATCAGTTGCATTAGAGCAAAGGATCAAATAGTACTGCCATTTGCAACAACTGGAATTGCTGCACTTTTGTTAGAAGGTGGCAGAACTGTGCATAGTGGATTTAAACTGCCAGTTCCCATTCTAGAAACATCAGTGTCAGATATTCGAATGAATTCATTACAAGCCAAAACATTTCACAAAAGAATATGAATTATAATTGATGAGGCAACAATGATGTCATGTCATGTCCTGCAATTTTTTTAATCGATTATTAAAAGAAGTTATGAGTAATGATTTGCCATTTGGTGGAAAGGTGATGTTGTTAGAAGGAGATTTTAGGCAAACATTACCTGTGGTGCCAGATGACAATAGGACTGACCGCGTTGAAACGTGTATAAAGAGAAGTAAACTGTGGAAAATATTTACACACCCTAAATTAGAAATAAATATGAAATCTGAAGGCCAAAATCAATTCAATGATTGGCTAATTGAAATTGGAGAAGGAAAACATCCAAAAATAACTAATCTACCTGATGATACCATTGAAATTCTATCACAAATGATTTGCAACAAATCACTAATATCGACAATCTTTCTCAATACAATCCGTAACAAGGACTACTACATTGCAAACAAAGTGATATTAACATCAAAAAATATTGATGCCTTGAATCTAAATAACAAATTTTTTAAATTAATTAACGCACCCCAAAAAAACGATTACAGTGCAGATTCGGTTCTGGCTGATGACAAAGACAGTCGGCCTCATTCTATTATCGGCCGTAAATCGGCCGTAAGGCTGCGATTCCTTGCGGGGGTTCTGTTAACTCGCAATTCAATTATACAGCCCCACAAGGATCTCCTCTTACGGCCGGCCACATATCTTGGAACCGTCCGTAAGCTCAGAAATCTACAAAGTCAAAAATAAATTCAAGCCTGCACTGTACAGCTCTGTAAATGCTAGGGGTCATATTGGGGTACATGAGGATTAAAAGTAACCCACTCTCAAGCTTGCACATCAACCCAAACCCGAGTTTAAATTAACTGTTTATTTTCTGGCTGCGGCGTGGGCGGGTCTGAGGTGCTCCAAGCCCTATGGACTTTTTACATGAATATTTGACATATATTAAAAAAATATATTTTACGGATTTGAGTATAGGGGAAATTTGTGTTATTAACAAACACCTAAAATCATTTTATAGTCTTCTCAAAGTGCAGGATGGCTTTATTTGAGCTATTTTATGTGCTTAATTGGTGCTAGCGGGACCTTTTTCCTGCAAGTAAGCTGCGGCTCGCTTTTAGCCTTGCAGACAGGGTTCCCGGAGCAATAGAATAGCAACCGGGCTTTTCTTGCGGCCGAAACTCTTGCGGCCGTTTTAGATCAAAGGCTTTCCTCCGGCGCGTGCGGCCGCAAGAGATAGCAAGGCGCCGGCCGCAAGCCTGCCGGAGTCCCCGGCCGGAGGGGAATAGAATAGCAGAATAGCTTGCGGCCGGTCCTTGCGGCCCCGCAGCGCCTACGGCCGCTAATAGAATGAGGCCCAGTGAATCTAACTTTACTATGGAATTTATTAATTCTTTAACTCCCTCTGGAATGCCACCACATATTTTGCAACTTAAAAAAGGGGCAATTGTCATGCTACTGAGAAATATGAATCCCAAAAAAGGACTTTGTAATGGGACCAGATTAATTGTGAAGGTTGTAATTTGTGCCATTTTTATGAACTACAAGAATAACAACAAAAAGTGAAAAACATATTGGAATGTGTTCAAAGTTACCTTTTCGCATGATTGCCCACACAAAACAATTATGTGACATTTTCCTAACATTGTTAACATTGTATTTTAAAAGGTGTGCAAAGTTGTTTCATTGTATGTAATTAAGGATTTATGTTAGTAGGAGGATAACCATTTGTTAATAAATTGAAATGTATAATTAAATACAGAGTATTGATCCAGGGAGTAATCTGATCACCAGTTAATGGGGTTAGGAAGGAATTATTTTTTTGCCCTGTGATACAATTGGCTAAGTTTCAATGGGGGTTTTACTGTTTGCCTTCCTCTGGATTCAATATCTATGTGGTTTACAAGCTCTTGAACTAAAAGTTGCCTGTTACAAAGCATTATGTAATGGTTTCAAATACTTATTTATGGAAAGTTGACCTATTCTTATGTTACTCATGCATACCTCTGAATTCAAACTGTTAGTATTGATAAAAAAAATTGGTTCACCACTGTTTCAAATATAAATTGCATGTTTAAAAGTATTATGTAATGGTCTACAATTTATAAAAAGGTAAGCCATTGTTATATTATTCTTGCATACATGAGAATTACAATAGTTAATATTGTTAAAAAATGATGGTTTACCTGTTGGTGAAATACAAGTTGAAGGTTAAAAAAATTTAAAAAATGATTATAATTGTTGTACTTCTTTGTAAATAACAAAAAGGTTAAGAGTGTAAGAGGCTCACATTGTGTGGAAAACAGCTTTCCCAGCCTTACAATTTGATTGCCGTAATTTTTGACAGGCAAGTCGCTAGTTACATATAATGATGATCAGTTGAAGTAATCCTGGATATACAAGTTTGTCTATTTTGTTGTGTGTGTACAAGATTAGCATTTGCCAAAATAGCAAATTTTATTGACTGTATATCCTTCTCTGTTCTTGCAGACAAAGTAGAGTTTTAATATTAGTTACTGAAAAAAGCACATCCTTCCAAGATTACTTCAGCTGTTCCACAAGGATGGGTATAATGTATTGCCTCCATGTCCCTGCCAATTGTACTACATTGGCATGACTTCGGATTGCTTTAAGGTCAGCAAATAAAGCAATCTTTAAGTATAAGAAAAAAAACAAAGGTTGCGAGAACATTTGGAAAGACTAGGTGATTTTTTCCTTTTTCATTATGCTGCGAAATTGACAATAAATTCTAATTTCTGGATACCCATGAGTGGCACAGATGATAACACAGTGGTACACAGTGGAAGAAGTATGATGCATGTAAATGTTGTTAGTCAAAAGCACTAATAAAAAAAATTCTGGTTGTAAACCATTGTCATCAAATCTAAAAAAATAATAATATGTGAAATGCACTTTAATTTTCAGTCTGTAAAAACCATCAACCCTGAGTCATCTCATGTCATGGCCAGAGTGACGCATTCCATCAGATATGGGATAGATCACCTCACAGCAGCAAAAGTTCTGACTCAATGAATTTATGCAAACTGAATATAAGGATTTTTTTATTTTATTTAACACTGATTTAAGGGAGCTGAAGTCAAGGCATTGTGGTAGAAATGCCAAGGATACTGTATTCAGTAAATGTATATATTCAGGTGAGCAGTTGAAATAATCTTGTATGGGATTTAATGCGTTTATAAAAGGTTTCCGTTTGCAATGGGAATACAACATTTGGATTTGTGCTATTGGTACAATCTAGTAATTTTTTATTCTTTCCTGTCTTGCAGGCAAAGTGACTGTGGTAAAGCCCAATTCTAACATTCTGAGCTTAACATTTTTTTCCTTCTAAGATACTTTCAGCTGCCTCTCAGCATGTGTATTTTTAGTTTCTCCAATATACCTGCAATACCAGCTTTTCATTCTTTGATTCTTGACTTTGGCTTGATCTTGATTGTCCACTCTTATGTTGACCCTGGCTTGTGTTGAATCTATGAGGCCCAGTGTACATTCCTGCATCATCACTAGGAACTTTAAGCTGTACACACATGCCTCAACACTTGGTCATCCCCAACAAACTAAGCATCACAGCAGAATGGTGCACCATATTGTAGGAGATGATAGTATCATCTCATATATACAGATGAGAGGAAGCAAAAAGAGATGCCACACAGCTACAGAAAGAACATTGGTTTAACATGATTTGGGTGTGTTCAAATTTTCATATGCGATTTCCCAGAACCGACCATGGCTTGTTCCTTTGATCTCAGCCTGTCCAAACCTTTTGTTTGTCACTTTGTTCCTACTGTATGCCACTTGCCTTCACCTTTGTCTGTGGCCTCAACCTTGAAACCTGCAACTAACCACTGACCTTGGATCATCCTACTATTGATATCCAGCTAACTGAATCTGGCTAAAACTACGTTTAAATCTCCCTCCAAGGGATATATGTCACTACTAAGTTAATGAATGTGTAGACAAGCAGGTTGGTTACATGCTGGAAAGCTAATGTTTGATATTAAGTTATAACAATGAAAATTGCTTTCTTAAATAGTAAATTTTAAATATATTTTTTAATAAATTATAAATGATCAATGACTAATTAAAACAGCTCACTCCTGTTCATAGGTCATTATGTGGTCCTATAAATTATGCACTAGATTATATTTGGTTAAAACTGAAAAAGACAGTTCTTAAAAATGTTACTTTCGTTAATTTGCAAAACTGTGCAAACCCCCACAAAAATGGTCTAAGCTTGTATAAGCCAGTATTTGAGCAGAATTTTGCCTGAGTATGTGATAAATAATCCCATAATGAAGCATTGAAAACAGACTGTAGCTTCTTAATACCAATGGACTGAAAGCTGATGTGTTGTTTGCACTGGAAGATATTGAATAACAAGTTAGTCCGTCTCATGCACACCTTATTGACACACTTAAATAGTAAATACCATTCTAGTACATATTCTTCTCTTCCTCAAAGACTAACCCTGCTTATTAGCAGCCTTATTAAATTGTGATGCGTCCAATTGAATAGGGCTCTATATAAGCACATAGCATATTTTTTTACAGAAGTTTTTAGTTAGTGAACTTCTATCCAAAAGCAAGGTCTTCACTAACTAAAAACTTCTGTAAAAAAACATGCTCTGTGCTTATATAGAGCCCTATTCAATTGGCAGAATCGCAATTTAATAAGACTGTAGATCTCTGACTTTCCCCAAATAAATGGCTGATCTCAGAGTGATGCAATGGATTGCAGGGAATTCTGGCAAATGTGGTTCTTCTGACTTTAGCTGGTGTATCGTCAACTTCAAACCAGCCTTACAACTGATAGCATCCCGTGCACTTCTCACAGTCCTATGGAGGATGGAATGTGCAAATTGGTAAATAAGGGTTTGTAAGTTGACTCTCTATTATGATAGATTAGTCATTTATAATTTCACAGGAAGAAATAAAAAGTTATTGAAACCTCTAAAAGAATAGGAAACACACAAAATAGCCAACAAAGACAACATCTAAGATAAACTGGTCTGGGCTGCAAGAAAACTGAAACTAATGTCAAATTGATGTAGTTTATAACCAATCACACCTGTCAAATTACATTCTGAATGGGTCTTATTGTGATATTTAAAAATTCATTACTTTTAACTTTGTACATACAGGCCCTTTTTTCTGGATGTAAGGCAATGGGATTTTTTTAACACCAATTTAAGGAAATCAAGGTAATTCCAATGTAGCATGATTGGCAGAGGCAATGAATTTAGTAAATTATACATGCAGATGAGACACTTAAATAATCTTGCATGGGATTGGATTTGTTTATAATTTGTTTAGTTTGGTCATGTGTGCATTTGTCCTATTGACAAAATCCACTGGCTATGAATCCTTTTATGTTCTTGAAGGCAAAGTGGTTGTCCAAAAGTTGGATTTTAATACCAGGATCTCAAAAAAAATCCTTCCAAGATTATGCCAGCTGTTCAACAACTGGTATAATTTACTGTCCCAGTGTTCCTGCCAATTGGCATGACGTTAGTTTCCTTTAAGGTCTGTGTAAAATCATTTTTCAAAATAAGAACTGGACATAGAGGAGCTAAGAACAATGGAAAGTACTAATCATAGTCCAGCTCTTTTAAACCAAGCATGAAATTGACACAATAAAATGTAATTGTTAGAAATATATCATATGGATGCCAGAGGTGAGAACCAGTTTATTCTTTCTTGATTACGCTAAAGGATTTAACACAAATTAAATATACATTCATCTATATTTGTAAGTATAATTTATATAATGTTTTTATTCCTGTCTAGTTTCACTTAAAACACTGTCACTGATGGATGCACTAATTAAATACCTCAGTAAAAGCATAGGATTAACTCTAATTTAAAATGCACATGGTTGTATTAGTGACACTGTGGCATTGAATCATGGAGTGATTTCCCTTCTTATGACTAGTACATACACTGGTATTTTGTGATATCAGATATCAAATAATGTATCCTTTCATTTTAGTCAAGTAGACCTCATCCTTACAGTGCAACATTCACTACCCATGACTACTCTGACCATGGCGCCATGCATCCTCAAGCAGGTTCAGTCTCAACTAAGTATCCTGGCGTGTCCTGAGTCATGCCATGGAGACACATTCTATTGGTAGTCCAAGGTACATCATCTTAAGATAAGTCTATGAAGGGATGCAAGTTGCACTGGACACCCATTGACCCTATAGGGTTGTAATTATGACCATAAGCACCCAAAGCATTTAGAAGGGACTTAAAATTTTTGAATCTCACTTACTGAGAAAAAGTTCTGATTCCTCTGATGGCCCCTGGAGGCATCCATGATATTGTGGTAAAGGATATGTGGGAGAGAGGAGAATTTACATTTCTGCAGCAGAATGTCTTGCATGTGGGCAAATGGGTAGTTATCAAATTCCAAAACCTCCAGTGATTTAACAAATACCTCTTCCCTCTCCTTCCTTCTCTTCCTTCCCTTCCACTTAAAGATAAGGTAACCACAGCCTTCAAGATCCACTCTATCAGGAAGTATTTAGGTCACACAAAACAGCAACTTTCTTTAAAAAGAAAGTTAAAGTTTTTCTCTAAAAAAAAAATATTTCATGCGCACAGCTTACACACGTGCTAATGTTGTTAAAGGGCCACTTTAATATATGATCACATATATAGTTGTGAGCGTACGAGTTGTTGCTAACGCTGCGGGCTCGCGTAGCGAGCCCGCGGCCCTCGCGAAGCGAGGGCACTGCCCGAGGGTCTCAGTTGCTGGCATGGAGCGCCAAAGGCGCTCCATGCCAGCACCTGAGGACCTCGCAAAGCGAGGGCCGCAGTTGCTGGCATGGAGCGCCGAAGGCGCTCCTTGCCAGCAACTGCGACCCTCGCAAACTTCACGTCGCAACCCAAACAGTACGACACACACATTACGACACTCGCAAACAACATACGACACACGTTCACACACATTACGGACTCGCAACACTCGGACGCAACTCGCGAACATTACAAAATGTAAAACACAATACATACACACACCACATACATAAAAAACTTACCTACACCAAGAGGGAGCACCCAGCACCTCAAAAATACAACTTACACCTCGATTTTACTCGAAATAAAACAGTTTAGAGACTAAAAAAAAATCGAAGCGAGAGAAAAAATGGCCGCCGAACAAAACGAAAACGAGGCTACAGCACTCTAAACTCGCAAAACACCACAAGAAACTCGCAAAACACCACAAAACACCTACGGATATTCCGATACAAACGTATACCACACATTACTCGCCATTTTACACCAATGCGGAAGTACATGACAACGGTTTGGTCTCGCGCACGCACAGTGTTATACTGCACACATTCAGCACGCTTACACAGCAGATCCACACCACTAATGCTGCAGCAACATCAAAACACATTCACAGCTCTTCCACACAATGCTTTAAAATAGGTAAAGTATATTCATTTATTAATGTATTATATATTTCATTATTACACACTAAACAGCATTAGCTACCTTACAATTTCATTGCCGTCATTTTTTGACGGGCAATTTGCTAGTATAAAATAAATCTTGAATAAGACCACTCAAATGATACTTTCATTTGTTTTAACACAAAAATACTAACTGTGTGATATGGCGATTGGCTAAAATAGCTTAGGAAAAACATTATTTTAAAGATTATCTGAATTTTCTTTTGCAAAACTTGAAAATGTAGCATATCAGTCAAATGGCACCAGTTATCTCTTTCATTTGATATCAGGCAAAGTAATGTAAAGACTTGGTACCACATTAAGGCTAAATTCCATACACATCCTAGAGGCACAAATTATCCATCACATTCCATCATTATGACTCTTTTTTTTGATTGGATAGTTGCAGCTTTGAGAAACATTTATATATATTTTCGTATTTTTCTAATGTACATATGGGATACATTTCTTCTAACACTTTATTGTAACATATTCTGGAAAATTTATAAAAATATATAGCCCCCAGAAGAATAATATATTTTCCCTAAACTTTTTTTGTCAGGCAGCTGAACATACATTTTCATTTTTCTTATTTCTTGATATACAGAGATACTGCTTGGAAACTATTATTTAGTCGTGTCCGACTCTTCGTGAGCCAATGGACTAGAGCATGTCAGGCACCATCATTATGTTTCTGGTCATACTTATGCATAAGGATTTCTTGGCAAATATACTGGAGTGGGTGCCAGTCGCTACATGTTATAGCTCACAGCTTCCTTGAAGTATACAAGCACCTTCACCACAGCACGGTAGTGATCCAAAAGGGACTGATTGGAATAGACTTTGGTTATAACAATAAACAAATGGATGCTGAAGGCTCAAAGTTATAGTATGTCCTTTACCAGGATCACACTTTATAATGGGTATTATAATGGGACATTTTAAGTTTTTAATTTATTAAACATTATATTCAATTATACGATAGTGAGTACCTCCATTTTTGTTTCTACTATAGACTGGAGGGGACTATCAATGCAAATAAGCATCCAATTGATTCTATTGAAAGTTGGCATTTTCTACTGCCAGTGCTTTCAGAAAGACTAATGGAAATATGAGTGCTAGTTGTACAGCCATGCTACAGTGTTTTTTATAGGTAGATTTCAGGCCAAGTGTATATCTGTGAACTGGATGACTTTCTCCTGATAACAATATACTCTATAAGTGACTTTTTTTCTGTGCACTTTGTAATAAATTAGATTTAAATTTACCGGAGATTTGCTCTCTTTCTCTCTCTTGGTTTTTGGCTTTCTACTTTTAGAATGATTTAACTTCCCTTTCTGTAAATTATCTATTTTAATTTTTAAATAATATTTTCTTTGCTTCCTCGTTGTAGAATCATTTTAAGATTAATAGTTTTAGTGCAAAGCTAAATTAAGTTTTATTGTATCCCTTAGTTTTACATCACATAAATAGTTGTCACTTCCAGAACTTTGGTCACGTTTGTGGGCTTGACGCGCTTTGCGAGCCTGGTTGCGGCTCGAGCCATCGACCACGCGGGACAGGCGAGCCTCGCAAAGCCTTGTGAAGTGGGACTTAGACTGCAATGAGCACCTTCGGCGCTCATTGCACTGTGAGCCTTGCAAAGCGAGGTGAGCAGTTGAGGCACGCGGGACTTAGGCTGCAATGAACGACAAAGGCGCTCAATGCACTGCAAGCCTCGCAAAGCAAAATTACGACTTTAACGGCCGAACCACTGAACTGAAAAGACATGAAAAAAAAAAGCAACTATGACTCAAATTAACTTACATACACACAGCACAGTGGGAGAGCCAGGGAGCCTGTGAGTCAGCTTGCAAGTTAATTTGCCGTTTTTTCACAATCGAAAATTGCCTAAGTGATAAAAAAAATAGCTGCCTAAAAATATGCGAAACTATGAAAAAGAGGCCCAAGGACGTAAAACTAGCCAGAAGGATGTAAAAAATAGCCCTAAGCAGTAACACTTACTGAAAGGCACTAACACTTAACCCAAGCCACTAACACTTAACCCAAGGCAGTAACACAACCCAAGACAGTAACACTCAAGCGCAAGGCCTACAAACTACACGGGATCTGGAAAATTTGTTGAGAATAATTTACTGACAGCAATTTACCGCCGCCTATTCATCGCAATAGCAATTCACTGACATGCAATTCACTAAAAATCGGTTAATCTACGCTACAGTTTATCGGGTAAGCAATTTGTCTGACCCGGAAACAATTTACAGAGAACAATTTACCGACAGCAATTCTCCTCCTAACACATTATTTTCAGTTTGTGAAGGCATCATGGCAGTGAAGTTTCTTAAATCCGAAAAAGGAAAAGCAAAGCTGTGCTATGATGGGCATTTGTTCTATAAGGATAAGCAAATTGAAAACAAAATATATTGGAAGTGCCAAAATTATACAAAAACAAGATGTGGGCCAGAGTTACTACAGACGACAACAACATAGTGAAAACACTCAGATACAGCACAAGTTGAGGCAGCACATGTTCTGGACACCATGCAAGGTTGTGCAGAAACAACAAACAATACTGCGCACAGTATTATTGCCAATGTGTCCAGAACCTGCAGCCAAGCAGCAGCGCCCAAGCTGCCAAGTGTTGCCACGATGAAGCATACCACCAGGAACATCAGGAGAAGACAGTTTGATGGTCCAGTTCTCCCAGCACACAGGAGGGACATTGTCTTTACTGATGAGTACACAAGTATTTGCGATGAAGAAGTGTTTCTTAAGTATGCCTCAGGACAATAGGATGCTAATCTTCTCTACAACTAGGAATCTCTGGCTGCTGACGCAAAGTGAGCATTAAAAAAAGTTCCATTACTGTTTTTCCAGCTGTACACAATCCATGGATTTAAGGATAACATATCCCTGCCTTTGGTATACACCTTGTTGCCAAACAAGACAGAGGACACTTATGTCTCACTTCTAGAGCAGATAAAAATGTTGGAACCAACATTGTCCCCACAATCCCTAACAATTTATTTAGAATTGGCCATCATGAATGCGTGTAGGCAAGTATTCCCTGACGCTTCTCAACATTGTTGCTTTTTTCATTTTGCACAGTCCATATACCGTTCAATTCAGAACAATGGCTTAAAGCAACAGTACGAAACTGATGCCAATTTTGCTCTCACTATGAGATTTTTGGCAGCGATATCATTTGTGCCCACTGCTAATGTCACAAATGTTTTTGAAACTGTAGGTGAGCAACATGTTTTTCTAGCAGAAGCACCAGAAGTGGTGGATTACTTCGAAAACGCATGGATAGGACGACCAACAAGTCGTAAGGTTCGAAGAGCACCTAGGTTTGCGCATACCATCTGGAATGTACATCAACGTGTTCTTCAAGGACTGCCAAGAACAAATACCGTATATACTCGAGTATAAGCCGAGTTTTTCAGCCCTTCTTTTAAGGCAAAAAAGGGCCCCCTCGGCTTATACTCGAGTCACTCTCCCCCCCGTGTCTCTCTAACCCCCCCGTGTGTCTCTCTACCTCACCCCGTGTGTCTCCCTACCCTCCCCGTTTGTCTCTCTACCCCCCCGTGTGTCCTTCTATTCCCCCTGTGTGTCTCTCTATCCCCCCCGTGTGTCTCTCTATCCCCCCGTGTGTCTCTCTACCCCCCGTGTCTCTTTCCCTCCCCCCTCCTCAACGTAAACCCCCCTCAACCCCCCCCCTCCACCTAAACCAGCCTAAATACCTCCCCCCTCTCCCCTCACTTACCTGCTTGTGCTCCGGCCTCCGCTCCTTGACCCGGCGCGGAGGAGGTTGAGGATCGGGGGTTGAGGAAGGGGTTGAGGATGGGGGGTTGAGGATGAGGAGGAGGGGTTGAGGATGGGGGGTTGAGGAGAGAGGATGAGGATGGGGGGTTGAGGAGGGGGGTTGAGGATGGGGGGTTGAGGAGGGAGGTTGAGGAGGGGGTTGAGGATGAGGAGGGAGGTTGAGGAGGGGGTTGAGGATGAGGAGGGAGGTTGAGGATGAGGAGGAAGGTTGAGGATGAGGAGGGAGGTTAAGGATGAGGAGGGAGGTTGAGGAGGGTGATAAGGGAGGGGGGAAGAGACACAGGGAAGGGAGAGGGGAGAAGAGACACGGAGAGAGAGGGGGACACAGAGGGCACAAGAGGGACAAAGGGGGCAGCACATTTCCCACCCTTGGCTTATACTCGATTCACTCATTTTACCCAGTATTTTGTGGTAAAATGGGTGCCTCGGCTTATACTCGGGTCGGCTTATTCTCGAGTATATACGGTAACTCTGTGGAAAGCTGGCACAGAGGCTTTAAAGAACAAGTTGCTGCGTGTCATCCAGATATATGGAAGTTCATTATGTGCATCAAAAAAGAGCGGAGCCTGAATGAACTACGCATTGAACAGTACTGGAGAGGAGCTGACCAAGTCCAAAGAAAAAAAAATACAGAGATTGTGATGAAAGAATAATAAGGCTAGCGACTGCCTACAATGAAGATGCCAACATTATTGACTATTTAAGAGCCATTGCACATAACATTTCATACTAATGTACATACTGAACTTGCCCAACCCTGCAATTACACACGCACAGTGCTATGTTTATGACTGTGGTAGTTTGTATTCAATAAACACTGTTTTGTTTATTGTCATGGAGTCCTCTCTATTCTATACATATTAATGTCATGGAGTCCTCTCTATTCTATACATATTAATGTCATGGAGTCTTCTCTATTCTACACATATTAATGTCATGGAGTCCTCTCTATCCTATACATATTAATGTCATGGAGTCTTCTCTATTCTATACATATTAATGTCATGGAGTCTTCTCTATTCTACACATATTAATGTCATGGAGTCCTCTCTATCCTATACATATTAATGTCATGGAGTCTTCTCTATTCTATACATATTAATGTCATGGTCTGTACTCCCCGCAGGCAATTTGTATTCCCTGCAGGTAGTTTTATACATTTATTTGTTACTTTTTACGTTGAATAATTTTTAACGGTGCATTACATATCTGTATTACACTACTGTACTTCCTCGCAAATGGCTTATTTGATGAATTGCTTACTCGATAAGCTGTAGCGGCGATTAACTGATTTTTGGTGAATTGCTCCTCGGTAAATTGCTGTTGCGCTGAATAGTCTGCGGTGAATTGCTGTCGGTAAATTGTTCTCTGTAAATTTTCCTAGACCCAAACTACACAGGGGGAGAGGCTTGCAAAGAGAGTCGAAGGCGCTCATTGCGAGCCACGCAATGAGCGCCGAAGGTGCTCAGAGGGCCCATAGCCTCACATTGTGTGGCAAACAGCATTGCTAGCCGAAAAATTGTACAGTAGACGGAGGGAGAGACTCACAATAAGCGCCAAAGGTACAGCATTCCCAGTCTTAAAATTTTATTACCGTCATTTTTGACGGGCAAGTAGCTAGTTTTAATATAGTTTTGGCTTCTTTTTGCTTTTAACCCTTGTAATATATTTACATTTATATAAGTGGTAAAGTGGGCTCACTAGGCCCAAAGCCTGAGTGTTGTCATGGCAACTCATGATATTTTTTCTCCTTTTGTTTTTACCAAACCGTATAAAACCATGTTGTCATATCGTTCAGTCGTATCCGACGTTCTGTGACATTATGGACAGCAGCATGCATGGCACAATATTGTCTCTGGTTGTGCTAATCCATAAGGTTATCTTGAAAAAGATACTGGAATGGGGGCTAGTTCCGTCTCTAGTATACCACAATTTGTCTGACCTCTCTGCTATGAACTGAAGTACACAAGCCCCGTCACCACGACAAGGTAGCGATCCAGAAGTGGATAAGACCATACAAACTACAAAAATCTAATTTTGCTCTCAATTTATTTACATATCTTTATTCCTTCTGGGGCCAACCTCATATGAGCTATATATAAGTAACAGTAATAACTTGAGAGAATTAATAATTTAACATTGAATTCCAATTAAATATTCTGTAATGGTCTTTGGTACTGAATAATAATCCATTAATAATATTGTTTGAATTACATGCTGATTTTTACACGTATTTAAATATGTTGTGACTCAAGTTGTGTCATTGCAACTTCTATCTTGGACTGCTAGCTTGCTTGTAGCCTGTGAGTCTCTTCAATTAAACCCTCTTCACTTTTATTAAATAGTTAATCTTAGTCCTCATGAAAACTCTGGCACTTCAATTCCACATTTCCATTCTAGCACCTGAAACATTTCTCATCATGGTCTACACTTACCTGCAGAACATCAGAAATAAAAATGGTGACTCACACTAACTTCACATATTAGGTTGTAATTTATATGTTTACTTTCCAAAATCATTTGCCCATTTTCATATGTAGATCTTTTAAAAGAGCATACCATAAATATAGAACTATAGAGAATCGTTTTATGTCCCCAAACAAAGATCTTCTGACCTAACAAAATAGTAGCCAATCTACTATATACACCAAATTGGACAGTTCACATAATACCACCTCTCGAATTGCCCTGAACTCAGTCCCATCGCCCCTAAGCACCAAACCATTATTCAACGCAGGGTATGATCTATTACCCTGCAAACAGTGATGAAAAAAGGAATATGGCGAAGAGGTCACATAATAAAACTGAAAGACTTCTCAACATCTACTACACCCAGAAGCACTCTCTCCCAAAAGGCTCTTATTACCAATTCCCTAAGACTTGCAGCTTCTTAGCCCCACACAAAGGAATAAGGAAGAATAAAATGCATCTATACATATTTCCTGTGTATGAGTCACTATAAATAATTATGTAGCACATTATATCCTAGTGAGACTGCTTGATTAGGCTCGGTGTTACTTTGTCGAGAATTAAATTATCTGCCTTATTTTGACTCTCACATTTTAGAAAATTTAAAGTACCACTGTCGTACATTATTCTATATGGTCTATCAAGTGTAGCTATTCAAAAGATTTAAAGTTTAAAGGGCCAGTTTAAGTGTATTTCAAGTTAAATCTATTTTTTTATTCATTATTAATTAACAATGATTCCAAGAAGACAAGGGACAGTAAGGATGAGCTGCCATGGGACCCGAGACCCAGGGCCTCATTCAATTGCGGTTTGGCCAATTGAATAGAGCTCTATATAAGCACATAGCATTTTTTTGACAGATGTTTTTAGTTAGTGAACTTCTATCCAAAAGCAAGATCTTCACTAACTTCTGTAAAAAAAATATGCTCTGTGCTTATATAGAGTCCTATTCAATTGGCCAAATCGCATTTGAATGAAGCCCCTAGACAGTACAGTAATGATATTTTTTGTGGAACCTATTTTTTTATTATACCATGTAAATGTATGCCATAATGACTAGTAACCCTATATCAGCAAGGACAGGTCATGTGTTATTAAAGCTGTTTGATGCGTTGTTCCCAGCCATTTACTGTATGTTCAAGGGTTGGCTACAGGGAGTCCAGTTTCAGCTGGCCTGGATTTCAAAGGACTTGGACTTTTTACATCTAACCAGCCTTATTGTTTATGGAAGAGACTGGAAGAGGCCATTGTTTATTATGTGTTATGCGGTCTGGGGGAGGGAAGTAACTAGAGTTTCAGGCATAAATATGAGTATCAATCAATATAGAAGAGTGGTAAAGGAAATAAAGTAAAGGATCATTTACAAAGTGTTATAACCCTGCTCCCCTTCTGGACCACTACCTTGTTGTGGTGTAGGGTCTTGTGTACCTCAATGAAGCTGTATACCGTGTAGTATCACCCAAGATGGGCAGGCCATAGCAGAGACAACAGACAAATCACTCTTCAATGGAGAAGTAACTGGCAACCCACTTCAGTATCTTTGGCATGAAAACCATATGGATAAGCAGAACTCAACACAAGATGTGCCTGGAGAGCTGCTGTCCATAGGGTCACAGAGAGTCGGACATGATTAAATGACTGAACAACAATAACCCTGCTAATAATGGCCTGTATTCTCCTGAATCATGAGGATATTGGGATCTGCTGGCAGCTCCAGCCAACTGATGTAAAAGAGGAATCCTAGTGTAACTTCACAGAGTCTAACTATCAGTACTCCATCGTTAGTCTGACAGTGGTCCTTTAATGCAATTTATGCATATGTGTTTTAATACTAAAAATATTTGGGCAGATCAAATATTATTTGCAATTATTTTTTAAATGCCTTAATATTATAATGTGTCATTTCTTAAATGAAAATACTATGACACTATAATTTTCATTGCTCCTTTACTAATTAAGTTGATTCAACCCATTACAATGTACGAGCAATTAAAACTGTGAATATGGTGTAACAATCTATCTTAAATAATTGCTGAAAACAGACAATGAATATTCAATATCTCAAGCATAATACAGAGGCATAATAGGCTGTTCAGTACTGGAAAAATTATTTATTTGCTTCAGTAATACACAAAAAAATATTTTGTACTAGCGAATTGCCCGTCCAAAAGTTACGGCAATGAAATTGTAAGTGAGCTAATGGTGTTTTGTGTCTACTACCGAAATATATAATACAATTAATAAATGAATATACTTTACCTATTTTGAAGCATTGTGTTGAAGAGCTGGCAATCTGTTTTGATGTTGCTGCAGCATTAGTGGTGTGGAGCTGCTGTGTAAGCGTGATGAATGTGTGCAGTGTAATAGTGTGCGTGCGCGAGACGAACCAGCGTAGTTGTGTACTTCCGCATCAGCGTAAAATGCGGGTAATGTGTGGTATGCGTCTTAGCGGAATATCCGTAGGTCATTTGTGGTGTTTTGCGAGTTTCTTGTGGTGTTTTGCGTGTTTAGAGTGCTGTAGCCTCGTTTTCGTTTTGTTTGGTGGCCATTTTTTCTCTTGCTTAGCGATTTTTCTAGTGTCTAAACTCTTTTATTTTTAGTTTACTGAAGGTGTAAGTTGTTTTTTTGAGGTTCTGGATGCTTCCTCTTGATGTAGGTAAGCTTTTTATGTATGTGCTGTGTGTATTTCTTGTGTTTTTAATTTTGTGATGTTCGCGAGTTGCGGCAGATTTTTGTGCGGTCGTAATGTGTGGTAACGTGTCTCGTATGTTTTTTGTGTTGCGAGGTAAAGTTTGCGAGGGTCACGGTTGTTGTGTGGTTGTTTGTGTTTTGACGTCAATTTTGCGAGGGGCGCTCCATGCCAGCAACTGAGGCCCTCGCCCGCAGCCCTCGCTATGCGAGGGCCGTGGCTCGCTGCGCGAGCCCGCAAGCATTAGCAACAACTCATACGCTCACAACTATATATGTGATTATTAGCTAATAAAATGTGAAGGCTCATAGTGCAGCATGCACTTCTGAAGCATTACACTTTAAAAAGGGCACAACGAAAACTTTTCTTAAAAAGAAAAAAAATACATATTATGGTTTATTATGTGTTATATATGTCATGGTTTTGTAGTGGGAGCTGACATTTTTGTTTCTATTTATCTGCATACACACATGGAAAATTATCTTAAATGAAGAGAGCAATTCAACTGTTGTTGCTCTTCCTTAGTGTCATTGCTATTAATACGATTCATTTCATAGTATCACTCTACATCTACAATCCACCCTGTTCAGTAAGGGCACACTCAATTGTTCAAGGTACGTTCTTATAAAGAACTTGATTTGAAAATGAGCATTTGTTTTGAAGATTTTAAATAAATACAGTCTTTTACTAGTATATTCAGTTTGTTCTTTAATGGTGTCAGTTATTATCTTTTGTTCCTAATGGAATGAAACACATGGGGATGGGAGGAACCATATGTTCAGACATCTCTTTTCATTTCAGAATAGCAACTTGACAATAGTACTTAATAGAAATCAAGGTACCGTGGAATAACTGTACCCCTTATGCTACAGACAAAATATTTATCTATGATGGCCGCACTCATGACACTAGCAGAAACTGCTAATCAAAAACATCTCTAAACATGTTTTTAAGCTCATCTGTGGCAGACGTTAATGAATGTCCACTGTAATGAATAATTTTATAAAGGCTTTTTTTTTCACTTTCTAAAACTGTTGCCATTAAGTCTAGTACTTCAAAAGCATATTATACATACTAGCGACTTGCCCGTCAAAAATGACGGGGCAATAAAATTGTAAGGCACTCATTGCGAGACTCGCGCTGAGCGCCTTTAGCGCTCATTGCGTGGCTTGCAATGAGCGCCTTCGGCACTAATTGCGAACCTCTTGGTTGTTGTATTTTTTTTTTTTTATCATAGGCGCTGTCATTGTAAGGTCTGCGCTGATCTGCTTTTTGTGTTTATTGCAAGGCTGTCCCCTGGTCTAGTTTGTGTGCTATGAGCGGCGTTGGCGCTCGTTGTGAGGCGTGTGGCGAATGGCTTTTTTGTTTATTGCGATAGTGTTTTTTTTTTGTGTGTATGTATTTTTGTATGCTAATTAAAAAAAAAAATATGAAAAAAGTAATAAATTAATAAATTAATATACTTTACCTATCTATAAGTAATATATGCAGGAAGCATTGTGCTGAAGAGCTGACAATCTCTTTTGATGTTCCTGCACCATACAATGTAGGTTTGCATTGTTGTGGAGCTGAGGTGTAAGTGTCAGCAATGTGTGCAGTGTGTAGTGTAAATAGGCTGCGTGTGCAAGGGGAAACCGTTAGGGTAGCTGTGTACTTCTGTGTACTTCTGTGACACTGTTGTAAAATGGCGGCCAATGAGTATGTGGTACGCGGGTGTGAATGATTTAGCGTCCTTGCTAAAAGTGTATCTTGTACCTCGTACGGCTTTTTTGAAAAGCCGTATGTGCTTGGTCGTGTTTTGCGGCTTTAGGGTCGTTTAGCCTCATTTTCGGGTTTTTTCAGCAGCCATTTTTTCTCTTGTTTAGGAGATTTTAGTGCGTCTAAACTCAGTAAATTGGACTTAAATTGAGGTGTAACTTCACTTGCAGAGGTCCTTAAGGTTTTTATGTAATAGTTGTGTATATTCATTGTGTTTTTAATGTTTTCAGATGCACACGGTTCGGCCGTTAAGGTTGTATTTTTGCTAGTTCGTAAGTTTTTTTTTCCCATTCGTATTTTTTTGTGTAAGTCCGTATTTAGTGATTGCGTGTTAGATGTATTTTTTCAAAGTCCCACTTCTGTGGGTGTTTGTAACCGCTTGTGAGGCGTCGTAGAGCCTCCACCTCCGTAAATGTGGCCCCTCGCTTCGACCCCTCTCTAACCCTTTACCTCTCCCCCCTCTACTTTACTGGCCTCGCAATGAGCGCCTCCCCTGTGTCTCTTCCCCCTCTGTCTCTCCCCCCTCCTCCCTCCCCTGTGTCTCTTCCCCCCACCTCTTCCCTGTGTCTCTCCCCTGTATCTCCCCCCCTCCTCTCACTCCCCTGTGTATCATCCCCTCCTCCTCTCCCTCCCCTGTGTCTCTCTCCCCCCTCCCCTGTGTCTCTCTCCCCCCTGTGTCTCTTCTCCCCTCCTCTTCCTCCCCTGTGTCTCTCTCCCCTCCTCCCTCCACTGTGTCTCTCCCACCCTCCTCCCTTCACTGTGTCTCTCTTCCCCCTCCTCCCTCCCCTGTGTCTCTTCTGCCTTCCTCTCCCTCCCCTGTGTCTCTTCCCCCTTTTCTCTCTCCCCTGTGTCTCTCCCCCCTCCCCTGTGTCTCTCTTCTCCCCTCCCTCCCCTGTGTCTCTTCCCCTCCTCCTCTCCCCCTGTCTCTCTTCCGCCCTGCTCTCCCTCGTGTCTCTCTTCCACCCTCCCCTGTGTCTCTCTTCACCCACCTCTATCTCCCCTATGTCTCTCTTCTCCCCTCCTCTCCCTCGTGTCTCTCTCCCCCCTCCTCTCGCTCGTGTCTCTCTTCCCCCCTCCCTGTGTCTCTCTTCCCCCTCCTCTCCTTTGTGTCTCTCTTCCCCCTCCCCTGTGTGTCTCTTCCCCCTCCTCTGTGTCTCTCTTCCCCCCTCCTCTCCCTCCCCTGTGTCTCTCCCCCCCCTCCTCACCCACCCCTATGTCTCTCTTCCCCCTCCTCAACCTCCCCTGTGTTGCTCTTCCCTTCTCCTCTCCCCCCCTTTGTCCGTCTTCCCCACAGCTGTCCCTCCTATGTGTCTCACCCACTCCTCCCTCACCTTATGCTGCAGCCGCGCGCACGCTTGTGATTGGTCTCTTTTTTCACTTTAAGCTCCCATTGCTATCTGAAAATATCAATTAATTCAAAGATTTTTTTAGAAAGTAGAGCCAAGTGCCCAAATTCAAAGTGTTTAACACATTTTAACTTTCAAACCTTAGCAAATGTCATAATTTATTTTTATTTATTCAACTTTTTGTAGCGTTTTTATCCAAAGTGCTGGTTAATGATAATGTAGTTTCCAGGTTTATGGCAGCACTGGTAGAAGCCCTGCCCTGAGGAGTAGGAAGACTTGATCTGAGCAACATGCTAGGGGTATATGGTGCTTTTACCCAAATCACTGAATAGCGTATGATGACTGCTCATAGGATACATATTACAAAAATCCAAAACAATGCTTGAGAATATAGAACACATGGTAGGTAAAGAAGCATTTACAAGGTCTTAATAAAAAGTAGATACAATAGGATAAGACAGGTAGCAGAAGGCACCATGTTTCCTTAATTAGGAACAAGCCTGATCTTGTCTCTAGTCTTCCAGTTGAAGTCCCTGGGGCTCTTCTAAATAATCAACGATGTTTGCTCTACCACAGGCGAAAATTACCCATTTGTCAAGTTATAAAGGTTTTCCAGGTCAATGTAAAAACATTCTTATGATGTAAAGACTTGCCCAACCAGACACTGAATACAATCTTCAAATACCAAGGTCATTTGTTGGTCAAAAGTCTCCATTGAATTTCTGGGAGTTCCAATAACCTTCTGGTTTAGATTCTGAAAGTTACTATTTTTTCTATTATTTTTCAGCTGTTTTTAGTTACTGTTTTATATCTGGCAGCATGATATCAGCAACTGGTTTCTATTTTAATACAGTTA
Organism: Discoglossus pictus; assembly: GCA_027410445.1. Lineage (NCBI taxonomy): Eukaryota > Metazoa > Chordata > Amphibia > Anura > Alytidae > Discoglossus > Discoglossus pictus. Next base: position 234,136,650 of record CM050168.1, on the reverse strand, counting down.
GGAAAGAAATCAGCTGCAGATTTTATACAGTAAATATACATATTCATATAATTTAGATTATAACTCCCAGTGAATATACAGTTCTTCTGTATCAGTCAGATTATATTGTGCAATTATTTATTTGCAGAAGTAGCATTTTTGGAAGTTCCAAAGACCTTATGGGTGACATTCTGAAAGTTGCTATATAATATCTGCCATCTGATGCAGATTTTGTTATTTATTGTATTTTATCAATTATTCTATTATTTTCCTCAATTTTTTTACTGTTTTATATCTGGCAGCTGATTTCTATTTTAATGCAGTTAAAAAAGAAAAAAACAGAAATCACTTGAGGATATTTTACAGTAATACATATATTCATACAATTTATATTACAACTCCTCATAAATATACAGTTCTGTATCAGTCAAATTATATTGTGCAAATATTTCTTAGCAAAAGATGATTTGGGGCTCCAATAAAATGAAGGAATACCGTACTTTGAAGCTTCTTATATAATATATGTAATATGAGGCTGACTTCTTTTTAGACATATTTTTTATTAAATACTCCATGAATACAATAGCAAGAGGTCATGATTTGAATTTGGAAGGTAGAAGATTTAGAGGTAAGGTTAGAAAGTACTACTTTACAGAAAGTGTAGTAGATAAGTGATAGAGTCAACACACAGTTAAAGGGATATTTAAGGTTTCTGGATTTTTCTTGGTACTTTATTTTATCAAGAAGTGCATTTAATCTCTTACTGACTAAAATCAAACAAATATTACCTGATTGGGTCTGCTGTCTGCAGTTCATGAAGACACAGACTCTGTAGCACTGGGTGTAACCAATCAGTGACCATCACTCAGCAACATTCTGCTGAGACATGGTTAGGACACTTTGCTGCGTATCTAGCCCTACAGAGTCTGTGTCTTATACGCTGCAGACCAAAAATTGACTATTTGTTTGATTTTAGACAGTAAATACATAAGCACTCCTTAATAAAAAAAAAAAGTTGTTGTCTAATCATTCAGTCATGTTCAACTCTCCATGACAATTTGGGCCGCAGCAAGCCAGGTACATCTGTCAGTCACTGCCCTTCTGAGCTCCACCAAGTTCATTGCTTCAGTGACCTCATCTATTCATCTTCTCCAGTGTCATCCCCTTCTTTGGTTTCCTTTAATGCTTCCCAGCATCAGCATTTTCTCCAAGGGATCTACCTTCTCATGATATGGCAAACATATTTGAGCTTCAGCCTCATGATCATAGCTTCCAGTGAACAGTTTACTCAGAAGTAAGCGTCATTTAATTTCATGGTTACAGTCACCATCTGAAGAGATCTTGGATCCCAAGAAAATAATATGTGTCACTGCCTCAACTTCTTCCGCATCTATTTGCTAGGAACTGAGCTTGCCGTTTGCCATGATCTTCGTCTTTTTTACGTTGAGCAGCAGGCCAACTTTTGAACTCTCTTCTATTACCAATCTATCAATAGGTCCTTTAGTTCCTCCTTACTTCCAGCCATCAGAGTTGTATCATCCGCGTATCTGAGGTTGTTGATATTTGTTCCAGTAATATTAATTCCTGCTTTGGATTCATCCAGTCCGGCCTTACGCATGATATACTCTGCATATAAGTTGAATAAATAAGGTGACAATATACAACCTAATCGCACTCCTTTCCCATTTTTTTGTGATCCACACAGTCAAAGGCTTAAGAATAGTCTATGAAGCAGAAGTAAATGTTTTTCTGGAACTCTCTTGCTTTCTCTATTCTTCATTGGATATTGTCAAATTGATCTCTTGTGCCTCTTCCACTGCGGAACCCGACTTGCACATCTGGTAGTTCCGGGTCCATATACTGTTGGAGTCGAGCTTGTAGGATCTTAAGAATTACCTTGCTGGCATGTGAAATGAGTGCAATTGTTCGATAATTCGAGCTCTCTTTGGCACTGCCTTTTTTGGATTATGATGTAGACAAACCTTTTCCGGTCTATTGGCCATTGTTGTGTTTTCCAAATTTTTTCGGCATACGGCAAGCAACATTGTTGTGTTTTCCAAATTTTTTCGGCATACGGCAAGCAACACTTTCATAGCATCATCTTGTAGGATTTTGAATAGTTTAATTGGGATTCCACCAACTCCTGCAGCCTTGTTATCAGCAAGTAATCCTAGGGCCCATCTCACTTCATTCTCCAAGATGTCTGGCTCCAGCTCATTGGACAAATTAGGTAATCACGGCTGTTAAGATCCTTCCTGTATAGATCTTCAGTATATTCCTGCCACCTTTTCCTTATCTGATCTTGTTCTGTTAAGTCTCTGCCATTTTTTACTTTTATCACTACCACTTTGGCATGAAATGTTCCTTTGAGATCCCCAATTCACTTGAAGAGATCTCTTGAATTTCCCATTCTGTTATTTTCTATCTCTTTACATTGTTCAGTACAGAATTTATCCTTGTCTTTTCTTCCTATCCTTTGGAATTCTCCATTCAGTTGGACATATATTTTCCTTTCTCCACTACCTTTTGCTTTTCATCTTTCCTGGGCTATTTTTAAAGCCTCATCAGACAGCCAGTTTGCAATAGATTTCTTTCCTTTGCGCATATCCTTTCTAATAGTTTCCTGGATAATGTTGCAAACTTCGGTCCCAAAGTTCTTCAGGCATTCTATCTTACATGCCTAGTCCCTTAAATCTATTCTTTACTTCCACTGCATATTAAGAAGAGACATAAACAAACATTATATAATATACAATACTTTTAGTATATCATACAAAAGCAAGAGGCAATAATACAAAAAACACAAAATCAAAAATGTGTACTATAATCTCTCTAAGGTTTCCCTATTTTATAAAATGTCTTTTGTTTATTGAAAATGCTACTTATACCATCTATTTTTAAGGCAATGCTGTCTAAGGGCCCTATGCTAATCCCAAAAATGTAATTACGAGTGCCGTAGTAGCACAGAAAATTCTACCTAGCTATGTTAATCCCCCATCCCTATAACATTGTGGGTCCCTCTCCTGTGGTGAAGGCCAAATCTACAAATATGGGGCTCATTGAAAGCCACATGGTGATGGAAGACTTATTCTGGGCATGGACGAAGTCACTGTTTAGCAGATAAGGTCCAAAATCAGTAGAAAAAAGGGCCAAAAATGTGCGATGAAAGAGTTTTACATTGGGCATAGGCAAAGTTGCTAGATATGGGCCAAAAATTCAGCAAAGTAAGGCTTGGTGAAGTCAAAAGACAAGGAAACACGGAAAGGCAAGCCGGACCCCACCAACAGAAAGAAAAGGGTGACTTTCCTGGACATATTTGTAACTTGGACATATTTGTATATATATTTGCCATTTATTTTGCCATTTATTTTGAAAATATGACTGATGATGCAATAAAAATGTATTTTATTGAAGGATAGTGATCATATGAAGCCATTTATTATCACATAGCTGTTTGGCTCCTTTTTAAATCATAATGATAACAGAAATCATCCAAATGGCCCTTATCAAAAGTTTACATACCCTTCAATGTTTGGCCTTGTTACAGACACACAAGGTGACACATACAGGTGAAAATTGCAATTAAAGGTTAATTGCGCCAACCTGTAGCTTTTTAAATTGCTATTAGTGCCTGTGTATTAATAGTCAATTAGTTTGTTAGCTCTCACGTGAATGCACGGAGCAGGCTAGATACTGAGCCATGGGTAGCAGAAAAAAATGACCTGCGTAACGAGGTAATGGAACTTCATAAAGATGGAAAAGGATATAAAAAGATACCCAAAGCCTTGGAAATGCCAGTCAGTACTGTTCAATCACTTATTAAGAAGTGGAAAATTCTGGGATCTCTTGATACCAAGCCAGGGTCAGGTAGACCAAGAAAGATTTCAGCCACAACTGCCAGAAGAATTGTTCGGAATACAAAGAAAAGCCCACAGGTAACCTCAAGTGAAATACAGGCTGCCCTGAAAAAAGATGGTGTGGTTGTTTCAAGAAGCACAATACAGTGATACTTGAACAAAAATGAGCTGCATGGTCGAGTTGCCAGAAATAAGCCTTTACTGCGCCAATGCCACAAAAAAGCCAAGTTACAATATGCCTGACAACACCGTGAAACTCCTCACAGCTTCTGGAACATTGTAATTTGGAGTGACGAGATTAAAATTGAGCTTAAAGGGCACAACCATAAGCGCTATGTTTGGAGAGGGTTCAACAAGGCCTATAGTGAAAAGAATACCATCCCCACTGTAAAGCATGGTGGTGGTTTACTGATGTTTTGGGGGGGGGGGGGGTGAGCTCTAAAGGCACCGTGAATCTTGTGAAAATTGATGGCAAGATGAATGCAGCATGTTATCAGAAAATACTGGCAGACAATTTGCATTCTTTTGCACAAAGGCTGCACATGGGACGCTCTTGGACTTTCTAGCATGACAATGACCCTAAGCACAAGTTGACTCTCCAGTGGTTACAGCAGAAAAAGGTGTAGGTTGTGGAGTGGCCATCATAGTCTCCTGTCCTTAATATAATCAAACCACTCTAGGGAAATCTCAAACGTGCGGTTTATGCAAGACGACCAAAGACTTTGCATGACCTGGAGGCATTTTGCCAAGACGAATGGGCAGCTATACCACCTGCAAGAATTAGGGACCTCATAGACAACTATTATAAAAGACTGCATGCTGTTATTGATGCTAAAGGGGGCAATACACAGTATTAAGAACTAAGGGTATGCAAACTTTTGAACAGTGTCATTTTTTCTTTGTTTTCATGTTTTGTTTTATGATTGTGCCATTCTGTTATAACCTACAGTTGAATATGAATCCCATAAGAAATAAAAAATAAAATAAATGTGTTTTGCCTGCAATTCACCATGGGTATGCACACTTTTGTGTACAACTGTATAAGTACCACATATTATAATTGTCCTGCTACGAATCGTCGTCACGCTGTTTGCGTGGTCCGTACGATTTAGCGGGCTTAGCGATGAGCGCCACAGGCGCTCATCGCCCGGCGAGCCTCGCACAGCGAGGCGAGCCGTTAAACCGTAGTACTTTAGCGGGCTTAGCGATCAGCGCCGCAGGCGCTCATCGCCCGGCGAGCCTCGCACAGCGAGGCGAGCCGTTAAACCGTAATACTTTGGCAATGAGCGCCGCAGGTGCTCATTGCAGGCGAGCCTCGCGTAGCGAGGCGAGCCGTTAAACCTTAGCACTTTGGCAATGAGTGCTGCAGGCGCTCATTGCAGGTGAGCCGTTAAACCCTAGCACTTTGGCAATGAGCAAGCACTTTAGCTAAACCGTAGCAAAAAAATACGGCCGCAACTCGCAAACATGAAAAAAAAATACAAACACAATAAATAGACACAGCACATACATAAAAAGCTTAACGACAGCAAGAGGGAGCATCCACGACCTCAAAAAACAAAGTTACACCTTCATTTAGCTCAAAATAAAACAGTTTAGACACTAAAAAATTCTCGAAGCGACAGAAAAAATGGCGGCCGAACAAAACGAAAACGAGGCTACAGCACTCTAACCACGGATAACACTTACCGATAATCCGCTAAGCCGCATACCACACATTACGACATCACAAAAAACGGACGCAACACATATATATATATATGTATATAAGTATATATATATTAAATATGCAATTAAGCTGTGTAATACAACATGCATAAGCTTAAAGGAAGCCATGTTTGATAATGGCTATGGATTGAAGAGTGAGGCATTTGTGGGCACATTTGCATGTCCCAGCTCAGCTTCCCAGAATGCAGTGTAATAACTGATTTTCTCAGAATTCTGAGCTGGAAGCAGGTTTTTTTTAACTTGTTTTAGACATTCAAATGTGAACACAGATGTACTTTTTATTTACTGTACTACTGTACGGTGGAGGCTTCTATCTCTCTTTTGCCCACCATATTATAAATGATTGTTGTGGTAAACGACCTACTCATAAAGTCCACAACACAGGCTGAGATTCCGCTCCATGCTGATGATAGCCAGTAAGCTTGAAACAGCTGTACATGGATTGGATACTCAGCCTGTGTTTATTCCAACCTTGGCTTTTGCATTAAAGCTGTGTAATACAGCATGCATAAGCTTAAAGGAAGCCATGTTTGATAATGGCTATGGATTGAAGAGTGAGGCATTTGTGGGCACATTTGCATGTCCCAGCTCAACTTCCCAGAATGCAGTGTAATAACTGTTTTTCTCAGAACTCTGAGCTGGAAGCAGGTTTTTTTTTTAAACTTGTTTTAGACATTCAAATGTGAACACAGATGTACTATTTATTTACTCTATATATATATATATATATATATATATATATATATATATATATTATTATTATTATTGTCTTTATTTATATCGCTCCAACATATTCCGTAGCGCTGTACAGTGGTATTGTACAAGGCAAAAAAAAACAAACTTAACACCTTATAAAGAATGGAGGGCCCTATTTTTGAGCATATAATCAAATGCACATAGTGCTTGTTTCCAAGACACGGACACACGATTGAAAACTCGCAAACTTACAATCTAAGGGTTTAGGTGTGATACAAGAGGGTGACAAATACAAAACGGCAACGTGAATGCAATTTGTTTACTCAATTGGAGGGGTCTGTGTGTTGTACTGTAGATTGTGGGTGTGAGTGTTATTAAGCTGTGGAATGTGCAGTTGTAATTATAAAGGCTGAAGGTGATATAATTTTTTAAACAGGTGTGTTTTAAATAATTTTTAAAAAGGTTTTGGGGCAGGAAGATAATCTAATGGAGCGAGGCAAGGCGTTCCAAATAGTAGGGGCTGCACGAGAAAAGTCCTGAAGACGGGAGTGAGAGGAGGTGATGAGAGAGGAGGAAAGAAGAAGATCGTTAGCAGAACGAAGGGGGCGGTTGGGAGAGTATTTTGAAACAAGAGCAGAGATATAAGGGGGTGCACTGTTGTTGAGGGCTTTATATGTTAGGGTCATGATTTTAAATGTGATTCGGGAAGCTATGGGAATATCACTTTAATATTAACCAAACTACGGTATTCACTGAGAATGTGCAATTGTATTTGTAACTGTCATTTTGGTGGGCAGATAGAGTTAGAGCATTGCAGCATCATGGACCTCATTAGAAAATATTTTTTGGGGTGAATACCATGAACGTCACCATTGTGAAAAGATACAGAAGGCTGTAACTATCACAGATCTTCACAGCCACTTTTAGTGAATCTACCCCATCGTTACACTGATCATCTACATGATAAAATAAAATGGCAAAATATTTCAAAAGTGTAAATACAATGACAGTAATGAAAAAAACAATATTTCAGCAGTTATTTATTTTAAAAATTCCATATTTTCCTATTTTTCTTTAGTTATGTATAGAAATGTGCTATACTGGCAATAAATTTTGATGTAACTGCAGAAATACTTCAATTAGTGCAGTAATCAAAATTCTAATAATTAATTCTCATTTGAGTAAAAACTCTTAGTAAGTAAAAAATATTAAGCTTGTGTTTTAGATGTGTAGATGTACAAATAAGCAAATTATTTAGTATTCCACAGTGTAATATGTTCATATGCATAAAAATATCCACATGTAGTGACACTTCTGTCTGTAAGTATTTTTAATTTTATGGGTAATACCAATTGAAGTGTCATATTTATAGTATGCTCTTTTGAAGAACTTAACTTAAAAAATAAATACATGCAGCCTTTCAATTTTAACTATTATATACAGTTTTTCTTTAGTGATGACGTATATGCTGTCTTTTTTCCTAAGCTGATCAGAATCCTGGAGGATAGGTAGAAATTGTGGATTCAGATACAATCTCTATTCGCTTCTATTAAGGATGGCTCTCTAAATAGCACACTTGACAATAAAACTCAATGGAAGAATAAGGCCCCATAAGATAACCCTCTTTTTTTTTGCTGAAGCTATATCCTGCCCAGTAGCGGAGCTAGTACATAGGGGGCCCCTGTGCAAAAAAAAAATGGACCCCCCACCTCGCCAGGAGGGGGCAGGCACAATTTTTTTTTGCACTACCCGAACCCCCTCCCTCCAACATAAAATATATATTAAAAATATAGAAAAAATAAATATATAAATATATGGGTCTGTGTCTATATATATATATATATATATATATATATATATATATATATATATACACAGTTTCTCACAAAAGTGAGTACACACCTCACATTTTTGTACATATTTGTATATAAATGAATATACTTTACCTATTTTGAAGTAAAATATGCAGGAAGCATTGTGTTGAAGAGCTGACAATCTCTTTTGATTTTTTGTGCAGCATACAATGTGTGTTTTCAGTGTTGTGGAGCTGAGGTGTAAGTGTCAGCAATGTGTGCAGTGTGTAGTGTAAATAGTGTGCATGCGCGAGGAAAATCCGTTAGGGTAGCTGTGTACTTCCGCATTGTGTAAGTTAGTGTTCTAAAATGGCGCCTAATGTATGTGGTACGGGGCTGTGACTGATTTTGCGTCCTTGTTCTTGGACCTCGTACGGCTTTTTGGAAAAGTCTGTATGTGTTTCGTGGTGTTTTGTGTGTTTTTCTCTCGCTTAGGGGTTTTTCGGCCTAAAGTCCGCAGTTGCTGGCAAGGAGCGCCTTTGGTGCTCCTTGCCAGCAGCTGCGGCCCTTGCTTTGCGAGGGCCGCAGCCTTAGCAATAACTTTTGCAAACCCACACCGATGACAACTATATATGTGATTTTCATGTGACAACACTGAAGAGATGACACTCTGCTACAATGTGAAGTAGTAAGTGTGCAGCCTGTATAACAGTGAAATTTGCTGTTCCCTCAAAATAACTCAACACACAGCCATTAATGTCTAAACCGTTGGCAACAAAAGTGAGTACACCCCTAAGTAGAAATGTCCAAATTGGGCCGAAAGTGTCAATATTTTGTGTGGCCACCATTATTTTCCAGCACTGCCTTAACCCTCATGGGCATGGAGTTCACCAGAGCTTCACAGGTTGCCACTGGAGTCCTCTTCCTCTCCTCCATGATGACATCCTGGAGCCGGTGGATGTTAGAGACCTTGCTCTCCCCCACCTTCCATTTGAAGATGCCCCACATATGCTCAATAGGCTTTAGGTCTGGTGACATGTTTGGCCAGTCCATCATCTTTACCTTCAGCTTCTTTAGCAAGGCAGTGGTCATCTTGGAGGTGAGTTTGGGGTCGTTATCGTGTTGGAATACTGCCTGCGGCCCAGTGTCCGAAGGGAGGGGATCATGCTCTACTTCAGTATGTCACAGTACATGTTGGCATTCATGGTTCCCTCAATGAACTGTAGCTCCCTAGTGCAGGCAGCACTCATGTAGGTCCAGACCATGACACTCCCACCACCCAAAGTATACATCTATACTGAGGAAAGGTAGTTGAATTAATCCCTAAATGACAGATAAAAGGATAAGGCACACAGAGCACAACAAAACTGACATGGGATGAAACCCTCAATTTGAATGTAAACAGGAATGCAGAGAGAGTGGAGGCAGCATCTGACATCATCAGGTAAATGTATATAGGGGGAATCAACACAACATATTATTGAAAATATATATACACATATAGACATATGTGTATATATGTTTGGTCTGGGTCTGCATGAGTGCTGCCAGCACTGGGGAGCTACGGTTCACTGAGGGAACCATGAATGCCAACATATACTGTGACATACTGAAGCAGAGCATGATCCCCACCCTTAGGACACTGGGCCGCAGGGCAGTATTCCAACATAACAACCCCAAACTCACCTCCAAGACGACCACTGCCTTGCTAAAGAAGCTGAAGGTAAAGGTGATGGACTGGCCAAGCATGTCCCCAGACCTAACCCCTATTGAGCATCTGTGGGGCATCCTCAAACGGAAGGTGGGGGAGTGCAAGGTCTCTAACATCCACCAGCTCTGTGACATCATCATGGAGGAGTGGAAAATAATGGTGGCCACACAAAATATTGACACTTTGGGCCCAATTTGGACATTTCTACTGAGGGGTGTTCTCACTTTTCTTGCCAATGGTTTAGACATTAATGGCTGTGCGTTGAGTTATTTGGAGGGGACAGCACATTTACACTGTTATACAGGCTGTACACTTACTACTTCACATTGTAGCAGAGTGTCATTTCTTCAGTGTTGTCCCATGAAAAGATATAATAAAATATGTACAAAAATGTGAGGGGTGTACATACTGTATATAAATAGATAAAATAAAAAAATATATTAGTATATTCACCAATATGCCACTATGGTTTTATGGGTTCTAATGCACCAGTTGTTACAGTTGTTATCCTCACAAAGTCTGTTTACTTGTATGAATCTTTTTTGCTTGACTGGGAAAACATAATAAGTCCAATATTTATTGCATCTACATGAAGATGTCTGCTCTGTGCTTCACTGTTCTCAGTTATTTTCTATGACTGTCATCTGCTACTTGTTTATGTTGTAAAATACATTGCAATATTCTATGAAACACTCAGAAAGAAGATCTGCACTTTATAGAGGAGGCAGTTTGTCTTTACATTTATATCCAAACCTCTTCAGATATTTGGTTGGGAATAAAGACAACATAAGGATATTGTAATTGAGGCCAGGCCCCTATAAAACTGCCTCTCTGATCTCTATCAAGCTCACTTATATCTATGCTTGGGCCTATTTAAGGCGTTTTTATACTGCCCTAGGTCTGGGCCTTGTGGGCCTAGGCGGAAATACACCCTATAACCTTTTGCCGCCATCCTGTTCTATGAAAAGAAAGTCCCTCATCCCTACTAAGCAGACCGGTTCCTCCCTTAGCACATCACTCATTTGCCCCATAAAGTACCTCCTCACTCCTCACAAATAATTTGGGGCCCCCAACTTCTCTATACAAGAAGGAGTCAATAAAAAGTAAAAAATATATGTAGATGGTTAGATCACCTTTCTATGAACAGAAGTGTCTGCACATCTACTATACTAAAGAGCCCTTCTTTACTCCAGAGAGCTCTGCTGTGAGCCCCAGTGCTTTGCATCTACTGCACCAGCAGTAGCGGCGCCACTGTCCTCACTATGTACCATCTATCCCCCTTTATACCCCACTCACTTGATACATTTGGAAATATATAGTGCAGTTTGTATGACAAACCAAGTACCACATACTCAAGTCTTCAAGGTACACTTTTTGCCTGTCATTGTCCTAAGGTTCCAAGCAGTTTTGCACACAATATGGCAAATATTGTTATCTAACTGGGCTTGCTCATCTATTTAGTTCTTTTGTAAAGTGTCTATTCAGTAGAACTGATTAAAAAAATCCCCAGATAATCCAAGATGTATAATCCTTTTAGAAATAAGAGCACATATCTGCTGCCTTCATGCCAGTATTGTATATAATAATTACAAATTAAAATATATAGTTATTTATTTATATTATATAACAACATTTTGTGCATTATCACGTTAAGTTCTTGGAAAGAGCGGCTCTTTCCTATTTTCTGCCCGTGTGCAGTGGCGGCCATCGGGCTCTAGGTGGTGCGGCCGCGGGATCCGTGAATTTCTTCCCAGTGACCCAAACGCCCCTCACCCTAACACCCCTCACCCTAACCCTAACACCCCTCACCCTAACCGTAACACCCCACATCCTATCACCTAACCCTAACAACTCTCACCCTAACACTGCTCACCCTAACACCTAACCCTAACAACCCTCACCCTAACACTGCTCATCCTAACACCTTACCCTAACAACCCCCACCCTAACACCACTCACCCTAACACCTAACCCTAACACTGCTCACCCTAACACTAACCATAAGAAATTCATGGACACCTCGGCCGTGTCACCCAGTGTTCGATGGCCGGCTCTGCGCACAGGCAGCCAACAGAAACAAGGGGAAATGTATTTATTTATTTTTAAATTATGCATATTTCACTGTTTTTTTAGGAGTTTTTACATCAACCAGTTAACAGTCCTTCAAGGACCAGAAATTACAAGCCTCCTTCAAATAAAAATAAAATTTCCTTGCTGCAGCCAAAGAACTGTAAGCTTATTGCTTTTGGATCATTATACTGTCTAATCTCAAAAGGAATAAACGTGAGATTTAACACTGCAGTGAAGTCGGTATAGAAGCATTTAGAGGGGGCTGTAATTTCCCCAAATACTCAATAAATCCTGAGAGTCTCTTTGCTCCTCAGTGCTATAAAAAGCTAACAGGTCAGCATTTTAAAACACTTATAAAACAAGTAGAGAAGGTTTTTACACATTTCCTACTTGATAGTAATTGTTCTACAGGATAATGCAAAGCACTCGTAATGGCTTCAGTTGCATTCAGTGGCTATCCAGTGTCTTTATTGATAATATTCTTCCCACAACCCTGTCCAGGCTTGTACATGATGGGGGCTATTGTGATACAAGGCCGTGGAACTCAGTTCCATCCACAGGAACACAATGGAACCAATAACCTCCAGCACAAGCTTTGTCTATTGAGTTATGTGGAATGTTATCTAACACAAAGAGACTGTAACCTAATGCAGGACTCGATATAAAGAGCCTGCCGTTCTGTTGTAATTGTATACCTGCGAGATCTTGTACCTCCATAATGGAAATGTACAAACAAAAGCAAGTTGCAGCACATAGGGGAGAAAGTGTGATCAAATATACAAGGAATGCGACCAAACATTAGACATCACTCCATGTAACTAAATTAAATGTTGTTGAAATAATAACCGCAAACATCTGCTGGCAATATTGCCATATCTAGAAAAAAATAAAAGCATGCTAAAAAAACTATTTTCCTTTTTGAAATAGTTGCTAAACTGAGTGAGTTGTTGTGAGTATTTGTACTAGGTATTTTAAAGTGCCCTCTTCTGGATCGCTACATTGTTGTGGTGAAATTGTCAAAATTGTGACTGGAACAGACTCCAGTCAAAAAAGAAATACATTTGAGGACTGCCCATAAGCAATGATAACATTTAATAACAAAAAAAGTATATATTTTTAAATAAAATATACATAAATCAACTTTTTAAACTATACCTCAAAACATTTTATATTGTTTAAAATATCTATTTTTTGACATTCATGAATTCTGTGTCCAGGCTCCCCAAACCACCACCCAGTTTTGTAAAGTATTCCTACCTCACATTACAATAATACCTTTCACATTCACTGTTTATTTCCTGTGATCCTTTTGGGAAAAAAAATCTAATTTTTAAAACTTACATTTGAAACTGAGTATTTCAATTATTGGCCATTATGCTTCTCTTTACCCATTATAGGAGGTTCAGATGTTGGGAGAGAATCTGCCCACAAGACTGTCCTTATAATGGTTTTTACCTACCTCCATCATAAACTTAGGTCTTGGAAGAAAACAAATTAGTACGGCCTCCTGGGTAGATCATCTCCCACCTTCTAGGGGGTGGAGACAAGCAGCTCTGTTAATCCCTGAAACCCTAAACTTCAAAATGAATTTTTAAATAGTACATTGAAGTTATTTTTTTCAAATACTTATTGTATTATTAATCAATAATTGAATAAACAAACACCTGGCACAGTAGCGGAGCTAGTGAATGGAGGGCCACGGTGAAAAATACCTTGGGGACTCATCTTCCAGCATCTCTGTACGAGGTAAATGCCTGAAGGTGGCAGTAATCAGTAAAAAAATATATTTTGGTGATCAGATTACTCTTAGAGTACCCTATTAAGTAATAAATTAAGAACAGAGTAAATTATTTATCCACAGACTTCACAAGAACTACTTCACATTACGTCTGTTTCTCATGTTTATTTTATCATGTTTCTATTCTCATGTTTCTTTTCTTATGTTTCTTTTGACAATATTTTAATAATATTTCCCCACCCCCAAAAGAAAAGTTATATAAAAGTTAAAACAAAGTGTGATAAGACCAGAACACTGCACATTTCCTTATGTGATTTGTGCTATCTTCTCAAAGCTTGTAAATAAAAGAACCTTGATTGACGTCACTGGTTTCAACTCCATCATTGGATGATGCCTGCAATGACAAGGTATTTTTCATCTAACATTAAATGTGAGATGATCTTATCTACCAGGTAGCTTACTGCAGCTTTACATTAATCAGACACTATTAAAAACCATATTCTCTAGCAAAACTTGATACGTTTAGAATTAAAACCTTTGCCTTAGACAATAAAGTAATGAAATAGCTTACTTATATTTACAGTGCAGCCGTTTAAAGATGTTCACTGCATTTTAAAAACTATTCAGCAAGTAATTAGCATAAACTTTTAAGATGTTAGTTAGTTTTGAGCTCTTAATAAATAATAATGAGTAATAGGTGGGATAAAACACCCATTAGAGGCTACTGGTATCAATGTGATGCTAGTAGCCATTAAGTCTTGTAATTTTCTAAAATTAAATCTAACAGCAGAGATGGAAAAAGTAGAGAGAAGGGCAACACAATTAGTAAGTAGAATTAAGGGGCTAAGTTATGAAGAAAGACTAACCAAATTAAACTTGCTTTCTCTAGAAAAATGGTGTCTAAGAGGGGATATGATTACCTTATATAAATATATCCAGGGTTAATACAAGGCTTTGCCAAGTGAACTTTTTGTGCTAAATTGTTTTGAATTGACAATAGGGCATCTTTTGAGACTGGAAGGAAAAAGATTCTGCCTTAAAGAAAGAAAAGGGTTCTTCACAGTAAGGGTGATCAATCTGTGGAATTCTCTACCAAAAGAAGCAGTGACAGTGGATTCAATAGAAAACATTAAAAAGGGGATTGGATATATTTTTTAATAAAAAGGGCATTCAGGGTTATCCTGGATAACTAGAGAAAAAGTATTGATCCAGGGAGGAGTCTGATCGCCACTATCTGGGGTCAGGAAGGAATTGTTTTATCTTTTGAGACAATTAGTAATGTTTCAATGGGTTTTTTCTGCCATCCTCTGGATCATTTATCAATTAATTAAGAATTAATCTGCATATTACAAAGGTCAGAGGAAACATAAAAAGGTTCAACTTGATGGACTGAAAGTCTTTTTTCAACTTCAATTACTTAAATGTAATCTCTTTAGTTAAAATAGCACCTAATACAAAAATGTAGTCCACACTATTGGTGCATCAGACAGAGACTTTTCTAATGACTCAGCATCCAGGGCATTCCAGCAAGAACAAAAAAACCATAGGGAAAGTCAACATTAACATGAATTTGGGAGTGAACAAGTTTGAATTCCCCGCCTAACTGCACAAGCGCTAATGAGATAGCTGTACTGCTTAAATTAGCATAGCCCAATCAGAATAGTCCTGTGCACTTTGAGCAGATATGATGTCCCAGAAGGACAGCCCTCTCCTGGGGGCTGGTCTGTGTTACCTGAGCTGAAAGCCAGCAGTTCTCTAGAACAAATGGGGGATGATTCAGATCAGTTTGGGTACTACTGGTGACCATATATTACCATTAAGATATTAATAATATGGGAGTGTGTGTGTTTGTGTCTCTTAGTCATGTCCAACTCTACGTGACCTCATGGACTGTAATAAACCATGCTAATCCACTTGGTATTCATGGCAGGGACACTGGAGTGAGTTGCCAGTCCATTCTCCAGTGGGCCACAGCATACAGCTCTTGGTATTCCTAGGTGGCCTCCCATCCAAGTACTGACCAGGCCCAACTATGCATGGCTTCAGGACAGTGTGACCTCTTGGTTTGCTGACTGGAATTGAACCTAGGTTGCCGCTGTGAAAGCATTGAGTCCTATCCACTAGACCACCATGGAACTCAAAAGCAGTAAAGCACACAATAGTCTTTAAACATTATGCATAAAAACAACATGTCACAGTCCTTAAAACAAGTCTCATGTCCATTAAAATATCTGTGGATATTAGCAACCCCATGTCTTAGGACCCCAAGTTACATAGTTATTAATGGAGTTCAGGGGAGTCCCACCCTGGCCTAAAAATCAGTCATGACACACACAAAGGAATTTAACAAGTTAGTAGTATTCATAATAATAACAAATAAATAATAATGTGTAACAGCTGGGATAAAACACCCACTAGAGGCTCCTGGTACTAATGTGAAGCCAGTAGCCATTAAGTCTTGTTATTTTCCAACAACAGAGCACCCAAATTAATTTATCATATTAGGAGTATTAATTTCAAGTTGCTAATGTAACAAATGA
Organism: Discoglossus pictus; assembly: GCA_027410445.1. NCBI lineage: Eukaryota > Metazoa > Chordata > Amphibia > Anura > Alytidae > Discoglossus > Discoglossus pictus. The sequence goes on along the minus strand of CM050168.1, from coordinate 234,120,538 downwards.
TAAATAATGGGTGTACTAAAGTGAATGAGGGCTTACTCTATGGGTGCATTGCTCTGACATGTCCAAGTGTGAGTTTGACAGTGGTCCTAACATTTGTGAAGCGGCCTTTGCACATGGGTTAATTTTATGAATATTTGCTAAACTCATTTTTCATGTAAACAATGTTTTTGTAAAGCTTTTAAAATGCATGATAGACATTGTGTTCTGTGTCATTTTAATGGTGATGGGAACAATCATTTTACTGCAATAGAAACAATAACAAATACATTTTGTTATAATAATATGGTAAATTGCTCAATTTTCTCTAAAGAAGTATTGTGTTCAACATCCATCCCGAATAAAGTCAATGAGAGTAGATTTGTGATCATCCTATATTTTCATAAGTAATATATCTTTTGAATAAATAATTGTAACTCCTTTTCTTTTGTGGTACTGGGATATTTGTAGGATGAGTAGTGATGGATTGATCTGTTATTTTTGTTTTCAATTCACTTAATTGAACACAATTAGTAAACTAATTAACAATCTCAAAGGAAAATAATAAAATTGAAGAGATTTGTATACACATGAGATTTCAATCAAGCAAACTAATAGAGCAATGTGATACTGAATATTCCTCCTTAAATATTTAATAATATGTTCAGAAAATTAATTGCAGTGTTCTAAAATTCATAATGGATATATTATAATTACCATCACAAGTTGAGGATCAATATCCTTTGCATGTGTAACAATTATACCTTAGGTTTGACAATGAAATTCACGGTTTCATTTTGTCTATTACTGTATGTATGAACGTACGTATGTATGTATAATATATATATATATATATATATATATATATAGTACATTTGTGTTCACATTTGAATGTCTAAAACAAGTTAAAAAAAAAACTTGCTTCCTGCTCATAATTCCAAGAAATACAGTTATTACACTGCTCTCTGGGAAGCTGAGCAGGGACATGCAAATGTGCCCACAAATGCTTCGTTTGATGATGATTCTTCTATCCGCAACCATTTTAAACATGACTTCCTTTAAGCTTATTTGTTGATTGTTGTGGTGAACTATATATATACTAGCGACTTGCTCGTCAAAAATGACGGGGCAATAAAACTGTAAGGCAGGTAATGCTGTTTGCCACAGCCAGTAAGTGTTTTGGTCGTCTGAGATCCTTCGGCGCTCATTGTGAGCCTTTCAGTTGGTGTATTATTTGTTATCTGAGGTGCTTTTGCTCTCATTGTAAGGTCTGTGCTGATGTTCTTTTAGCGCTTATTGCAAGTCTCTCCCCTGATGTAGTTTGTGTCCTATGAGCACCGTTGGTGCTCCTTGTGAGGTGCTCGGTGAAGGGCTTTGTGGTTTATTGTGATACTATGTTTTTTTTTTGTGTATATGTATTTTTTTATGATAATTAATTAATGAAATGATAAAATATACTTTACCTATTTGTAATTAACATATGCAGCAAGCAATGTGCTGAAGAGCTAATAATCTGTTTTGATGTTCCTGCAGCATACAATGTAGATTTGCAGTGTGCAGTGTGTAGTGTAAATAGGCTGCGTGCGCAAGGGGAAGCCGTTAATGTAGCTGGGTAGTTTTGCATTTTGTAAGTTAGTGTTTTAAAATGGCGGTAATTGTGCATGTGGAACGCAGGTGTGGATGATTTAGCATCCTTGCTAATAGTGTATGCTGTACCTCGTACGGGTTTTTGTCGTATGTGCTTGACGCTGTTTTGCGGCTTTATGGGTCGTGTTGCCTTGTTTTAGTTTTTTTCGGCGGCCATTTTTTCTCACTTAGGGGATTTTCGAGTGTTGTGGTGAAGTGCCACCAGGGGTCAGAAGAGAGCTCTTCAAGACTTCTCCCCAGGAGTGAGAGAGTTAACAACCTGCTCAAAAGGTATGGGTGTGGCTGCAATCAAGGCCTTCTGCTACCTCCAGTTGGAGGATTGTTTGGAAGTGTGGTCCCTGTCAGAAGCCTGTCTGTGAGACAGAGTGTGGACCCCCAGGCAGAGAGGTGCCTGGGACACACAGGCCCCAGTAAAGAAAGGCCTGAGCTGGAGTTTATGAGCAGAGACAGATGCTCACAATATGAGAGCTTGGAAAGGTTGCAGTCCATGAGGAGACTCAAGAAAGGTAATTACCCAGGAGGGGAACGGCTGCAGAGAGAGAGAGAGAAGGACCTGAGATTACAGGCAAGCGAAACCGCTGAATAGGGTGAAGTCTTTAAAGACACAGAGAGGCCTATGATTACAGGCAGGTGAACCCCCTGAGGAAGGTAATGCTGAACAAGAGAAGCCAGTATTAAGTATTGGGACTGTATATAATGAGAGCTGCAAGGAAACTATATTTAGTTTTTATTCATGTTATTTTCATGTGCTGACTGGATCTTAATAAAACTTTGAGTTGAATGAAAAGCCTCCTATGCCTTCCCCCATAAAGCTAAAGAGTTGGTTAAAACAGGGCACTGACCTCGCAAGTGGTAGTAACCCTGTCACAGTGTCTAAACTTTGACTTAAATTGGGGTGTAACCTGTCTTCCAGACGTCCTGGGTGTGCCCCCTTGCTGTGGGTAAGGTTTTTATTTTATTTTTGTGTGTACTTAGTGTTTTTTTTATGTTTTCCGCTGTGCGCAGTGCGACCGTTAAGGTTGTATTTTTGCGAGTTCCCACGCCTCGTATTTTTTTAGGTGTAAGTCCGTATTTAGTCATTGCTAGTTTTTTTCAAAGTCCCGCTTTTGTGGCTATTTGTAACCGATTGTGAGGCGCCGTAGAGCCTCCGCCTCCGCAAATGGCCCGAACTGCGTCCCTCGCTATTATATGTGATTATATATATATATACATATATATATATATATATATATATATATATACAGTGCCTTGCATAAGTATTCACCCCCCTAGGCATTTTGTTGCCTCACAACCTGGTATTAACATATATTGTTTGAGGATTTTCATCATTTAATTTACAGAACATGCCCACAACTTTGAAGATGTTTTTTTTTTATTGTGAAGCAAACAACAAATAGGACAAAATAACAGAAAAAGTCAATGTGCATAACTATTCACCCCCCTAAAGTCAATACTTTGCAGAGCCACCTTTTGCTGCAATCACAGCTCCAAGTCGCTTTGGATAAGTCTCTATGAGCTTGCCACATATTACCACTGGGATTTTTGCCCATTACTCCATGCAAAACGTCTCCAGCTCCTTCAAGTTGGTTGGATTGTGCTTGTGAACAGCAATCTTTAAGTTTGACCCCAGATTTTCTAGTGGATTGAGGTCTGGGCTTTGACTAGGCCATTCCAACACATTTACATGTTTCCCCTTAAACCACTCAAGTGTTGCTTTAGCAGTGTGATTGAAGTCATTGTCCAGATGGAAGGTGAACTTCCGTCCTAGCCTCAAATCACACACAGAGTGGTACAGGTTTTACTCAATAATATCCCTGTATTTAGCACCATCCATCTTTCCCTCAACTCTGACCAGTTTTCTAGTCTCGGCTGTTCTTTGGGTGATGTGATGTGTTGGGTTTGCGCCAGACATAGCGTTTTCTTTGATGGCCGAAAAGTTCAATTTTAGTCTCATCAGACCAGAGCACCTTCCTCCATACATTTTGGGATTCTCCCACATGCCTTTTCGCAAACTCAAAACGTGCCATTTAGATTTTTGCTGAAAGTAATGGCTTTCTTCTGGCCACTCTGCCAAAAAGCCCAACTCTATGGCGCGTACGGCTTTTTGTTGTCCTATGTACAGATATTCCAGTCTTTGCTGTGGAACTCTTCTCAACAACATTGTCCCTTACTTGTTTAGAGAGTTCCTTCGTATTCATGGTAGTGTTTGGTTAGTGGTGCCTCTTGCGTAGGCGTTGCAGCCTCTGGGGCCTTTAAAAAAAGGTGTGTATATGTAATGACGGATCATGTGACACTTAGATTGCACACAGGTGGACATCATTTCACTAATTATGTGACTTTTGAAGGTAATTGGTTACACCAGAGCTTTTTATGGGCTTCATAACAAAGGGGTGAATACTTCAGCATTGTGTAAGAACTCAGCAAATAAAATCCAGCATCCTTAAAGCAGACAGTCCACTCTGAATTGGACTCCAGTAGTTCCCTCTTCTCTCAGGGGTTACTTGCCTGCAGTCTCAGGTCCCTCTCTCTCTCTCTCTCTCTTTTGCTCCTCTGGTTGGAGCAGTCTCTCTCTCCCTCTGCAGCCGTCCCCCTACTGGGTAATCACCTTTCCAGGGTCTCCTTCTGGACTACACACTTTTGAGACTCTCATGCTTGGAGCATCAGCCTCTGCTCACCAACTCCAGCTCAGGCCTTTCCTTACTTGGGCCTGTGTCTCCCAGGTAGCTTCAAGCCTGCAGCTCCACACACTGTCTCACAGACAGGCTTCTGGCAGGGACCACACCCATTTCTCTCTCTCTATATATATATATATATATATATATATATATATATATATATATGTAGCGGATGGCCCTGGGCTGTCCTGCAATTTACTGTGAATAAGCTGCATTCGCATAACTGTATGTTGTACTTGTGTTAAAAGAAATGTATGTTGGTTTATGGGTAAAAGATACTTTTACTAACTTTTGAACCCCTGGTCTGATTCATGCCATTTTTTAATATGTTGTTCCCCTGGGTGAGAGCTACTGAACGGTGCTGGACTTAAAGGTGTACCCCCTGTTTTTGGGGTACATCCAGAATGTGGTTAAAATTGTGTCTGTTTTAATTGTGTTACCTGTTATCTGAGGGGAGGAGACGTGGGGGTTGAACCATGTATATAATTGGCTGTTGTGATAATTATGTGGGTGTAGCCCTCCAGAGGGCACCATTGCATAAAAGGAGATCCCCTGTCATTAAAGAGTAGTTCTGCTCCTGAAACTGTGTGGCGTCCAGTGATCGGGATTGCGGTTGGGATATTGCTATTATTTTACCTGTTGGAAACCTTGCCTGTGGATTTACCCTTTACTTGTTCCTGAGCCTCACTGGGATTATAATCGGAGATAACCTGGGGAATATTGCCTCTCCGCTACAATATATATATATATATATATATATATATATATATATATATATATATATATATATATACACAATGGTCAATAATTACATCAATTAACATAGTATTTAACTTCCCTTTTTTTTTAATAATAATTTTATTGAAAGGCATATGCAATATTACCTCATATTGAAAAGTGTTTATGTCAGACACGCTTAATTTTTAACAGTAAAGTATTTCACTATCTAAGCTGACCAAGCCTTTTCATTTTCATTTTATATTTTTGATTATTATTAAACCATAACAATATCTGTATATTAAAAAAAAAATTATATATATATATATATATATATATATATATATATATATATATATATAAACTAAACAAATAAACACAGCTAATTACAGGGGAGAAAAACTAATCTAAGTCTAGAGGCTTTCAGTAAAGCTTATATATATATATATATATATATATATATATTTATTTATTTTTTTAAATGAGATTTCTAGTGTGACTATTAAGACCTAGGTTTGCATATTGGTGAAATAGCCTTGGTTTCACCCAACAAAGTATTAAAATAGTTACCGCCTTTCCAACCATTCCTTTTGTAGGAGAAGTCCGAAATCAAGCCTCCTCCGCCTCGACTCCTCCCATCCCTGGGTTGTACTGAAACTCTAGGGTCAAGCCAGTGTGGTGCTGAGAGACGACTCCAACCAAGGTTCCCAAATTAAGTGGAATTGAGAAATCTTATCCAGAATAGTGCAAGTTAGTTTCTCATTTATGAATATATAGTTAATTTTTCTAACTACCTCTTGAAAGCTTAAGGTCTTAGATTTCCACCTGCTAGCTATATGCAGTATAACAGCACTAGCCATTAGTTGGAACAATTTGTTTTGAGCTAAGGACAAGTTTTGTATACAAATTCCCAAAAGGCCGGATTCTATCCTGGTTGGAATCGTCTTTTCTCCCCATAAGTTTTGAGCCATTCGGAGACGACCACCAGATGTAGATATAGTCTAATTTAAATTCACTTTAACTGTACTGAGAGGACTTAGGGGAATGGTGGCGATGTAGAGGAGGTTATTGATTGGAAGCTACACCTTGGTTCTTGTAGGCACAGGCTACACCTTAATTCGTCTATGCACAGTTTACACTTTGGTTCTTATAAGCGCAGGCTACACTTTGGTCCTTATAGGCACAGTCTACACTTTGGTCCTTGTAGGCACAGTCTACACTTTGGTCCTTATAGGCACAGTCTATACTTTGGTCCTTATAGGCACAGACTTCTCTGGGGATTTTGCAGGCAATAACTACACTACGCCACAGTATTCCAATTCCTGAAATACAGGGTGGCGCAAGTTGAGTTCCGAGCATGCGCCACGTCCCAAGACGTGTGGAGTTCAGAGGAGGTCATGAACTGTATATAAGAGCTTAATAAGACAAGGAAAAAAGGCAAATCTAGATTTTGATTATAGAAAACCATGGAAGGCTCTGCTGGAGCCTAGAGGCATCCATGGCACTTTGGTGAGAGGGGTATTTAAATTTCTGCAGGTGCAGGGCTTGCAGTTATACATTCAAACTACCTGACTGAGTTTTTGCATGAGATGGCGTCAAATTCTATGATGTAAAAAATCCTAATCTCCCCCTCAAACCCTACCCCTCCCTTCACTGATGAGTAGACTAGTAGAAGGCCTTACATTTCAGATAATATTAAAGCCACATAGGATGGGATATTATATACACAAACAGAATATTCAAAGATTAATATTTTCTCTAAAAACTAAAAACAAATCTAGTTAAATTATTAATAAATACAGTGAATAAGACTGGATGAATATCATCCAGTCCATTTGTAACTATAATACCTACATCTAAATGTACTTTTCTTTCAATAATTAAATACCCAGATGTGTTGTACAAGGATAGATCTAGAATATAAAAGGCAGCAAATTATCCACTTTGTATCCATCCATGATTTTCCCTTTATTTTGCTTGCTACACTATTTATTGTAGCAATATTTTTCTTTTTTTGTTCCACTGCTTTAATATTTTGAAATGTTGATACATTACAAAGTAACATTTGCTCATAATTATATTTCCTATAAACTATGCCAATATTTTACCGAGGTTTACACAGGCCCTCATTCAATTGCAATTCGGCCAATTGAATAGGGCTCTAAATAAGCACATAACATATATTTTTTAAATAAGTTTTTAGTTAGTAAACATCTATCTAATAACAAGTTTTTCACTAACTAAAAACTTCTTTTAAAAAAATATGCTACGTGATTATTTAGAGCCCTATTCGATTGGCCAAATCGCAATTGAATGAGGCCCTAAGTGAGCAAACTACTGATGCATCATAACATCATCATTAGTCGCCAGAAAGACCCAACGTACATTTTCCTATTATTTTTAGTATAGGATTTTTTTAAGTGAATTTATAAAGGATACATTTTAACCAGTACTCACATCAAACTCAAGCAAGTAATACTAAAGGTATTGCATAGGCACCTCATTTCACACTCGAAAATGTTCCTTGACATGAAGAAGGAAATACTGCAGTTGACATATTCACCGCTAGGGGCGATCACCTGGAACTAGAGCGTTACAAGGAGGAGGAAGCTGCTGTGCCTAGGGACGCCAGAGAGGTAAGTCCGGCCCTGACTATAGACGTGCTACATAATAGGGAACTTTCTCTTTGTTTTTTTCCAATATAGAAAGTATCCTAGGGCCTCATTCAATTCCGATTTGGCCAATTGAATAGGGCTCTAAATAAGCACATAGCATATTTTTTTTAAAGAAGTTTTTAGTTAGTGAAAAACTTGCTTTTGGATAGATGCTTACTAACTAAAAACTTCTTTAAAAAAAATATGTCATGTGCTTATTTAGAGCCCTATTCAATTGGCCAAATTGCAATTGAATGAGGGACCTAGTGAGCATCCATTAATGTATCACATATATAGTTGTGAGCATGCGAGCCGCGAAGCGAGGGACGCAGTTCCCCGCAAATGCGGGTCCTCGCGAAGCGAGGGTCCGCATTTGCGGAGGTGGAGGCTCCAACGTCGGCTGTGTTAACACACACACACACGACTTTTTAACAAAAAAACCCAACTGCCCAGCAAAAAAAAAACAACGTCCCCGCAAATGCGGATCCTCGCGAAGCGAGGGCCCGCATTTGCGGTGGTGGAGCATCCCAACGTCTCTGAAAATGCGGGTCCTCACAGGCGCTCATTGCTGGCGAGCCGTTAAACCCACCTCCGAACCAACCTTCACGTAACAAACACCCACACGCACGAAAAATGGCGGAACTGCGCGCACCTAAAAACAGTCAAAACACACCAAATACTCACAAAAACGACATAAAAAGCTTACCCATAGCAAGGGGGGGCACCCAGGACCTCAGAAAGTGAAGTTACACCTCCATTTAAGTCCAAATTCCTGAGTTCAGACACACGAAAATCCCCTAAGCGAGAGAAAAAATGGCCGCCGAAAAAAAAGAAAACGAGGCTCACCCCGGAAACCTGCATTAACCTCAGAACCAACCTTAACGTAACAAACGCCCACACGCACGAAAAATGGCGGAACGGCGCGCACCTAAAAACAGTCAAAACAAAATATAAATGATATATTTTAACCAGTACTCACATCAAACTCAAGCAAGTAATACTAAAGGTATTGCGTAGGCACCTCATTTAACACTCGAAAATGTTCCTTGACATGAAGAAGGAAATACAATGGAATACACCCTCACGTACTGATTGGGGAAGAATTTGCGCATTCTCATTGGCTATTCTTAATATCAATCAATATTACAGCCAATGGGAAGGCGCAGATGTCTTCACCAATCAGTACGTGGCGGTATATTCCATTGTGATTGGCTGATGGCAATAAAGCCTTAGGATTGGTTCAAATAAAGATGGACAGGTGTGTTATCCAATCACTGTTGTATTTTGGGGTGTATACTTTTTTCATTGGTTCACAAATGGGGTCTTCTCATTGGCTGAATTTGATAGACAGCCTTTTCAGCCAATCAGAAGCCGCCATTGCCAATTTTGTTCTGGAACACTACATAGGAAGGTCATTAGCGTCTGAGACATCCGCCAGGGCGGATGTGTGTCGCTTTTTTTTTTTCTTCATGCAAGGAGGCCGGAGACATCGCGGAAAGGTAAGTATAATGTAGATTGTGTTTATTTAAATTTGGTTTATGTTTACTAATGTAATGTTTTTTTTTACAGGAGTATCGCCGGACAAGACGCAAAGATAGACGACGGAACATGGAGGACGCGACATGCTGGGACGTGACATACTGGAACGGGACATGCTGGAAAGGTGGGAATAATATTTAGAATGTTTCGAATGTTTAGGTATTTCATGTAAACGTGTTGTATTAATTTTTTGAATCTTTTTTACCGTAGGTTGCTGATCTCAAGAAACATCTCAAAGGTAAGTGGTCTTAATTATTTTATTGTAGCTTACAATTAGGGGAGCTATATATATATAGATAGCATGTATTGTATATTAGATAGATAGGGGGATGTATTATTACATAGTATTGTATATTAGATAGTGGGATGTATATTACATTATATAGTGGCATGTATATTAGATACTGGCATGTATATTAGATAGTGGCATGTATATTACATAGTGGCATGTATATTAGATAGAGGTGTATTGTATTTTATTTAATTGTATTGTATTTTATTTCATTGGATTGTATTTTTTTTCATTGGATTGTATTTTATTTCATTGGATTGTATTTTAGTTTATTGTATAATATTGTATGTATGTATTTTATGTATTTCATTTTCAGGTGTGTAATTTTTTTACAAATTTGGTAGTAAAGGGCCGGTGGTAATGTATTTTTTTATTTTCTGTAATGTTCCTTTTTTTTGGGTGACTTAGGTTTTTTTGGGGGGTTCTGTAATGTACATTTTTTATTTTTGGTTATTTTAGTTTTTCTTATTTTATGTAAGGTAGATTTCTGCTTTTTGAGGAATTTAGTTACTTGAGGCACACAGTACACTCACATTGTGTGACAAACAGCATTTCAAAACTTTCTTTTATTGACCGTCATTTTTTAATAATAAGCAAACAAACGATTTACAAACGGTTCCTGAAATGTCAAATACGGATATTAATAATTAAACAACTTTCAAAACATACACATCTCATTTCCGTCACTTTTTGACGGGCAAGTCGCTAGTTGGGATATAATTATTTGCTATAATGTATTACCTTGAGCCACTTTCTCAATACTGTTTAAGTTATATTTCACAAACATATGAAGTTTTTGCTAAACCACAGTGGTCTTCAATGCACCAGTACTGAATACAATTTAAAATAGGCAGTTAAAAAAACATAGTAAACACAACCTTCACGTTTTTAAGCTTTCTTGGAAGCAGATTTGCTTATTTTTAAAGTGTATCTCTCCAAAAGAGGGTCAGCAATATCAGTGAATGGGTTACACTTTCAGAATTTACATTAGTAACTGCTCTTAAGGTTTGTTTCGATCTTTACTTAATGTGGTATATTGCAGCAAGCATTCTAGGTCAATATTAATGTAGTAATCAAGTAGAAAACTACTATTGATCAAAGTGCTATTGCTCTTACTGTCTGATTGTGCTATAATTGCATTTTGCGGCTAATAACCTGTAGGTGAAGCAGACACATGTAATATGAAGGTTGTGCTGGTGTACATATTAAAAAATGCCAACTCATTATCACATATATGATTGTCATAACTGCGGGTTGTCAAAAGTTGTTGCTAACGCTGTGGCCCTCGCTTCGCAAGGGCCTCAGTTGCTGGCATGGAGCACTAAAGGCGGACCTCGCAAAATTTACGGACTTACGACACAAATACGAGACGCGGGACTTGGAAAAAAAACATTCCGACCTCACAAATATACGACTTTAACGGCCGCCCCAAGCGAACCTGAAAACATTAAAAACACAATAAATACACACAACAAACACATAAAAAGCTTACCCACAGCAAGAGGGGGCACCCAGGACCTCTGCAAGTAAAGTTACACCTCCATTTAAGTCCAAATTCCAGAGTTTAGACACCCGAAAATGACCTTAGCAAGAGAAAAAATGGCCGCCGAAAAAAAGAAAACGAGGATACAGAACCGTAAAGACGCAAAACACCACCAAACACATACAGATTTTCTGAAAAAGCCGGATGAGGTCCAAGAACAAGGACGCTAAATCAGCCACAGCCGCGTACCACATATTAGGCGGCATTTTACAACACTAACTTACAGAATGTGGATGTACACAGCTACCCTAACGAATTTTACTTGCGCACACACACTGTTCACACTACACACTGCACACATTGCTGACACTTACACAGCAGCTCCACAGCACTGAAAACACACATTGTATGCTGCAGCAACATGAAAACAGATTGTCAGCTCTTCAGCATAATGCTTCCTGCATTTATTACTTCAAAATAGGTAAAGTATATTCTTTTATTAATGTATTATTTAGTTCATTACCATACACAAAACAGCATAAGCTCACTTACAATTTCATTGCCGTCCTTTTTTGATGGGCAATATTCTAGTATATATATATATATTTGTGGTTGAGTCCCTCTCCCAACGATCAAGTACGTTGAACCATTGCTCTCCAGCGATGGGAATTCTGTTGCAGACATTTACAAGAGTGTCCCCCCCCCCCCCACAACCCCAGGGAAACAACCTGGACATAAGCTTTGTGGTAGGGACCCTCTCCTCATGTACCTGAGGTGTGGCATATTTCTACGCTCTAACTGGCCTGCTAAGAGGGCCAAGGGTCAAGTGATGGTGAGGAGAGAGGGAAGTGAGACCACGAAAGCATGATCGAGTTGAGGTCCGTGAAGGGCTGATGTAGCATTAGTACTTATGAGGACTTAGAAAGAGTGATTGAAGTGAGCCTGCGAAGACTGGTTTGGTTTGTATGGAAAGCTTGAACGAGGTAAGCCTGCGAAGGCTGGTTTGGTTCGTATGGAAAGCGTAAAGGAGGTAAGCCTGCAAAGGCTGGTTTAGGACTTATGGAAATCCAGAGGAAGGTTGCAGGTTAGCAGGTTTGGGCCAAAACCCGCAAAAGGAAGCTTACGAAAGACTAAAAGCATAGCCTTGAACAGGGACAAGGGAAGTAACTAAGCAGATTCAGTTCCAAACGCACCTGAAAAGGTGCAGGAAAGTTGGGAAACTTAGTAGATTTGGGCCAGAACTTGAAAAGCAGACTTAACAAAGCCTAAAAGGCGTGGCCTTGGACAAGGGAATCAACTTGGCAAATTCAAATCCAAACCCACCCAAGAAGGTATAGGAAAGTCGAGAAACTTTGTGGGCTTTGCTGAACCTTGGTCGTGGACAAGGAAGAAGCTTGGTAGTCCTGGGCCAAGATCCGCCAAGGATTGCTTAGAAGGAGTAGATGGCTAACCTTGGATAATGGTAGAAAAAGGTCCAAAAACCAACTGGAGCTAACAATATAAGGCTTGGAAAGCTGAAAAACAAGCGAGTGCAGAAAACAGCCTGCAGGCACAGACTCATGAATGAACTGAGCAAAGGGATGTGGACAGGAAGTGCTTATAAAGGCTGAAGGCCCCTCCCACAGGAAGAAGCGGAGCAAGAGAGGTCCCTCCTACAAACCCAGGTATTGACCTGGACAATTTATATATATCAGAAAACTTCATGTGGTATCATTCGCACTGCCTGCCCAAACAAGAAGACGCATCGGCAGGTTGAGTCATAGGAAGCTCTAAAGATAGGGGGAGGGGTGATTTTGCAGGACCCAGGGGTGCCAGTAGGGTGTGACCATGGTGAGAGGGGGCATGTGGAGGCCCTACACTAGAAAAATAAACAATAAATCTAAAAAACAATTAGACCGCACTGGTGCCCTCCCCCAGCGGAGGGCCCCAGTGCGTTGCACTGCCTACACCTGCGGTAGTTCAGGCCATGCTTGCAGTAATGTTTGCATTGTGCTTGTATGAGTTTTGTTTATTGGTATTTTGGGTGTAGGTGTCTACCTTGATGGATCACTGTGGTCATAATTTTAAAATTTACTATTTAAACTTAAAATATGCAACACGTATTTAGAATGTAAAAACAAAGACAGCTTCTATGTTATTATTTTTATATGATTTGGATTCTACCATTTTTGGCTTAGCAGATAACTTAGTGAGGTGGGAGGAGACTTTGAATACACAGGAAGTGTCTGTCTCCACAATTGTTATGTGGTAGTTATATCTGCCAGTGCTGTCAACAGGGCTAACCAGATGTTCATTAGTTTATAAAGATACACCCAGATGGTAGCAGGGAAAAAAAGCAAAATGGAGGCAGACAGTAAAGAAGAAAAAGCCTCCCTTTATAGGTGGGTTACCATGTGTAAGAATTCTGTGTATTCCTTAATTAGTCTGCTGGTGAACCGAGGAATGGGACTTCTAGATATGCTTGGAAAATGATATGTCACCATAGATGGGGGATCTGAGTCTAGAGATAAACCAAGCTCTGCACAGGATGCACACATTTGGAAATGGTAGACATCCTGTTGGTCAGGGCAGACTGAATTCATTTGGTAAAATTACATTTGAGGTCAAGGCAAGGTGGAGTCAGTCATTAAATACTCATTTGAGGTCAGGACAGGATGGATTCAGTTGGTAAATCCTCATTTGAGGTCAGAACAGCATGGATGGAGTCAGCAAATACTCATTTGAGGTCAACACAGGATGGTTTCAGTTGGTAAATCCATATTTGAGGTCAGGACAGACTGGATTAAGTCAGCATTTGAGGTCAGGGCTTCAAATCCTTATTTGAGGTTGGGCAGCATGGATTCATTCAGTAAATCTTCATTTGAGATCAGGGTAGCATGGCTTCAGTTAGTAAATCCATATTTGAGGCCAGGGCAGGGTGAACTCAGTCAGTAAATTCACATTTGAGATCAGGATAGGCTAGATTTGGTTGGTAAATCCTCATTTGAGGTCAGCGCAGCATGGATTCAGTTCCATTTTCTTTACTGAGCCTGCCTTGTGTTAGACCTAATGAGAGCACTGACAGTTGTAACTGCTGCATCCGCATTGTGTAGATAGATCTTTCTCTCTGCATTTAAAGCCTCATCCCACCTTAGGAAGAAGACCACTGGAAACTAAAATGCTAGAATTCCCAGCAGTACAATTGCATAAAACAATTAGTGGCTCTATTATAGTTAGGTTCTATTCCTCTCTTCCCAAGACACCAGAAAATCCCAATACCTCAAGATCCAGGAGAATTCAGGGCCCTCATCGAAGTGCTGATAAATGATCCTTAGAGATGATGGAGGACAGCCCAAATAATTTGGTGGAGCTACCTCCAGTGGGGAGGGGGGCAGTGCAGTATCATTTTGTTTTGTATTTATATATTATTTTCTTTTCCTCCCCACCCTGCCCATGCCCCATGCCTCTTCCTCTTGTAGGATTGTTAGGGGGGTCAGCAAGATTATTTTCCTTTGCCTTCCCTGCTGACGTGTCTTCTTGCGTGGGCAGGGAATCCCCAAATAATCCCCAATTAACTCCTGATGATTCCCCTAACAAGCCCACATAAGGGATAAGTACAGGGGCCAGGGAAGCATTTTATATATATATATATATATATATATATATATATATATATATACAGTATATATATATATATATATATATGTAACGGAACCCATCACTGTTTTACCCTGTTTTATGGTTATTTAATTCTTGGTTAAAATATGATCACATTGCTATACTGTAGATATGTTGGTTTATGTTCTACAGAATATATTGGCTCAGAATATTACAGCTACTAGGCATATAGATAATCCTATTACAGGGACTCCTCATAAGATAAGGAAGTCTATTGTATAACGTGTTTTCATTGTGAGACATAAGAACAAAGGGAAGGATGATCTAATCAATGTCTGATTGTATCAAAGTAGCCAGGTAGCCTCAGGGAGGTGTGACCACACCTATTGTCTCTCTATGTGTATTGTGTGGCCAACTATGGGGGATGTGTATTGCCTGTGGGAAGAGATGTGTATATATATTTCTGCACAACAAAATAAAGACAGTATTCTTTTGACTCCCAATTGAGTGTCGTCCAATATGGGAGGTTAGGGATGGTGAGACTGTAGTGCTTCTTGGATATTTTACCGTATACCAGCGGAGACATTGGATTCGTGTTCCAACTCCGTTACATTTGGTGGCAAGTGGCAGAATTGTTCCCACGGTCAGAAGGACAGCTACAGGAGACACCATTCCGTGGAGTTACAAATTGTGGGCAACGCTAGTATCCGTACAGCGCCCCTGGCTACAGCAGGATGGAACCGGCTAGTTTTCGGACAGCGTTCCATGATGAGGAGGAGGAGGCGGCAGCGGACTACAGGGATGCAGACAGAAAGGAACTCATGGAGGGAGACCTGGCCGCGGCTACAGCACCTTTTACGGACAGCACACAGACTGAGTTTGGAAGAGAACTCCAAAGCAGACTGGCCTTTTTCCCAGGTACGCTTCCCATAAGAACCTTGGAATGGTTAATGACAGATGTCCACGAATACATAATGGAAAAGCAGCGGGCACGGGAGGGGTCCATCTTTGGAGCTGCTAACCCACCTCCCACCATTAACACCCCCCCCCCCCCCCCAGCACTGCGTCCGGGTGGTGGGAACTACCAAACCCCTCCACGGTACATCAGGTGCCACACGTGTAACCAGCAAGGCCACATGCAGAGAGACTGTCCCAGAAACAGAAACCGCTCCACGTGGAATACTCCAACTAATTCCCCTCCCAAGCGACAGGGTGTACCCCAGGGAGCAGAAGGTGTCGTCCTTCCTCCCCAGCGACAGTGTGTACCCCAGGGAGCAGAAGGTGCCGTCCTTCCTCCCCAGCGGCAGTGTGTACCCCAGGGGGCCGAAGGTGTCGTCCTTCCCCCCCAGCGGCAGTGTGTATCCCAGGGAGCAGAAGGTGCCGTCCTTCCTCCCCAGCGGCAGTGTGTACCCCAGGGAGCAGAAGGTGCCGTCCTTCCTCCCCAGCGACAGTGTGTACCCCAGGGAGCAGAAGGTGCCGTCCTTCCTCCCCAGCGGCAGTGTGTACCCCAGGGGGCCGAAGGTGTCGTCCTTCCCCCCCAGCGGCAGTGTGTACCCCAGGGAGCAGAAGGGGCCGTCCTTCCTCCCCAGTGGCAGTGTGTACCCCAGGGAGCAGAAGGTGCCGTCCTTCCTCCCCAGCGGCAGTGTGTACCCCAGGGGGCCGAAGGTGTCGTCCTTCCCCCCCAGCGGCAGTGGCTACCCCAGGGAGCAGAAGGGGCCGTCCTTCCTCCCCAGTGGCAGTGTGTACCCCAGGGGGCCGAAGGTGTCGTCCTTCCCCCCCAGCGGCAGTGTGTATCCCAGGGAGCAGAAGGTGCCATCCTTCCTCCCCAGCGGCAGTGTGTACCCCAGGGAGCTGAAGGTGTCGAGGTGTCGTCCTTCCTCCCCAGCGGCAGTGTGTACCCCAGGGGGCCGAAGGTGTCATCCTCCCCCCCCCCCCAGTGACAGTGTGTATCCCAGGGAGCAGAAGGTGTCGTCCTTCCCCCCCAGCGGCAGTGTGTATCCCAGGGAGCAGAAGGTGCCGTCCGTCCCCCCCAGCGGCAGTGTGTATCCCAGGGAGCAGAAGGTGCCGTCCTTCCTCCCCAGCGGCAGTGTGTACCCCAGGGAGCAGAAGGTGCCGTCCTTCCTCCCCAGCGGCAGTGTGTACCCCAGGGGGCCGAAGGTGTCGTTCTTCCCCCCCAGCGGCAGTGTGTACCCCAGGGAGCAGAAGGGGCCGTCCTTCTTCTCCAGCGGCAGTATGTACCCCAGGGGGCCGAAGGTGTTGTCCTTCCCCCCCAGCGGCAGTGTGTATCCCAGGGAGCAGAAGGTGCCGTCCTTCCTCCCCAGCGGCAGTGTGTACCCCAGGGAGCTGAAGGTGTCGTCCTTCCTCCCCAGCGGCAGTGTGTACCCCAGGGGACCGAAGGTGTCATCCTTCCCCCCCAGAGGCAGTGTGTATCCCAGGGAGCAGAAGGTGTCGTCCTTCCCCCCCAGCGGCAGTGTGTATCCCAGGAAGCAGAAGGTGCCGTCCTTCCCCCCCAGCGGCAGTGTGTATCCCAGGAAGCAGAAGGTGCCGTCCTTCCTCCCCAGCGGCAGTGTGTACCCCAGGGAGCTGAAGGTGTCGTCCTTCCTCCCCAGCGGCAGTGTGTACCCCAGGGGACCGAAGGTGTCATCCTTCCCCCCCAGCGGCAGTGTGTATCCCAGGGAGCAGAAGGTGTCGTCCTTTCCTTCCCAGCGGCAGTGTGTATCCCAGGAAGCAGAAGGTGCCGTCCGTCCCCCCCAGCGGCAGTGTGTACCCCAGGGAGCAGAAGGTGCCGTCCTTCCTCCCCAGCGGCAGTGTGTACCCCAGGGGGCCGAAGGTGTCGTTCTTCCCCCCCAGCGGCAGTGTGTACCCCAGGGAGCAGAAGGGGCCATCCTTCTTCCCCAGCGGCAGTGTGTACCCCAGGGGGCCGAAGGTGTTGTCCTTCCCCCCCAGCGGCAGTGTGTATCCCAGGGAGCAGAAGGTGCCGTCCTTCCTCCCCAGCGGCAGTGTGTACCCCAGGGAGCTGAAGGTGTCGTCCTTCCTCCCCAGCGGCAGTGTGTACCCCAGGGGACCGAAGGTGTCATCCTTCCCCCCCAGCGGCAGTGTGTATCCCAGGGAGCAGAAGGTGTCGTCCTTCCCCCCCAGCGGCAGTGTGTATCCCAGGAAGCAGAAGGTGCCGTCCGTCCCCCCCAGCGGCAGTGTGTACCCCAGGGAGCAGAAGGTG
Organism: Discoglossus pictus; assembly: GCA_027410445.1. Lineage (NCBI taxonomy): Eukaryota > Metazoa > Chordata > Amphibia > Anura > Alytidae > Discoglossus > Discoglossus pictus. The sequence continues at coordinate 234,102,741 of CM050168.1, read as the reverse complement.
CCGTCCTTCCTCCCCAGGGGCAGTGTGTACCCCAGGGAGCAGAAGGTGCCGTCCTTCCTCCCCAGCGGCAGTGTGTACCCCAGGGGGCCGAAGGTGTCGTTCTTCCCCCCCAGCGGCAGTGTGAACCCCAGGGAGCTGAAGGTGTCGCCCTCTCCCCCCAGCGACTGCTTACCCTAACAAGGGGAGACACCAATCTCCCAGACGGCGCAGATGGGACCATGGTCTCTGTGCCTGACCTACCGGGATGCTGGACAGCCTGTCCGGATCCCCAACTACCCTCACTGGGACAACCGGAGGAGGGGGTAAGTACAAATTCCCCTCCCCAGCTAACTCCTAATGTGGCCCCAGGGTGAACAGAGGAAATGTTAACCCCCACTGACCCCAACCTTTCCCTGGCTACTGAGCCGGAATATGTCCCAAGTACCCCAGCAGAAGAGCTGACAGCAGGGCAGAGTGCAGTCGGCCTCTGCCCTCCCTTTGTCCCTTGTACAGAGCAGAATGTACTGCAGGTTATACCAGCAGAAGAGCTGGCATCAGGGCAGAGTGCCGCTGGCCTCTGCCCCTCAAGTCCCCTCAGCGTGTTGCCCCATCACCACAGCGAAATATCTAGGTGCCTGGTTAGACTTCCCACCAAAGGGGAGATGTGTGACGAAGTGCCCTTCGCCACTTTGTCCTGGAGAGGACTTATTGCCAGCCTCCTGCCCTGCGACTATGGCCCTGGGACATATTGCCTTTTAAAAACAGTATTCGGCCATACCAGAGTGTATGTCACTCATTCTGGCCCTTTAAATACAGTCATTCGGTCATACAGTCATTCGGTACTTGCCCTATGGGAGCGGTGATACCCCAGATAGCTATGCCATGGAGCCCATTCATATAATGAAAGACTATGGGAAAGACTTTAGCTACATGGCAATTGAACTGTGTGAATAGGATCTGAGCGCTATTCGTTAGTTTTGTGCGCTCAGATCCCAGCTATCTGGGGATATGTGAAATGTGAGTAAATGTGAATTGCAGTAATGCTGATGGGTTGTCAAACTAGAGAATTGACCAACAAATACTTTTGTCCGGGCATCCCCAGGCCGATCTGTTGGGATCAGACCGTGTATGCCGGCTTATGGTCACGGGGGAGGTGTGTAACGGGACCTATCACTGTTTTACCCTGTTTTATGGTTATTTAATTCTTGGTTAAAATATGATCACATTGCTATACTGTAGATATGTTGGTTTATGTTCTACAGAATATATTGGCTCAGAATATTACAGCTACTAGGCTAATAGATAATCCTATTACAGAGACTCCTCATAAGATAAGGAAGTCTATTGTATAACGTGTTTTCATTGTGAGACATAAGAACAAAGGGAAGGATGATCTAATCAATGTCTGATTGTATCAAAGTAGCCAGGTAGCCTCAGGGAGGTGTGACCACACCTATTGTCTCTCTATGTGTATTGTGTGGCCAACTATGGGGGATGTGTATTGCCTGTGGGAAGAGATGTGTATATATATTTCTGCACAACAAAATAAGAACAGTATTCTTTTGACTCCCAATTGAGTGTCGTCCAATATGGGAGGTTGGGGATGGTGAGACTGTAGTGCTTCTTGGATATTTTACCATATACCAGCGGAGATATTGGATTCGTGTTCCAACTCTGTTACAATATATATATATATATAGAGAGAGAGAGAGAGAAAAATAAATTGCATGCAGCCCTTCTTTTAATAGCTCCTCCACTGGCCCAACACGTCTCCCCATCCACTCTTCTTTAAGATTTTCTATAAAAATACTCATAGTTTATCTAGCTGTTTATGTTAGCAATTCAAAAATGTGATTTTTTTTTTTTTTTAAATACAGTAATTGATTTTTCTGTCCCATATTCAAACAGGAGCATGGCATTTCCCATATTGGTTGTACATTTCCACAATGTTGCAGAAAACTTGAACTTTTTATCCTAAAACACCATTTGAATACAGGGAATAAGTGTACATTTCCCTCCATTGTTCCTTAATCCCTCTTTATATTTGCATTGACTCAGCTTGCCTCATTCAGCCATTGAGTATTTCCATCAATATGAACAGGTGCTCCGCTGCTCCCGTTGCTGTTTCACTTTGTAAATGTGGTGAGCTTTAAGTACATGATGAAGAATTCCTGTTTGCTATTCCCAATTAGGAGAAAATTAAAGGCTCTGATTATTTGTAAGCACGCAGGGAGTCAACAAACATAACCTTTTATTCCATGACAAATAAAGTGGAAAATGTCAAAACACTGTCAGTATGTCACTCTTTCTTTTTAAAAACATAATCTCAATTATTAAGCACAAACAATTCAATGAATTACAGACACCGTACTGTGTGAAGCTGCAAGAGAAAATATGTTTGTATTTGCACATTAAATAAAGTGGCGGTGGTTGGTGTTCATTTTTCTACAATTCATTTTCATATGAAACGCATAAAAAATATGAAAATAATATAAATAATGCTGTACAGAGCTCACGTATTTTGCATGTGGGGCTTTTGAGTCTACAAGATTACAGCTGTGATTTCAAATCAGTGTCATTTTGCATTCTTTCTTTTGTGTTCTCAGAAAATCCAGTTACTCTGTCTCCAATTAAAATGCAGACATATGGGAAATAAAATGTAAAAAAACACAACTTCGATAAGATTTGTGATCATTCTAAATGATTTTAAATAAGAGCAATGTATTATTAGATATTGTTAATCTTATAGTACAAAGGGTTAGCTCTGCTTTTTTAGACAATGGTTTGCTGATTTCTGTTCCAAAGCCTGACATAATTTGACCCTCAAATTACAAAATTTTGTAGACCCCTGTAATGCTGGTGTTGTTAAATAAGAAACAGACCCATGGGAGGGAGCTAGAGTTCAAGCCAATGAAATGACCTCCTGCCAATAAGTGGTTACGCATCTGGCCACTAAATGGCTCAAGCAAGACAGACAATTGGGTACAAGAAGATGGGTTATATTTGGATGAAAAGTGGTTGCTGAGACATCAAAGGGGTGCTCCTCCCTCTCCGCTAGACACTCTTATTTCCAGACCCAGAAGGGTAATTCTACAGGAAATGGAGCATCTCAGGGCAGAAGAAGCCAACGCCCTGTGCATTACCTCTTTGCTTGCCTTCTAAAATGTGTTATGTTCCCAATTACAGTATATGAATTGTTTCAAAAGGATTTAAGAGAGACCATAACCCATTGCCAGTAGTCTTACCTATATTAATTTGGGGGTTCTGTCCTCATCTTCCCTCATTTCCATCCTGGGGGCCAAAGCAACAAGACCACCAAGTCCTTCCCTACCTTCATTTCTGGTCTATGTTTCTAGAATCTGAATAAATATGTCCTCAAATGGGATCAAAGTTCACTTAATTCATCAGACACCCAGACTTCAATCTTTACCCAAGATCCAGAATACATGATGATATAGATGACTATGTGGATGCATTCTCCATATTCACCTCCTCCAAATCACCAGGACTTCAATCTCTTCTAATTCCTGACTGTACGTGATCTTGGCTGTCCATGGATATCATTATGGACTTACTCCCCAATTAAAAAAATGACACCTCCACCCCTTTACAAGGTTGTTTGCCTTGTATGGTGCTCAAACTGTAACTTCAAGTTGTGCCAGCCCTTGGCCAAACTGTGTCCTTTTTACATCATCAAGAAACATATTGAGTATCTTTCCAACGACTCTTCCTTCCAAGACTGAGGATGGATTCAATCTTTCATGTGTCCCTCCTTAACCCAGTTGTCATGAACCAATTTTCACAAACCTTCAACATGTGCAGGTATGTACTTGAGGTATGTACCATTGATATCATAATCTGTTGTGACACTAATTGATAATTGCTTAAGTGTATATAACTGAGACCCATCAGTCAGAAGACATCTGCTCCTACTGTAAGCCTTGTATCATCATCATGAAGCCTCCCCATCCCCTATGCCTACCGGTGCTTATTGGATACACCAGAACTGGCAGAAGTAACTATTAACATTCCATTATTTTTACCATTTTATATTAGTTTCAAAGGTCCATTATCAAGTCTTTTATAAAAATAAAAATAAAACATATAATGGAGTGATTAAAAGCTTTTAGGCTCATGAAGATCCCAAAAGAGAAACAAAAAAAAAACAAATTCAATGAAGAAAGGCTGTAATGTGTCACCCTTGTCTTGTGTCTATCTATCAATCAATACTGTACTGTAAAGTACAGGTGTTATTCATTAATAATACCCATAGACTGGGGAAAAGTTCACATATTTGTGAAGATTGTACGTAAAATAACAATATTATGGCTATGTATGTCATGAGCATAAAGGCTTTTTTAGAGGATTCCTTACATTTAGGAGGTTTCATGGGTGCTTCTATCTAGGACTGGATCTAGAATCTATCACCTTGGTGTTGTCAAATGGATATGTAAAATATATTTCAAAAAAATTGAATAGATATCAAGCTTCCACCATTCATCTCAGGTATCTAACACTGTTAGGAAGAAATACAACATATCTGCTGGGATTAAAGCAAAATTGAAAGAATATGCACATAATTAGGTCATGTTATTCAAAGGATTATCCTATAAATTAAAAAAATATATTTATTTTTCTCTTTAGCTCATTACTGCTAGTACTACAGGTACCATTAAGGTGATGAGGGATGTTCTTGCTGTCACATATCAATACAACTTGGATCTATAAACGACATGCCATTAGCCATTTAGAGATAAAATGCCTCCAAAATATCCACTCAGTGACTTTACCATCCACAGATCTCAAGTACAACATAATGTTTGAGATGAAAATAAACCAAAACCACAAAATGGAAAAAATAAATTATTGAGAAGGAATGGAAGTGTCAGCAGCAGGAAAAGGTAAGTGGGTGTACATCAAGCTAGCAAGGTGTAGTTAGGGAAAAATGTCACATGTTTATTAGATGATCACTATTGTGCTGTAACCGATTCTCAATAAAATCATTATATTAAAGTAAAATGTTTCAGTATATAGCTTCTAACACTTACACCTAAACTTTAGTGTTTCAGACTTTAGCAGATCTGCCTCTTTACATCAGATGTTAAGGGTGTGGGAGAGGATCCAACCTGGAGGTTGTTCCTGATAGGTGCCTTTATCTTTGTCCTTCTCTGCCCTACACGCAATCAGAATAAAAAATAGGACAACCTCCCCGTCACAAGCTCCTTTCCAAGTAACTACCTATTTTAGGAAGAAGTAAAGCAAAGTTGAATATAATAGCTAAATATGGAAGTTTATATTTTATCTGTCCTAAAAAATGTTCTTATTATTAAGCCATTCAAAATGGCAGATTATAAATATCATGTTTCGGTGCTCCTTTAACTAGAAGTATATTTAAATCGAAAGTACTGCATTATAACAATGGTCTGGGGAGGAGCTAGTGAATGGAGGGCCACAGTGCAAAAACACCCTCTGGGGTCATTATATGTTATAATACAAAAAATGTAAAAATTGAATCGAAAAAAAAAAATAATCTGCACTGGGGCCCCCAGACGAGGGCCTTTGAGAATACACAGTTACATTGTAGTAATATGTATCCGTCCCAGCCATTAGGAAGTCGTTCTCAATCTAAACAATTATTAATTTTCAGATGTCAGGACACCTACAGCACCACCTGATCCCTGGTTATTATGGGTGTTCCATGGAAATTACACAGTTAATGAGAAGGCGCACCACCAAGAAGGGGATTAACATCATAATCCCATAATGAATATAGAAAAAGGAGCATCCTGGATATGGAAGGTTCCCAGATGTTACTAGGTATATAACATCCCTGTGTGTCTATTTACTTTTTTGTACTTTATTTAATTAAGAAGCTCTTAAAAGGTCTGTTTTAAGAGAACGGTTTCAATTTGCAAATACAAAATTAAAAAAATGTACTGCATGAAAAATGTGGTTTATTTTGGTATGTTACATGTTCCTGAAATTGTAATCAGCACTTGAAACAGGACACAAAGGAAGACATGTAAAAGGAACACTATTTTTATTTATTTATTTTATTTTAACATATTTATTTTTTTATTTAATTTTTATATTTTTTTCTTCTAATTTTACTATTCTTTGGATTGGTTGTATTGTAGTATAATTGTAAATTGAGGGTTTGCAATTTTGATCTTAATATAGAAATTTAGTTATTTTATAGGGAATTTTGAATTAGTTTAGATTGTATTGCAAATAGCGCTATTTGAACAATTTGACAGGATTTACTTAATATTTTTCATATTAAAATGTGGTAATTTTAATGCATGTGCATCTAAATGCATGAAAAATAAATAATTATGTTAATTGCTCTTTTAAAAAATAAATGTAAAACCCATTTTGCAGCCCTTTTAAGGACTTGGCTACCATATACGGCAAGTGAAACAGATTGCCGTCACTGACATAGACAGAAAAAAAACACCGGGGACCATTATAATCAGGGCAGGTTGTAGACAACTTAAAGAGCAATCACTGGGCAATGACAGACGGGGACCTTGAGCCACAGTGCCACTGAACTTGCCCTGAAGTGACATCAGCAGGGGGGCTGTATGTACAGATTATGGCAAAGCAAACACATGGTGCAAAAGCCGGACATAGCCATATATATATATATATATATATATTATATATAGTTGTGGATCTGCAGGGTTGTATAGAACGCTTACAAGGTTGGTCAAGGTTTGCAAGCCTCGCATCACGCGGATTTTAGGCTGCCGTCTGTGGCCCGTAGGTGAGACGTCACGCGGGATTTAGGCTGCAATGAGAGGCGAAGCACGCAGGACTTTGCCGCGGGCCTTACGAGCAGTACAACTTAGTACTGAAACCCGTACATGCACTGTACGGCTCCCAAAAAAACGACTTTAACGCCCGAACCACGGAACTGCAAAGACCAGAAAAACACGTATGCCTCAAATTAACTTACACACATTAACACACAGCACAGAGGGAGAGCCAAGGAGTGAGGTTGCAAGTTACTTTGAGGCATATTTGACATTTTTTCACCAACGAAAATCGTCTAAGCGAGAAAAAAAATGGCTGCCGAAAAAATGCAAGCACAAAGAAAATGAGGCCAAAGGATGTAAACTAGCACGAAGGGCGTAAAAAATGCTCAGAGGGCCCATAGGCTCACCATTGCCAGCCTTACTATTTCACTCCCGTCATTTTTGACGGGCAAATTCCTAGTATATATATAATTTATTGAAAATGACAAGGAATTCATTAAATATATAAAATGTGCCACAACAAAACAGCTGGATAAGAACAAGGAAACATACAATATTAACAAACTGTACAAGATGGAGGGCCCTGTTTGCAGCTTCTAGCGACTTGTCTGTCAAAAATGACGGGGCAATAACATTTTAAGCCATGGCAATGCTGTTTGCCACACAATGTAAAGATTTTGCTCCTATGAGGACCTTCGGCGCTCATTGCGAGCCTCTACCACTGTGGGCTATTGCTCCTCAGAGGATCTTCGGTGCTCATTGCGAGCCTCTCCTCTTGTGTACTTTTGCTCCTCAGAGGATCTTCAGCGCTCATTGCGAGCCTCTCCTCTTGTGTACTTTTGCTCCTCAGAGGATCTTCAGCGCTCATTGCGAGCCTCTCCTCTTGTGTACTTTTGCTCCTCAGAGGATCTTCGGCTCTCATTGCGAGCCTCTCCTCTTGTGTACTTTTGCTCCTCTGAGGATCTTCAGCGCTCATTGCGAGCCTCTCCTCTTGTGTACTTTTGCTCCTCAGAGGATCTTCGGCTCTCATTGCGAGCCTCTCCTCTTGTGTACTTTTGCTCCTCTGAGGATCTTCAGCGCTCATTGCGAGCCTCTCCTCTTGTGTACTTTTGCTTTTCTGAGCGCCTTTGGAGTTCATCGCGTGTATTGCAATGAGCTTCTTTTTTTTTTTAGTGCAGTGGAAAGTATACATTTTAATTTTCCATTACTAATTAATACTTATTAAATTAATGTACGTTAATAATTAATTAGGAATGAACAAATGTATTAGGAAGTGCGAAGTATATTTTTAAAATAATTAAATAATGAATTACTTAATAAATGAATATACTTGTATGTAGTATACTTTAATGTGTGCAGTATAAATAGGCTGCGTGCACGAGGCCAAACCATTTGTTTAGTTGGTTAAAGCGCCATTTTTGATTCGTAATGTTATTAGTTGCAAGTTAGTGTTGTAAAATGGCGGCGATTGTCTATGTGTTACGCGGCTCGCGAGCATTTTCCGTCTTTTCTAATAGTAGCTGGCAGTGTTTCACAAGGTTCGGGGTCGTGTAGCCTCGTTTTCATTTTTTTCAGCCGCAATTTTGTTTTCTCGCTTAGACGATTTTCGAGTGCCGAAACTCTGCAAATTCGGCTTAAATTTGCGTGGAACCTCCTAAGTTCTGAGCCTCGCAATTTTTTTTTCTAAGTCCTGCGTTCCTGAACTGCTCGCAGCCTAAGGCAATCCCGCGTTTCCTATGTCCCATGTTTTTCAATGCCTCAACGGCTCGCCTCGCTCTGTGAGGCTTGCAGGCGATGAGCGTGTTTGACACTCATCGCCTAAGTGCTCCGAGTTTCAATGCCTCAAATGCTCGCCTCGCTACGCAAGGTGTGCAGCCGATGAGCGCCTTCGGTGCTCATTGTCTAAGTTCTTAGAGCTTGGAAGACTTCTGTGCTTCAACGGCTCGCCTTGCTACGTGATGCTCGCAAACGTGGCGACGAATCGCAGTTTGACAATTATTAGTATATATATATATACAATTAAGTATGACTGTCATGGCAGCTTTTACATACTAGATCTAGTCTGCTAACATTAAGATATTGTCGGAAAATGCTTTTATGCCCACACAAGCTTTATAAAGATATACCTCTCTTTTTCAAGTCAAACTAAATGCAGATTAGATGCAGCAAATTACGTCTTTACATCAAGCTAAAACATAAAAAAAACAATAAATAACAGACACAGTAGGACATAAGACACCGGATAGTAAATAACATAGAGCGCCTATGTGAAACGGTATCATGGTATATTGCAATCCTGTTATTTTTCATCTGTGTTAGTGGACGTGCCAATATACAAAGGAGATATACAATGGTTGTTTTTTTCCAAGCAGCAGGTCTACTAATCAGTAACTGCACAACAAGAATTATAACTTACTGTAAAGGCTACAAGTGATTGCATTATTAATCAATCTGGGGGACAACAGTGACACCTTGTGGAAACATTGGGGTACTGGCACTACATGACCCTGTTTTATATATAAATATTTAAATATTGTATTCAAATATCCAAACACACATGTTAATTATTACACAGTGTTCTTGCAGCCTAATTGATAAAAACGTTAAATGATTTGCATACCGTACATGCTATGTGGCACAAATCAGTCTGACTGTGAACCTGCTCCTAATATTTATTATCTACTCAAGTGGAAGGGTAGGAGGGGAGGGAGGGAAATATGCTAATATACTGGTGAAATCAGATTTTATTCTTTGAAGTATGTATGATGTATTCTGCTCCTGAATAGATAATAAAAATGAGCAGAATACACCCACTCAGTCCCCTTGTCATAAGCAAGTGTATTATTATTATTATTATTATTATTATTATTATTTTATGTGCAGAAGACACAAACTTGGCATCCTTCATACACCAGCAGCTTTCTACTAAAACAAAATTTTTACCATAAAATGTTTTTATGCCCACGGATAACACAGCTGCTAATGTTTAGTTGCTATAAGCTTCACAAACATATGAAGTTTTTCCCAATCTACAGTGGTCCTTTCATGTGAGGGTGTGAGAGTCTCAGTAGATTGCGATGGAAAAATATTTGGCCAGTCAGGGGTGGGTCGTGTGGAAGGTCAGTTGGGTGAACATGGTGAGGACCTGAGGATCGGGCAACCTGACGGGAGATGGTGGCATTCAGAATTAGCAGGACATTAAACTGATAATGTCCACTGGAGAGATACACAGGAGCTTAAACACTTCTGAGCACCATCAGTTTGAGGCTGAAAATCATATGAGAAAATTGATGTTGCAAATGTGTGGCTACGGATGCTGATTTGTACATACACTTGTAAAGCCCTTCAAGAAACTGCAGAAATAATAAGGTCCAGTCTGTTGCTGTACACAGATTGGATCTTAATTGTATTGATTTTGAGACTCACTTCATCATGTAGAGAGACGGCTCAGAGGTAAGAGTAATTACCTCGGATATATGATGTTGTGAGTGCAAATACAAGTTCTCCTTTTTCTGACTAATATTTTTTATATAGTTTAAAACAAAATATTTGAAAGCATTACAACTCTCATAACCACCTTTACAGGTTATATAAATGGGCAGATACAATGGGTCTTTTTGGTTCTTATGTGCCATCAAATTTATGTTTGACATTTGTACCTTTTTTATCCTGTATTATATGTCATGGCATGTTCTGGTTTTGCAATTTTGCTAAAAGGCTAAGAAAACAATAAATGTGTATTATGCTGATAAGATGGAATATCTGATAATAAATCAAAATGGCGGAACAATAACACAGTGAACCAAACAGTGTATCTATTCCCCTACATTCCCCCCTACAACACCAAGAGGTTTAGACTAAATAAGTGAACAATAGAGAAATACGACAGTATTAAACAAGGGAGCATTTTTTAATGCAATTAAAAATATATAAATACAATATTCATGGAAAGTAAGGAAAGGCTTCATCTTCAAATTAACTCCAAGAGAGACTTGTGTCCTAAAACGAGAAAGCTCATTGGGAAACGGATGGTAGCAGGGATTATTTTGCCCTTAGACCCACATAGTGTTGTGCCATGTGATGTTCCTGCAAAACATAAGGAAAGAAGAAAAAACAGTCCGAATTAAAACACAAATGAGTATCTTCTGACCAAGTTCACCCAACAAGGTAAAAACCCAAAGGAGATGGATAAAGGCATCCACATATAATGTTAAACCTTCCGCATCTGGTCATGGTCTGTCAGTAATCTCGTGCAATGATTAAATATGTAAGTGCAACAATTCAGGTATGGAAAAAAAAACAATGGTAAAGGCAGACATTATGGCCCCACGTAACGCTCTCCGGACACTACCCAACCAGCCACCAATACCTGGATCATAGAGTCAATCTCTCCTTATACCTGTTTTCTTGTTCGTAATAGGCATTGAGATGATGGATGTGATTGATAGCCAAGAGTAAGATTACCAGGATCGTTATTTTAAGCTGGAACATAGATACAACAATTATCATCAACCTGTGCACAAACACTTCTTAAAATACAATTATGCACTGATATTATTAAGAAACCAGTATTTTTGCAGGATAATGTCTTCTCTTCCTAATTAATCTCCCTTATCAGATGTTAGTAGATTCTATGTCCTAGTAAGTTGACAGAACAAGGTGCGTAAGTGTTAGAAGCTAAAGAACAAGACAAAGGAAGACAGGGCTTGAGAAGAATAGAAAAGGTGAAAAACGACAAAACAATGAAAACATAGACTCAGACAGTCTCCATATAATTTCCAAACTCATGCATCACACTAAGCCAGGTCTCGCTGAGGTTATATGCTTCAAAAAATCAAAAAACAATCCAAAAGCTTCTCAATAAGAGATCCTCTGGTCAAGGCAATAGTTCATCATGTGCAGACTTCCAGGCACAGCATAAGGAATATGTGAATCTCCCACAGATTTTACACCTTTTTTTGTGCCAGCAGATATATGGAGGTTCATGTTTCCATGTCAATGAAGAAGAGTTTGGCCTGTCGCTTTTCTTGGGTGCAGAATCACAGTAAGTCTTCTGTCTGGGCTTTGTATTTAGTCAAACTCTGTATCCGGTCTTTCATCTGTCATTATATTTTGTCAACAGGATAAACATTTGGTAGACACTTTTTCTCATCATATATCATGACAGGCTTGTGGCATAGTTGTTACTTTCTTTGTCTTTTCTTCCTCTTTACAGGGATTTGTGGCCTTCTTCTGGGGGTCAGCAAAATGTGACAAAAGAAAAAGAAAAAAGAAACACATAAGATCGGTCATACAGGACCTTGCATACGTCTTTCAAATGTACATCCTCTCATCATATATACCTATCCTAAACTCATCCCTAAATGAAACTTAAATCTCATATATGAATAATGTTATACCCAGGGGGACCACTGGACTGTAATTCTCCTCTTTATAAGTAATATTTCCATAAGGTTAAATATGGTTTAATATGTATATATTGCTAAGTAATACATCCCTAGGATTTAATATGGTTTAATATTTCCCTTGTGTATCTAATAACCTGTGTGAAGTTTTAATATGGTCATGTTTGGTCTTGAAATGTAAGATCTTAATAAAACATGGACACCCAGGGACGGGGGACCTCACCTATGCATTTAAAGTGATGTGTACATGTTTAGAGCTAGCTGTAGACATTCCTGTACACAGTCAGACATGGTGTCACCACCATTGTTCGGACTCATGACCCTCTGGAATGCATGGAACAAAGAGCAGATTAAGTAGTTTACTCAACTAGGCTCCTGGTCATCAGGGGTTGATAAGGGGGTGATATAATTTGATGTACAGCTATGGGCTATGCACATTTGTTCATCTTATGTTGATCAAAAGTTGTGTCTTGTTATAATTGCTTGATGCTTTCCATAAATTTACTGTCCTTTTCCCACAAAAGAATGCTATGTTTGACTATACATAAACATAGTGTATGTGTCATTCTAGAGGAAAGATTATGTTTATTATTTTTATTAAGCTTGCTTGTATCCAGATGTTCCTGCTGGTCCTATCCTAAGAGACCATTGCCTGCTCCTGTGTTCCTGCATCCTGATGTATAGTTCCTGAGCCGGCTAAGCAGGCTGGGCGCTGAGATGGATGAGGGGGCCGCTGAGAGGGGGGTTTAGGATGAGCAGGGGGTTTAGGATGAGGAGGGGGATTGAGGATGGGGTAGTTGAGGATGAGGAAGGGGGTTGAGGATGAGGGGGATGAGGATGAGGATGGGGGGTTAAGGATAAGATTCGGGGGGTTGAGGTTGAGGGGGAGGTGAGGTTGAGGAGGGGAGTTGAGGAGGGAGGTTGAGGAGGGGGTAAGGAGGGAGGTTGAGGAGGGAGGTTGAGGAGGGGGGTTGAGGAGGGAGGTTGAGGATGAGGAGGGGGGTGAGGATGAGGAGGTTGAGGATGGGGGTGTTGAGGATGAGGATGGGGGGTTGAGGTTGAGGAGGGGATTTGAGGAGGAAGGTTGAGGAGGGGGGTTGAGGAGGGGGGTTAGGATGAAGAGGGGGGTTGAGGTTGGGGGGGTAGGATGAAGAGGGGGTTTAGGGTGAGGAGGGCTGTTAAGAGTGGGGGGGTTGAGGATGAGGATGGGGGTTGAGGATGAGGATGGGAGGTTGAGGTTGAGGAGGAGTGTTGAGGAGGGGGGTTGAGGAGGGAGGTTGAGGATGAGGAGGGGGGTTGAGGATGAGGGGGTTGAGGATGAGGATGGGGGTTGAGGATGAGGATGGGGGATTGAGGTTGAGGAGGGGGGTTGAGGATGAGGAGTGGGTTGAGGAGGGAGGTTGAGGAGGGGGGTTGAGGAGGGGGTTGAGGAGGGAGATTGAGGGAGGTTGAGGATGAGGATGGGGGCTTGAGGATGAGGGGGGGGTTTGAGGTTGAGGAGGGGGGTTGAGGATGAGGAGGGAGGTTGAGGATGAGGAGGGGGGTTGAGGAGGGGGGTTGAGGATGAGGAGGGGGATTGAGGAGGGAGGTTGAGGATGAAGAGGGGGGTTGAGGAGGGGGAGGGAAAGAGACACAGGGTAGGGAGGGGAGAGAAAGAGACACAGGGAAAGGAGAGGGGGGAAGAGACACAGGGGAGGGAGAGGAGGGGAAGAGACACAGGGGAGGGAGAGGGGGGAGAGACACAGGGGAGGGAGAGGGGGGAAGAGACACACGGGAGAGAGAGGGGGGACATAAGAAAAGGGCACAGAGGGCACACAAGAGGGCGACACAGAGGGCACAAGAGGGACACAGGGGGCAGCACATTTCCCACCCTCGGCTTATACTCGAGTCACTAAGTTAAAAATAGGTGCCTCGGCTTATACTCAAGTATATACGGTACTTACAATTGGTCTTCACCTGCTCAATTAAACAGATGCATAAACTCATGGGCTATCTAATCCAATCCAGTTACACACATACAGTGTGTTCTTAAAGCAAAATTCTGAAAAAAAGGTAGTCCAAAAATCTAAAACAATCTGCATATACAGTATAGTGCTAAATACTGTTAACTGATCTGTACTTTCTAATCTCATTACTGACAATTAGGTAGTGGTCATGATGTATCGCTAGCCATTACCATTAATAATGATGTGTCATCTCACAATAACTGCTTAGCTGTAGCAACAGTCAGTGGTCCAGGAGTACTATCACCTTCACCATCTGATATTGTTTAGCAGCATTGATATCACATCCATCATCTATTCAGGTGTGAGCACATGTTAAAGGATACTCATGATATCACAAGTTCGTCAAACATACCCATTAATACGGAGAGCACACAAAGATCAGCAGCCATATTCAGTGTTACTTACATCAGACCCAAGGATCTGTTGTCTTGCGGGAAGTGAGGAGCGGCCAGGCTGCAGATAGGCAGGGAAGGTCTCTGGGGCAGAGGAGGTGGTGCTTGGAACTGGAGCGTGCCGTTGAGCATCGATGTTCATCTGGAATAGTGAGCTCTGGTTCATCGAGATTTGGAGCAGCCCAGCCTGGTAGGACTCCATGATTAGTTGGTGTCTCCTCACCTTGCAATACTGCCTCCGAAGGATGACCACTAGCGCCGCGTGGTTGGAGGAGATACTGGCCTGGATCCCCCCACGGATCGCCACCAGTTCATGCTTGAGGGCTAGCATCTCCCCCTGGGCAGTCTCTGGTGGTGGATCCTGGGATGTAGGTCAGAGGTGAGAAGGGGATGGGAGTGGTGGCCCATTGGGGAGGGGCCTGGTGGCTGCGGGAGCCAGGTTGTTGAGCTGCTAGGAGGAGGTAGCAGTGGAAATCCCTGTGCATAGGTCCAATAGGAGGGCCGGGTGATGAACCAAGTTGTTGAAGGAGGGGGGCAGTGGGGTCAAATGCCACGTGTGTGGCTGATGGTCCAGCAGGTGACCCCACTGTCTGGATGATTTGGTCCCCCTACTGATATCCTGGGCGGGGACACAGTCCCCAACATCTGGCTCTGGATGAGTCAACACCTCCGCCTCTGGCTCACCACTGGACCCAGTTCTCCTGGCAGCTGAAAAACAGAAAAGAATGCAATATGTGTTAATTATGTTGAATGAAACATTGGTTTCTGTTCATTCCTAACTATCCAAGTTCACTCTATCCTTCTGTTCTTTACTATCTGACCTCTTGTCTTAAAATCTGGGTGTTTCCCTCATTTTCTACTATGAGTAGCTATATTTTGCTAGATTTAGTGGCCTATCTTTATGTGTATCTATGTGTAAGATTTACTCTATGTGTATTTATATTATGTGTTATCAGTTGATATGTGTTTTCAAGGATTAAGTGTAAAATAGATATTTAAGAAATTTAAATCAATAAAACCGCTAGAACCTGCTCTTAATCAAGGCCTTCTCTCTCTCTTTCAATGCTCCAACCACCAACTCTGGGACCTACGTGCTACTTTGTGAGAAAATACAACACACTTAGCGCTGGGATGGGTGGAATGCAGCTTTATTATCTCTCCCTGTCAATCATAATTTGTTAGCCCGCCTTCTATTGGCTCATAGGGCTGTGGCGCACACTGTAATTATGGGATTGGATTGTAACTGCGGACCCCATGTGTTCCAGCTCACTAAAAACTTGCGGTGGCAGGAAGGGTTTAGAGTTTTAGGCTTTAGCCCTATAATTGTGGGCTTGAGTCAATTGGATACAGCCGGAATTGTAACAAGTTTCTAACCCGCAGACATGTGGCCTGTATGAAGGTAGCTATGGGCTTGCAATTGAATGGGGCCTATGTCTCTGAAGTGATTAGAATACTATTTAATTGATACTGTCACTTGTAGTATATTGGAGAAGAAACTACTATTTATTTTATTGTTACGTAGTTATATTGAGCCAAATTAAATTTGAAGCTCAACTTGACGTGTTGCGGATTTATGGTGCTATCACATATATAGTTGTGAGCGTACGAGTTGTTGCTAACGCTGCGGGCTCGCGTAGCGAGCCCGCGGCCCTCGCGTAGCGAGGGCCTTGGCTCGCGCAGCGAGCCCGCGGCCCTCGCGAAGCGAGGGCAGTGGCCGAGGGTCTCAGTTGCTGGCATGGAGCACCTAAGGCGCTCCTTGCCAGCAACTGAGGACCCTTGCGAAGCAAGGGCCTCAGTTGCTGGCATGGAGCGCCATAGGTGCTCCATGCCAGCACCTGAGGACCTCGCAAAGCGAGGGCAGTGGCCGAGGGTCTCCTTGCCAGCAACTGAGCGGCGCTCCATGCCAGCAACTGCGACCCTCGCAAACTTCACGTCGCAAACCAAACAGCACGACACACACATTACGACACTTGCAAACAACATACGACACACGTTCACACACATTACGGCCTCGCAACACTCGGACGCAACTCGCGAACATTACAAAATGTAAAACACAATGCATACACACACCACATACATAAAAACCTTACCTACACCAAGAGGGAGCACCCAGGACCTCAAAAATACAACTTACACCTCGATTTCACACGAAATAAAACAGTTTAGAGACTAAAAAAAAATCTAAGCGAGAGAAAAAATGGCCGCCGAACAAAACGAAAACGAGGCTACAGCACTCTAAACTCGCAAAACACCACAAGAAACTCGCAAAACACCACAACAAACTCGCAAAACGCAACAAACGACCTACGGATATTCATACCACACAGTGCACACATTCATCACGCTTACACAGCAGCTCCACACCACTAATGCTGCAGCAACATCAACACAGATTGCCAGCTCTTCATCACAATGCTTCAAAATAGGTACAGTATATTCATTTAGTAATGTATTACATATTTCATTATTATACACCAAACAGCATTAGCTACCTTACAATTTCATTGCCGTCATTTTTTGACGGGCAATTCGCTAGTTAAATTAGAACAGGCTGCGAGTTACAGGCTTGAGAGGAAAACCCGTAAACCATTTTTCGCTCGCCGGATGTGCGGCTGTGAACGTGATCAATTAGTCTAATGAGTTGGGATGGAGCCAATGGAAAAAGAGATCGTCAGAATTACGTCACTGAAAAATGTAGGTGGGAAATCCAAAGTCTTACGGGGTTCAATTACGAGTTACGATCGGACCCACATTCCAGATGTAATGCAATATTGATAAAGCCGTAAATATGATATTCTAGTCCATGCGAGTTACAGTATATGTATTAACACATTGATTGCCGGGATCGATATAACATAAAAATTATACATGAAATAAAGTATTTTTATTTGCATTTCAAGTGCTACGTATTGGACTTTACCCCCCTTGTGGGTCCTCTCCAGCGCTCTTTGGGCTTTGGGCTCCATTTGCGTGTTACGGGCTTGCTCACGGGTGACTTTGTTGCAATTTAATAGCATGATTGGAAGTGTAGCGGTTACAGGCTTGAGAGATCAAAGGATTTACAGCCGCAAAGTTCAATGTTGCTCATCCCATAGTCTTTTTTCGGCCTTGCTGCGTCTTAATCTGCAGACTAGTTTAATAGCCTTAAACATTGCGAGCTACGTTACGAGCTACGTTTTAACACATAGCCCGAATTTAATATGGCTGATAGTTACTTAGTAATTGAGGTTGAAAAAAGACTTTTAGTCCATCAAGTTCAACCTTTTTGACCTTTGTAATAAGCGGATTAATTGTTAATTGTTAATTGATTCAGAGGCAGGCAAAAAGAAAAAGAAACAGTGAAACTTTGCCAAATGTCTCAAAAGGGGAAAAAATATAAAAATCCTTCCTGACACCAGATACTGGCGATTAGTTTTCTCCCTGGATCAATACTCCTCCTCTAGTTATCCAGGATAACCCTGAATGCCCTTTTTATTCAAAAAAATATCCAACCCCTTTTTAAAGTTATCTATCGAATCTGATGTCACCACCTCCTTTGATAGAGAATTACACATTTTAACCACCAGTACTGGGCAGACCCCTTCTGGATCGCTACCTTGTCTTGGTGAATGGGCTTGTTTACATCAATGAAGCTTTGAGCTATACCATGTAGGGTCACTGTGATGTCCGGGGGGGGGGGGGGACCCAAAGACTATGTGGGGCTATTGGACTATTGGGAGCCCTGGATTAACATGGATTATTGATATTCTTTCTTTCTTCTCTCCCCCGACACGGTCCTCCCAGGCTGACAACATTCTTCATGTGTGCCCTACGGGATGGCGGTGATCAGAG
The DNA here is from genome assembly GCA_027410445.1 of Discoglossus pictus. Classification (NCBI taxonomy): domain Eukaryota; kingdom Metazoa; phylum Chordata; class Amphibia; order Anura; family Alytidae; genus Discoglossus; species Discoglossus pictus. The sequence goes on along the minus strand of CM050168.1, from coordinate 234,084,367 downwards.
TTATTGAATGTGTGTGTATTACACACAGGGCAATGTGTGTGTGTGTGTGTGTATATATTACACAGGCAGAAATTATTGTAGTGTTATTATTATTATCTTTATTTGTAAAGTGCCAACATAGGGCCTCATTAAATTTGCCCTCGTGATTTCCTCTGTCCTCGCAAAAGTTTCTTGCTGTTTGCGAGGACCAATTCCTCAATACGTCCCTCGCAGCCTGCTTGAGATGCAAGATATCACCAAAAAACGTTGAGAATAGGCTCAGAGAGAGGTACATAGTAACACGCAGCCATAAATCTATGAGGTGAACCTCGCACCTCGGAAGAATCCCTACGGACACCAAAAAGTTCCAGCAAGGGCTCCTAAAGCCTATATGTGCTGCCTCGGAGCAGCCCGACACAGCCGCCTGATGCTCCCCCCTGCTCCCTAAACACATCCCCATAATGCAGGGGTCCCTATAGAGACCACTGCAGCCTCCCCACATTAACCCTTTGCAGCGGGGGTCCCCGATCGACATTGATCAAAATTTTAAAAATAATTAATTAAATACAAAATGTTACATTTCCCGCTTCGGATCCTTAAAGGGCCCACAGTACACTGTAAACAGAGCTCCATGAGCACTTAAATTAACCCTGTAACTCATGGGGCTCTATACAGAGCCCCATGAGATTATAATTACCCCCCTCAGTCCAATAGGGGTCTATATAGACCCCTATAGGACACTATTAACCCCTGGGTTAACCCTACAAGTGCCATGAGGGTCCTCCAGGACCCTCATGACAACGTCTAAGCAGTACACTACACTATTAACCTTAACTATACCCCATGAACCCATACTAAATCCTATCTAACCCTAACTGGGTCTATCTAACCCTTACTGGGCCAATCTAACCCTAACTGGGCCTATTTAAACCTATCTGGACCTAATAACCCTAACTGGGCCTATTTAACCCCATCTAGCCATATTTAATCCCATCACTTATGAGGGTCTATACAGACCCCATAAGCCTCCATCTAACCCCATCCCTTATGGCGACCCCCGTAAGCCTCTAGTTAACCCAATCAGTCCCATAAGGATCTATGAAGACCCTCATAGGACAATTAGAAGCCTATTATTAACCCCATAAGTGCCATGAGGGTCCTCCAGGACCCTCATGACACTAAGTACAAACACTACACTACACTATTCACCCCCGATAAACCACTAAATCTAAACTAACCCCCTCTATCCTAACCTATTAACCAATACCTACCTAACACTACCTTCCTAACCCCCTATTAAACCCCCCATCTTACTAATTACACAAATTAAACAAAGCTAAGGTACACAAAATAAAAAACCTAAGGTACATAAAATAAAAAAAACTAAGATACATCAAATAAAAAAACCTTAGGTACATAAAATTAAAAAAACTAAGATACATAAAATAAAAAATCCTTGGGTACATAAAATAAAAAATCTAAAGTACATAAAATAAAAAAAACTAAGGTACACAAAACCAAAAAGGACAGTACAGTAATAAATACATTATAAATATATACCTAACTACAATACATTTCCCCTTATCTAGACATCACCCCCTATCTATACCTAACCCCCTATGTAGACATCATCCCCTATCTATACTTAACCCCCTAAATCTAAGCTAAAATAGAATAAATAAAACCATTTACCTTTGCAGATGTCCCTTCTGATCGCACCCCCTAGGATAAAAAAGAAACATCAGATTATTACAAAACTAAACATTACATAGAATAAATAAATAGTACAAATACAGTATTAAACCTACATTTCCAGGATGTCCCTATCCATCTTCTTCTGTTCTCCGGCTCGGCCCCTGGAAAAAAGATACATAACATTAGTATAACACAACAAATAAACAAAAAATAAACATTATAAATTGAAAACGTACCTGTCCCCGATGTTCCCGGCCTTCTCCTCTTCTACCCTGGCTAGGCCCTTGATAAATCCGCGCTCTAAACATTATTTTTTTTAAACTAAGGGAACACCCCACTCCTAGAGCTCCCCAACGCGAATGAGGCCTCCAGAGCCTCTTCCAGTATGAAATTGGCAATGGCGCCTTCTGATTGGCTGAAAAGGCTGTCAATCACATTTCAGCAAATCAGAAGGCACCAAGGTGTGAGTCAATCAGAATGGGATACACCACTATATCCCATTCTGATTGGCTGAAGGAACTGTTAATCTTTTTTAAACCAATCAGAAGGCACTATTGCTTTTAGCCAATCACAATGGGATACAACCCCATGGGGGTGATTGGCTGAAGGTATCTGCACCTTCTGATTGGCTGCAATCTGATTGACAGTGACAACAGCCAATCAGAAGGCTCAGATGCCTTCAGCCAATTACCAATGGGGGTGTATCCTATTGTGATTGGGTGACCCATAGCAGTGCTCAGTTACAACCCATTAAATGACAGAATTATTTAGCGTCATAGTGACCCAAGTCTATGCACCAACCATGGATGATGAAGAGGCTGAAGTTCTACACATTCAACAAGTCATAGATATTACACCAAGAAAATATGTTACTATCATCATAGGAGATTGGAATGTTAATGGAATAACTGACAAGTTTGTTCTTGGAGTACAATATGAAGCAGGTCAGAGATTAGTAGAATTCTATGAAGATAATTCTCTGGTCGTAGCAAACACCCCCTTCCAACAGCCTCTGAGACGAATGCTAATGTAGGGAACCAAAAGACACCTGGAATAACTAACAAGTTTGTTCTTGGAGTACAAAATGAAGCAGGTCAGAGATAAGTAGAATTCTATGAAGATAATTCTCTGGTCGTAGCAAACACCCCCTTCCAACAGCCTCTGAGACGAATGCTAATGTAGGGAACCAAAAGACACCTGGAATAACTGACAAGTTTGTTCTTGGAGTACAAAATGAAGCAGGTCAGAGATTAGTAGAATTCTGTCAAGATAATTCTCTGGTCGTAGCAAACACCCTCTTCCAACAGCCTCCGAGACGACTCTACAGATGGATATCACCAGATGGACAACATAGAAATCAGATTGACTATATACTTTGCAGCCAAAGATGGAGGAGCTCTATACAGTCAGCAAAAACAAGACCTGGAGCTGGCTGCGGCTCAGACCATGAGCCTCTTATTGCAAAGTTCAGAATTAAACTGAAGAAAAGAAAGAAAATCATCATATCAAGTAGATACAAAATAAAAAATATCCCTTGTGAATATGCAGGGAAAGTAAAGAATAGATTTAAGGGACTAGACATGGAAGATAGAATGCCTGAAGAACTTTGGACCGAAGTATGCAACATTATCCAGGAAAAAGCAACAAAGAATATCCCTCAAAGAAAGCAAAGTAAGAAGTAAAACTAAAGGTAGCTCAGGAAGGCTTTGAAGGTAGCCCAGGAAAGAAGGAAAGCGAAAGTTAGTTGAGAAATGAAAAGATTTGTCCAACTCATTGCAGAGTTCCAGAGAATACCAAGAAGAGATAAGCAGACTTTCTACAGTGAGCGATGTAAAGAGATAGAAGATAACATAATGGGTAATTCAAGAGGTCTCTTCAAGAAAATTAGAGATCTCAAAGGAACCTTTAATGCCAAAGTGGGTGTGATAAAAGACAAATATGGCAGGGACTTAACTGAAGAAGATCAGATGGAGAAGAGGTGGTAGGAATTCACTGAATATCTATGCAGGAAGGATCTTAATAGAAGTGATGACATCAATAGTTTGTCCAATGAGCTGGAGACGGACATCTTGGAGTGCAAAGTGAGATGGGCCCTAGGATACCTTGCTAATAACAAGGCTGCAGGAGTAGATGGAATCCCCATTAAACTATTCAAAATCCTATGAGATGATGCTGTGTTACTTGCCTTACACCTAAACATTTGGAAAACTCAATAGTGGCCAATAGATGGGAATGACTAGAAAAGTCTACATCCCAATCCCCCCAAAAAAGGCAGTGCCAAAGAGTGCTCCAATTATCAAATATTTGCACTCATTTTCCATGCCAGGAAGGTAATGCTTAAGATCCTACAAGCTTGGCTCAAACAATATATGGACCGAGAGCTACCAGATGTGCAAGCCAGGTTCCAAAGAGGAAGAGGCACAAAAGATCGAATTGCTAATGTGCAATGGATAATAGAGAAGAGAAGAGAGTTCTAGAAACACATTTACCTCTGCTTCATAGACTATTCTAAAGCCTTTGACTGTGTATACTACAATAACATGTGGAAAGTTCTTAAAGAGATGGGAGTACCAGACCATCTCATCCTCCTCCTTAGGAATCTGTATGTGGACGAAGAAGCCAATATATCAATACTTCAGGAAATCAAAACAAACTGTGCACTGGAAGGTTTGATCATGATGCTGAAGCTCAAATATTTTAGTCATATCATAAGAAGACAGGATTCCATAGAGAAGACTGGGAAAGATTGAAGGCACACAGAGGAGGGGAAGGCAGAGGCGCAGATGGATAGATGAGATCATTTAAGTGATGAACATGAACTTAATGGAGCTTCAAGGGGCGGTGACTGACAGATGTGCCTGGCATTCTGCGGTCCATAGGGTCACAGAAAGTCAGACATGACTGAAGAACTAAACAACAACAACAACTGTGAAGAACCATTTTCTTTCTTTAAGGTGGAATATGTTTCCTTCTAACCTCCAGATATCTCCTCTTGTCAGTTAAAAACCTCTTGACACAAAAAGTTCACATGACACTGGATATATTTATATAAGGTAATCATATCCCCTCTTAGGGGCCTTTTTTGTAGAGGAAATAAGTGTAATTTGGTTAGTCTTTCTTAACTTAGCCCCTCCATTCCCCTTACTAGTTTTGTTGTCCTTCTCTGTACCTTTTTCAGCTCTAAAATTTCCATTTTATGAAGTGGGGCCCAACATTGTACTCTATATTCCAAATGAGGGCGTACTAGGGATTTATATAGTGGTAGAATTATATTTGCTTCCCTGGCTTCTATACCCTTCTTAATATATATTCTACTTTTTTTCTCCATTTTTTTTCCTCCCTTTGTGGCAATCATAGTTTTTGGATGTCCTAGAACCTCATTGCTATGGCTGCCCCCCTAGATCCTAATCCTCTATTTTCATCATAATACTGTTCCCAATTTCCCCTTATTCTTTTTCAACACTCTTTCTTTATTTCTTTTATTTCACCTTCTTTTATGATCATAGTAGCTTCAAAATTATCTAACCTTAGCAAATGTTTTGCACCTCCCTTTAGACAGGGAGCAGGACATCATATATGGCAATATCTTTGTTATCCTTACAGAACCAACCTTTTAATCTGTCAGTCATCCTATTACTTATCTTTATCAACTTATTCAACATGTTTCTCAAATAAAGATAAGGGTTTTAGCCAATTTACTTGCAAACCTAATGGGATTCCTTGTGCTTACAAAAAAAAAATGCTATGTTTAGACTATCATAAAACCTCCTTTTTTCAAATAATTTCTGAAACATGACAAACCACAAAATAGTATTTTTTTTCCCCATATAGCAATATCTAGCAGTTAATGCAGAGAAAATATGGGAAATATAAACATACTTTTACTTCCCCTATCTTATCAATATGTACAGCACTAACTGCAGAGTTTGAGAACAAATCAAAAGTTATTTAAGGTGATCTAGAACGTCTGCTCAAAAGTTTGGAACACAGATATATCACGGATTAATAAACTGTAAATCATAATGTCACTTATTACACAAAAACACATTAAAATAAATATGTACACATTATGTACACATATACATAATAAATATACATTGTAATAATATACATTATTAATAACATCAGATAATGTGTGCTAATAAGAAAAAAAGGTAACAAGCCAAGTATAGTTTTGTCCAGAGCAGCACTGCCGGCTGAGTGGAAAAAAAACAACATAACTTCAAACGGATTTGCTCAATATTTTTACACCATTTTTTACAAGCTGGAATAAATATCATGGAAGGACATATATAACGATGCCTAAAAAGCGTCTTTTGTTGAGAGGAGTTAGTATGACCTCATGGACCGCAGCACGACGGGCACATCTGTGGGGCGACTGCCCCTCTGAGCCTGCTGCTTAATATTAAAAAGATCATGCAAACAGCAATCTGAGCTCCTGGCCAATAGATGGGGAAGAAGTGGAATCAGTGACAGATTTTATTTTCCTGGGATCCAAGATTTCTGCAGGCAATGACTGTAGCCATGAAATTAAAAGGCATTTGCTTCTGGGGAGGAAAGCTATAGCAAGTCTGGACAAGTTAGTAAAAACTAAAGATATTACACTATCAACAAAGGTCCTATAGTTAGAACTCTGGTATTCCAAGTAGTAACATATGGATGTCGGAGAATTGACACCTTTGAATTGTGGTGTTGGAGAATTGTGGTGCTGCTTACAGTTCCTTGGACTGCAAGAAGATCCAATAAATCAATACTTCAGGAAATCAAGCCAAACTGTTCACTGGAAGGTTTGGTCATGAGGCTGAAGCTCAAATATTTTGTCTATATTATGAGAAGACAGAATTCGCTGGAGAAGACTCTGATGCTGGGAAAGATTGAAAGCACAGGAAGAAGGGGACGGCAGAGGCAGAGATGGATAGATGAGATCATTGAAGAAATGAACATAAGCTTGATGAAGCTCAGAGGGGCCGTGGCTGATACATGTGCCTGGCGTGCTGTGGTCCATATGGTCACAACGGAACAAATAAACAACAAATATGAGATATTGTTGATCCAGTTTTACTGTATGACATGAACTGCAACAGCAACTATGTACACTAGGTGGGGCAAGAACACAATTTTAGAAGCCCTACTGAACAGTTACCTGACTTAGGGCTCAATTACTTTGCCCGTGTAGACTGACAATTAGCTATGGAAGTTTATACTGGAGAGTTTAAGTACCTATTACATGGCTTCCATGGGTTGATTGATGTGAGGGCTTTACTGATAGGTACCTAGGGGGCTTTTGACATAAAGACAATGATCCTCATTTAATTGAGGCATCGGGAGATCCGGGCTTCCGTAAGGGAGGCAGTAAGTTATTTTGCTATTCAATTGGTGTCTTTTTGCAGGCTCCAGTCAGGTTACGGTATCTGCAATCATCGCAAGTTAAAGCCCGTCCAAGCCTTTGATCTTTTACAGCCGCAAGAGTTACGATTGCAAAACTCACAAATCGCTATTAAATTGCTTTAATTCCCCCTCGCTAAGCAAGCCACCAAGGCCGCAAATGGCAAATTTTGAACCACAATTTGCGGGTTCCATGGAGGACTTACAAAGGGCTTAAAGACATGTCGGGAGCACTTTAAATGCAAATAAAAATACTGCACTGTAAATGACAACGTAAGACAATCAGAATTAATTGCACAACAGTTTCAAGCCTGTAAATATGGAATATAAAATTACATTTTTTAATGTGTAATTTTCGGGGTTATAGCAATCTCGGGAATCAATGAGTTAATACATATCAGGCCTCCAACATGGACTAGAACATTGGCTTCATTAATTAAACATTTTTTGTACATTGCGGGTTTGAGGGTTTGCAGGTCTGATCGCATACTGGACCTTGAACTAGTTGATTGACATGTCATCTTCATGTTTTACTGACGTAATGTTGACAGGCTCCGTTTCTATTGGCTGTTTCTACATTGGGAGTTACGGGCTTGCTTAATTGATCATGTTCACACCCCGACATGCTACATATGATGCCAAGGTTTACGATGTGCGCAATCGGGCCGGGAATTGCGGGCTTGGAGAATTGCATAGCACCGTAAGTCTAGCACTCTGCCGGTCTGCAGCAGGCCCGTAGACTTAGCCTACATCCCGCAACTTGCAGGCTTGGAATTGAATGATGCTAAATATTTTTAGTGCTTTTAGAGGACATGACACTTAAGTAGATGTGAGTATGAAGTTGTGAGTCAGAGGCCAGAAATACAGTACAGTGGAGTCTTAAGTATCTGACTTCTGATTATTCAGCAAGATAGCAATCTGACTGCACTGTATTGTTGTTGTTTGGTTGTGTCTTACTCTCATGACCCTATCATTAAGTCTCTGGCTTATCCATAAGGTTTTTTTGCTAAATCACTGTGTGTTTCTCCTCTCTGTGGTGCTGATTGCCATTTGTTTTATTTTATATAAGTCCCGTGTGCCTGGCTTTGCTCAGCCTCGTTTTCATACAGTTTCAGAATCAGTTACGTTTTTTGTTGCCATTTTTTTTCTCGCTTAGCCGATTTTCGAGTGACGAAACATGTCAAATAAGACTCAAAATCGCTTGCAACCTCACTCCCAGGCTTCCTGGATCTCCCCCTGTGCTGTGTGTGAGTGTGTTTTTATGTTTTTTTTGTAATAATTTTTTCTTGTTTTTGATGGTTTTCGATTTCCACGGTTCGGCCGTTAAATTTCGTATTTTTCTGAGGTCGTATTTTGTTGGTGTAAGTATTAGTGTATTTGCCGTCGTGTATTTTCTAAGTCCCGCTTTCATTTAGTTTCGCCTCGCTTTCATTTAGTTTCAGAATTTTTTACGATTTAGTCCGACATTTTTTTTCTCGCTTAGCCGATTAACGAGTGACGAAACACGTCAAATAAGACTCAAAATCGCTTGCAACCTCACTCCCAGACTTCCTGGCTCTCCCCCTGTGCTGTGTGTTAGTGTGTTTTTATGTTTATTGTGAAATAATTTTTTCTTGTTTTTTATGGTTTTCGATTTCTACGGTTCGTCCGTTAAATTTCGTATTTTTCTGAGGTCGTATTTTGTTGGTGTAAGTGTTAGTGTCTTTGCCGTTGTGTATTTTCTAAGTCCCGATTCATTTAGTTTCGCCTCGCTTTCATTTAGTTTCATTCTTTTTCTCGCTTAGCCGATTTTCGAGGGACAAAATATGTCAAATAAGGCTCAAAATCGCTTGCAACCTCACTACCAGGCTTCCTGGCTCTCCCCCTGTGCTGTGTGTTCGCATGTGTTCGGCGCTTATTGCAGCTTTAGTGCTGCGCGGCTGCTTAAGTACTCATGTCAGCCTAAGTCCGGCGTGCTGCAATGCCTGAACTGCTCGTCTTGCTTCGCAAGGCAAGCAGGGCAATGAGCACCTTTGTCGCTCATTGCCTAAGTCCTACGAGGTCAAAATGCTTCAATGCCTCAACTGCTCACCTCGCTTTGCGAGGCTCGCAGGGCAATGAGCGCCTTTGTCGCTCATTGCCTCAGAGCACAGAAGGCTTCAATGCCTCAACGGTTCACCTCGCTTCGCGAGGCTCGCAAGCGTGACCACAAATCACAGTTTGAAAATTATAATTTGGGATACAAAACTACCAATAAGAAGCACACTGTAAGCCTTTGATAACACTTCTGCACAAGTTTATTTCAATTTACTAGATGAACCAGAACAAACTTGTTGTTTACTCTATGCTGGTCACCTCCACATATTATACAAATCTTCCCCTCTATCTACTCGACATACATTAATAAAGAATGCAAAAAGAATACAGCACAAGAACCTCAGCAAAGTTCAGCAATAGCACAGGCAGCATCAGCCAGTCTTGCAGAGATAACAATCCCTTTGTTGTTTCTGTTTCAGTCAATGAATTTTCCTTCATCATGCGACAAGCAAAGTAATAGACTATAATATAATAAACATTTATTTCTGCTTCATAGACTATTCTAAAGCCTTTGACTGTGTGGATACAAATAAATGTGCCAAGTTCTTAAAGAGTTGGGAGTATTAGATCTTCTTATGCGCTTCCTGAAGAATCTGTGTCGACCAAGAAGCCATGGTCAGAACTGAACATGGGACAACAGAATGGTTCAAGATCGGAAAAGTAGTGCAACAAGGTTGTATATTGTCACCTTATTTATTTAACTTATATGCAGAGTACATCATGAGTAAGACCGGGCTGGATGAATCCAAAACCGGAATCAATATTGCTGGAAGAAATATCGACAATCTCTGATACGCTGATGATACTTCTCTGATGGCTGAAAGTGACTAGGAACTAAAGGACCTACTGATGGGGGTAAAAGATGGTCTGCTGCCCAACGTTAAGACGAAGATCATGGCAAACGACAATCTCAGTTCCTGGCAAATAGATGAGGAAGAAGTGGAGGCAGTGACAGATTTTATATTCCTGGGATCCAAGATCTCTGCAGATGGTGACTGTAGCCATGAAATGAAGACGTTTGCTTCTAGGGAGGAAAGCTATGGCAAGCATGGACAACCTAGTAAACAGTAAAAATATTACATAGTTGTGGTGATCTGCTTTCTTCAGTTGGGCTTATTAAGGCTGTTATGGCCATACCTATCCAGCAGATCTTTCAGGTCTTTTTTGGTCCCTGCACCAAGGCAGCTGATGTCCCAAAATCCCATCCCTCAGATGCAGCATTTGAAAATATGAACACAGTATCAGCATACAAAATCAGGAACACAGGATACTACATCTAGACCCGCTGTGCTGGAACTGCTTTTATTGCTCTTGAAATTCATAACAGGCTCAATGAGTGTATATTTAAATTTGTGGGTCCTCTGGATTTTGTATAAATTGCTAATACTCCCAATGAAAACATATCTTCTGCGTCATAACATCCTAACATGCACTTCATTAGTTATATAGAACCAGGACAGATCTTATCCTCTCTGAGGATTTTGGCACATTAATCTACTAGATATCTTGTTACATAGGCATATTCATGCAATCAGAGACAGTGATATCTAATGCAAGCTTTATCAAGTCTGGAGCAGAACTGACTAGAAGTGGAACTTTCCGTTTGCATATAATGGTCATGCAGGGAGAGTGTAAGCAACATCTAACATCATGAGGTAACATAACATAAAAAAATAACATAAAAACATATTAAGTAACGATAAAAATACTGAGCCCGGTCCAACAGCCCCATAATCAATACCTTGTTATAGTAATAATTGGCAGCATTGCTATCTTGGTACAATATTAATGATCAATGTTACTAATCTGGTGCAGTGTTAATGAGCAGTATTACTATTCTGGTGCATTGTTAATCGTGAGTATTGCTACCCTGTGTAGTATTATCTTGGTGCAGTAATAATTTGCAGTGGTATTATCTTGGTATTACCTGATGTATTAATATCCTGGCACTGTATTAATATGTATAATTACTAAGCTGATATTGTTTAGCATTATTATCCAAGTGGTGTCCACCTGGAGTATTATTATATACTAGCGACTTGCCTGTCAAAAATTACGGCAATGCTGTTTGCCACCCAGTGCGATGTTCTGCCCCCTCTGAGCACCTTCGGCGCTCATTGTGAGCCTCTCCTCCCATCTACTTCCCGGCTCATTACAGGCCTCTGCAACTTGCAATTGTTGTGCTTGGGAATGCCATGTGTCTCTTTCCACCATCTCCCCCCGTCCCTTGCCTGTCTATCTCCTCTGTGTCTCTGTTGAATCTCTGCATGGCTTGCACTGACTGCCTTTGGTTTTACTTTCAAAGTCCAGTGTGCCTGGAGTGGTTGGTGTAAGCGTTACTGTCTTTGCCATTGTGTATTTTCTAAGTCCCGTGTGCCTGGCGTTGTTGGAGTAAGTGTTACTGTCTTTTGCGTCGTGTATTTTCTAAGTTCTGCTTGCCTGGCCTTGCTGAGCCTCGTTTTCATCTTGTTTCCGAATTCTTACGTTTTTTTGGCTGCCATTTTTTTTTCCGCTTCAACGATTTTCGATCGTTAAAAAAACCCTCCTTGGCTCTCCCCCTGGGCTGTGTGTGAGTGTGTAAGTGAATTTGAGGCATATTTGTTTGTTTTCAGAGCTCATCACGATCCTTTCCTCTTGTCTACTGTACGGGCTGCTCATTGCAGGTTTCCTTAACCTGCACGCTTTGTGCTTGGGAATGCCATGTGTCTCTTTCCAGCATCTCCCCCCTGTCCCTTCCGCTGAATGTTTACGTGGCGCACGCTGACTGCCCTTGGTTTTATTTTCAAAGTGGCGTTGTTGGTGTAAGTGTGTGTTCGGTGTGGTGTATTTTAAGTCCCGCGTGCCTGGTGTTGTTTGTGTAAGTGTTACTGTCTTGAGCGGCGTGTATTTTGTACGTTTTGCGAGCCTGGCGTTCCTGAGTCTTGTTTTTGAAATTTTGGGGGGTTTTGCCCACCATTTTTTTCCTTGCTTCAGCAATTTTCGAGTGATGAAAAACACCAAATATGGGTGTAATTCACTTGCAACCTCACTCCCATGCTTCCTGTGTCTCCCCCTGTGCTGTGTGTGAGTGTGTTTTATTTTTTTTGTAGATGATTTTTTATTTTTCGTGGGTTTTTAGAGTTACGCGCTTGAACAGTGCTGCGCGGCTGCTTCACCTCGCTTCGCGAGGCTCGCATGTGTGACGGCTGCACTGGCTCACCTCGCTTTGCAAGGGACGCAACAGCATGATCAACATTGCAAACGTTACATGCACTGACAACTATATATGGGATACCTTGACCCCAAGAGTCATCACAACTATTAACAAAGGTTGGCATAGTTAGATCTCTGGTATTCCCAATAATAACATACAGATATGAGAGGTGGACCATAAAGAAGGCTGAGTGCCGGGGAATGGAAGAAGATCCAATCAATCAGTACTTCGGGAATCAAGTCAAACTGTTCACTGGAAGGTATGATCATGAGGCTAAAGCTAAAATATTTTGTCCATACAATGAGAAGACAGGATTCCCTAGAGAAGACGCTGATGCTGGGAAAGATTGAAGGCACACAAAGAAGGGGATGGCAGAGGCGGAGATAGGTAGATGAGGTAATTGAAGCAATCAACATTAGACAAGGGACAGTGGCTTACAGGTGTGCCTGGTGTGCTGTGGTCGATAAGGTCATGGAGAGTAAGACATGACTGAATGACTAAACAACAACAAAATAATACACTGGATTCACTATACAATGAAAATACACATAAAATTCTACAACTACAGTGCTTTGCAAAAGTATTCACCCCCCGCCCCCCCATTGGCATTTTTCATGTTTTGTTTGTTGTTTGAGGATTTGCATCATTTAATTTACAGAACATGCCCACAACTTTGAAGATGTTTTTTTTTTATTGTGAAGCAAACAACAAATAGGACAAAATAACAGAAAAAGTCAATGTGCATAACTATTCACCCCCCTAAAGTCAATACTTTGTAGAGCCACCTTTTGCGGCAATCACAGCTCCAAGTTGCTTTGAATAAGTCTCTATAAGATTGCCACATCTTACCACTGGGATTTTTGCCCATTCCTCCTTGCAAAACTGCTCCAACTCCAAGTTGGATGGTTTGCGCTTGTGAACAGCAATCTTTAAGTCTGATCACAGATTTTCTTTTGGATTGAGGTCTGGGTTTTTCCTAGGCCATTCCAACACATTTACCTGTTTCCCCTTAAACCACTCAAGTGTTGCTTTAGCAGTGTGTTTGGGGTCATTGTCCTGCTGGAAGGTGAACCTCCGTCCTAGCCTCAAATCACGCACAGAGTGGTACAGGTCTTGCTCAAGAATATCCCTGTATTTAGCACCATCCATATTTCCCTCAACTATGACCAGTTTTCCAGTCCCGGCTGCTGAATGGATGGTATTCTTTGGGTAATGTGATGTGTTGGGTTTGCGCCGACATAGCGCTTTCTTTGATGGACGAAAAGTTAAATTTTAGTCTCATCAGACAAGAGCACCTTCCTCCATACATTTTGGGAGTCTCCCACATGCCTTTTTGCAAACTCAAAACGTGCCATTTAGTTTTTTGCTGAAAGTAATGGCTTTCTTCTGGCCTCTCTGCCATAAAGCCCAACTCTATGGAGCGTACGGCTTATTGTCGTCCTATGTATAGATACTCCAGTCTCTGCTGTGGAACTCTGCAGCTCCTCCAGGGTTACCTTAGATCTCTGTACTACATCTCTGATTAATGCCCTCCTTGCCCGGTCTGTGAGTTTTGGTGGGCGGCCGTCTCTTGGCAGGTTTGCTGTTGTGCCCTGTTCCTTCCATTTGGTTATGATAGATTTGATGGTGCTCCAGGGGGTCATCAAAGATTTGGATTTTTTTTTTATAACTTAACCCTGACTTGTACTTCTCAAAAACATTGTCCCTTACTTGTTTGGAGAGTTCCTTGGTCTTCATGGCAGTGTTTGGTTAGTGGTGCCTCTTGCTTAGGTGTTGCAGCCTCTGGGGCCTTTCAAAAAAGGTGTGTGTATGTAATGACAGATCACGTGACACTTAGATTGCACACAGGTGGACATCATGTCACTAATTATGTGACTTCTGAAAGTAATTTGTTGCACCAGAGCTTTTTATGGGCTTCATAACAAAGGGGGTGAATACATACTGTGACAGGCTGGCTGCCACTTTCAGGGTCAATGCCCTGTTGACCGTCTCTGTAATGAAGTATCTCAGGAGGCGTTGTAGCTTTAAGGAGCTTTACTGATTACTTTGTCAGCAGGTACAAACAAAAATAATACAAAACAAAGCCTAGCTTTCCTTGAAGCACTAACTAAACATAATTATCAGTTTTCCTCACTAGCATCAACTAATGCAAAAATAAAGTGTTCACGTATACAGGCCTGTAAGTTTTCGGCTGCAAAAGTCTGTGGGTTTACTTCAGCATGCAGAGCTGTCTCTCCTGGCTCTCAGTCCAGACTGAACCCACCCTGCTGAGTGCTCAGTAGTCCTTTTAAAGGCAGAATGCAGCTGGGTTTGATTAGTCTGTTGCAGGAGGCTTAACTCTTTCACTCCCATGGGGAAAAAGGGCTCTGGTAAGTCTGCTACTTACATACACCCCTTGTATGATTCTATCACACATCCCCCTCCCCAGCTTGACACCACTGGGTGGAGCGGCCAACGCCGTGAGGCAATGAATTCGAGACAAAGCATCCGCATTAGCATGTAGGCTGCCGGCTCTATGGAGGACACGGAAACAGTAGGGCTGCAGGGACAGGAACCATCTCGTTACCCGGCTGTTCTTTTCCTTATTCTGCTGCATCCATTGCAGGGGTGCATGGTCAGAGACCAGAGTGAACTTCCTCCCTAAGAGATAGTAACGAAGCGCCTCCGTGGCCCATTTGATGGCCAGGCATTCCTTTTCCACGATGGAATATTTCTGCTCTCGTGGCAACAGTTTGCGGCTCAGGAATAAAATGGGATGTTCCTCGTCCTGCACTACTTGCGATAACACAGCGCCCAGTCCCACTCCCGAAGCATTCGTCTGCAAGATGAATTCCTTTCCAAAATCTGGGGTCACTAGCACAGGATTCCGACATAGGACCGACTTTAGATCCGTGAATGCTGCTTCAGCCTCTGAACTCCATTTAACCATGTTGGGCGCTCTGTTTCTTGTAAGGTCTGTCAGGGGGGCAGCTCTTGTAGAGAAATGGGGTATGAATCTCCTATAATACCCTACTATCCCCAAGAAGGCCCTTACTTGTTTCTTATTCAGAGGTTGTGGCCAGTCCTGAATTGCCTTCACCTTGTTGAGCTGGGGTCGAACAACTCCTCTCCCCACCGTATATCCCAAATATTTGGCCTCACTCAGACCGATGGCACACTTTCCGGGGTATACTGTAAGGTGTGCGCGCCTTAGGGCTTCCAAAACTGCTTCCACTTTCAGCAGATGTGTCTCCCAGTCATCGGTATAGATGATTATGTCATCTAGGTAAGCGGCTGCGTACTCTGAATGGTGGCGTAACAGCTTATCCATCAGTCTCTGAAATGTAGCCGGTGCTCCGTGCAATCCAAAAGGTAGCACCTTGTAATGAAAAAGACCGTCAGGTGTTGAAAAGGCGGTTTTCTCCTTGGCCGCTTGCGTCAAGGGTATTTGCCAGTACCCTTTAGTCAAATCCAACGTTGTTAGAAATCTCGCTTTTCCGAGTCGCTCGATTAGTTCATCTACTCTAGGTATAGGGTATGCATCAAACTCGGATACAGCGTTTAGCTTGCGAAAATCGCTGCAAAACCTGACAGTTCCATCAGGTTTTGGAACCAAGACAATGGGGCTGCACCATTCGCTTTGAGACTCCTCGATTACTCCAAGTTCTAACATTTTGTTCACCTCAGCCCTTATTTCGGTTCTCTTTGCTTCAGGTATGCGGTAAGGTTTAATCCTTATTCTCACGCCTGGTTTAGTGACAATATTATGGTAAATGGCAGTGGTGCGACCTGGGTTGGTGGAAAACACATCCGCGTTCCGCTTCAACATTTTGTAGGCTTCCTCTGTTTGTGCAGGGGACAACTCTTGTGATACATAGGCTTTCGGAGGTTCAATACAGATTTTGGACTCGCTGGCATCTTCTGACTCCTCAGCCAGACAAGTGACATCCATCACTTTTGTTTGCTCTTTCCAGGGTTTTAGAAGGTTTACATGATATATTTGTTCTCTCTTGCGACGCTCAGGTTGACTGACTTTGTAATCCACCTCACCTATAGCTTCAATAACTTTGTAGGGGCCTTGCCATCGGGCCAGTAATTTGCTTTCGGTTGTTGGCACTAACACTAGAACCCTGTCTCCGGGTTGAAACTTCCTCACCTGGGCCGTGCGGTTGTAATAGGTTTGCTGGTTACTTTGAGCTCGTTCCATATGGTCTCGCACCAGAGGGATAACTTTGGCAATTCTTTCTCTCATGTTCCTCACATAATCCACAATATTTTCGCCCGGCACTATTTGCTCTTCCCATTCTTCCTTTAATATGTCCAGAATTCCTCTTGGATGGCGGCCGTAGAGGAGTTGGAAGGGAGAAAATCCTGTGGAAGCTTGGGGGACTTCTCTTATGGCAAAGAGTAAATAGGGTAGGAGTAGGTCCCAATTTTTCCCATCTCGTGCTACAACTTTTCTTAGCATACTCTTCAAAGTTTTATTGAACCATTCTACCAGTCCGTCTGTTTGCGGATGGTAAACCGAGGTCCTGAGTGATTTCACCTGTAAAAGCTGGCACATGTCTCTCATCAGCTTTGACACAAAAGGGGTCCCTTGGTCTGTTAGGATTTCTTTGGGTATCCCCACCCTTGAGTATAGTTGAACGAGCTCTTTTGCTATATTTTTCGAGGTAGCAGTGCGTAAGGGTATGGCCTCCGGGTATCTGGTGGCATAGTCCATTATTACGAGGATGTATTGGTGCCCTCGTGCTGATTTTTCTAGTGGACCCACCAGATCCATTGCTATTCTTGAAAACGGCTCCTCGATTATGGGTAAAGATACCAGTGGAGCTCTTAGGTCGGAGCGGGGAGCTGCCAATTGGCATTCAGGGCAAGATGCACAGTACTGGGCTACTTCAGCAAAAATGCCGGGCCAGAAAAACCGTTTCAATATCCTTCCCAGGGTTTTATCCTTCCCAAGGTGGCCCCCAAGGAGGTTACGGTGTGCCAGATCAAGGACTTTCCTCCTTTGTGCTCGGGGAACTAGGAGCTGCTCCAGTGTTTCTTCCTTCGAAGGAACGACCCTGTACAGCAAGTTATTCTGCAGTATGAAATAAGGGCCCTGTCTCCTCTCTCTCCCGTTCACTTCCACAAGCTGACGACGTATGTTCTGTAGGATCGGATCCACAGCTTGGTCACGAGCAAAGTCATACTTGTCAGGGAAACATTGCAGTGGAGTAAGTTCCTCTTCTACATGTTCTCCCGTTTGGGCCCGTTCTTCATCAGATTGAGCCGTGGGACCTTTCTGGACGGTCTCCTTCCTTTCTCCTGTCTGGCAGGCTGCTAAAGCCTCCTCAACGGCTTTCCTTCTTATCTTTGTGCCTAAGCGCTTAGCTTTCTTTCTCTCCCGCTTCGTTTTGCGGGTTTTCCCGGATCCGGAGAATAGATCCTGGTCCACAAACGGTGGGAGTGACCACAGGGTTTCCTTGGCCTCTGGGCCACTCTGTTCGGATTGTCTTTGGTTTTCACCTTTTCCTGTTTGGAGGAGGTCTTCAAGTTGTGGAAAATCCCTGCCTAATACAACAGGGTAGGGCAGATTGGCTATTACAGGAGCGGTGAGCAACATCTTTTTCCCCTGAACCTCCAGTGCTGCGGTACCAGTAGGGTACAGGTTCACTGTCCCATGTACACAGGTGATGCCCACCTTCCTTGAGTTTTGTATTTTGCTGGATTTTATAACTTTGGCCGAAAATAGGGTCACCGCACTCCCAGAGTCAATTAAAGCTATGGTTTCCTTCCCATTCACTTTTATGGCTTTGACGAACTGGTGTAGTTTTCCAGCCACTCCTACCAGGTTGATCATATTGCAGTGGTACGTATGTTCCCCCAGGTTACACTGCATGGGTTCCTCCTTATTTGGGCAATAGACAGCTAGGTGTCCGAATTCCCCACAGTAAAAGCATTTGATCTTGCTTACTGGGGTCCCTCTTTGCTTGTTTTCTTCAGGAACTAACCTTTCTGGGTTCCCTTGTAACGAGTGTCTTCCAACTTCCGGCTTCATGAGTCTTGGTCTGGTTCTCATCCAGTTAGGAGTTTGAACCTTAGGGTTGTTAGGCCGCCTTTGAACACCAGAGGTCTCCTCTTTTGAAAGACGGGTTAGTTCCTTCATGGCGAGATATCTTTCTGTTAGGGAGATAAACTCGTCTGGGGTCTCTGGCTCGTTTTGCCCCACCCATTCTCTTAAGCCTGGTGGTAAGCTTCGCAAGTAGCGGTCCATAATCAGCAATTCTACAATTCTCCCTGGTCCATTGCTGTCTGGCTGTAGCCACCTTTGGGCTAAGTGCAGCAACTCAAACATCTGAGGGCGAGGGGGCTTATTCTCCCCAAACTTCCATGAATGGAACCTTTGTGCTCCGACACTGCGGGTAACTCCGGATCTGGCCAGGATCTCTGCTTTCAAGGTGGCATAATTCAGGGCTTGTTCACTGTCCAGGTCGAGGTATGCTTTTTGCGCCTCTCCACATAAATATGGTGCAACTATGCTGGCCCAGTGCCCTTGGGGCCAGGCTTCTCTGACGGCAGTTCTTTCAAAGCTCAATAGATATGTTTCCACATCGTCTTCAGGACTCATTTTTTGTAGAAACTGATTTGGCTTGCCCCTCATACAGGTCTCTGGTGACACAGCAGGTTTGAGAGGTGTCATTTGCTGTAGCTGGGCCAACAGTATTTGATTGGTCTCCCGCTGCAGCTTCCGCTCTTCCATGGCTTGGGCCTGTTGTTCTGCCAGGACCTGGGTGGCTCTAGCTTGTTGTTCCGCCAGTGCTTGTGTCGCCTGGGCCTGTTGCCTTAGGAACTGTTGTGTAGTCTCCTGCTGTTGGGTAGTGGTCTGTATTAAGGCTTTCATTAGCGCCTCCATTTTGTACTGTGGGCTGTCTTCTTAAGCGCAGACAATGTATATCCCACCACTGCCACCAAATTGTGACAGGCTGGCTGCCACTTCCAGGGTCAATGCCCTGTTGACCGTCTCTGTAATGAAGTATCTCAGGAGGCGTTGTAGCTTTAAGGAGCTTTACTGATTACTTTGTCAGCAGGTACAAACAAAAATAATACAAAACAAAGCCTAGCTTTCCTTGAAGCACTAACTAAACATAATTATCAGTTTTCCTCACTAGCATCAACTAATGCAAAAATAAAGTGTTCACGTATACAGGCCTGTAAGTTTTTGGCTGCAAAAGTCTGTGGGTTTACTTCAGCATGCAGAGCTGTCTCTCCTGGCTCTCAGTCCAGACTGAACCCACCCTGCTGAGTGCTCAGTAGTCCTTTTAAAGGCAGAATGCAGCTGGGTTTGATTAGTCTGTTGCAGGAGGCTTAACTCTTTCACTCCCATGGGGAAAAAGGGCTCTGGTAAGTCTGCTACTTACATACACCCCTTGTATGATTCTATCACAATACGCACATGCTAATTTTATGTTTTCTATTTCTAAAAAATAGTTTTATATGTATATTTTTCTCATTTCACTTCACCAACTTAGACTATTGTGTTCTGATCCATCACATCAAATTCAGATTAACAAAACGTTGAACTTAAGGCTGTAATGTAACAAAATAGGTAAAAAGCCAAGGGGGTGAATACTTTTGCAAGGCACTGTAACTGTACATAACTGACCACTCCTGTGTCATCCGAGGGACATCCCTGACCAAACAACATCTTATTCAAATGACTGATACCTGGATATATATATATATATATATATATATATATATATATATATATAATCAAAATAATTGAGGCTCTGATTGAGCTTTCCGTTGATCAAGTGAGAATATCCTTAAAGGGGTAGTTTCAACTAAACGCAAATGCACTTAAAGGTTCAAATACAGGGGTTTTCTTTGATTCACTACACTAGTAACATGTATTATCTTGGATCTTTTTAACCAAGAGTTCCAATAGGTTGTAGATCTAATAAGGGTTGGCAAGGTTAGTCCTGAGGATTTCATTCTGTGCACACAATACAACCACAGCTTCACAGCCATTTTGATGGACGCATCTATGCATAGCATGGAAATCTTCAAATCCTGGTCTGTGTGTTGCTATCCATGACCAGCCTTACCCATCGCTAGTCTAGATATATCACTTTTATACATTTTCCGTGATGTGAAATACTTTCAATAACATTTTTAAGATTTTACCCAAATGTTAACTCACTCTTTTGCCAAGTTCTCTTTGCATTCCATTGATTGGAGTCACACAGTTTGTATATATAGTAGACTCTCAGGTAACCAAGACTCAAGCAACCAGAAAAAAACTGAACAGCCCTCACTGACAAATATACTTAGCAGATCATCCTATGTGCCGCTAATCTAGGCCTCTTTTAATAGTGACTCTCAAGCAACCAGAAACTACATTTATCCGGCATCTACTTATATTAATTGGTTGACATTTTCCAGGAGCCTGGGAGCCATGATGCCTATATTTTGTACTTCTGGCTCCTAAATATTTTTCTAAAGTATGATGCATCTCTATGATGGGCTTCGTTCCATGCTCCTAGAAACAGCATGTCTGTCTGCTGTAAAATCTTACTGGCTCCTAAGCATATATTTGTCTACCCCTTCCTGTAGTTATATATGTCCGTAAAATAAGAAGGGAATATCCGTCCCTTTTTGGCAGAGATTGAAATGTAACATAAAAAGAGACCAGAGTATTTTTTTTAACTCTCTACAAGCATCCTGATTGAGTAGCGGATTACAAGATGGGATATAAGAACCCCTATATATTTTTTAACAGTTCCCGCTTGCCTCCTTCCATCACTTATGGTACCTAACCTTGTAAGGCACGCTAAGGATTCCAAACCAATATTTTAACTATACTTAAAATGAAAACTAAAATATAAAAAAATGATTTAGCGTGATGAATGATTATTATTATTATCCTTTATTTGTAAAAAAACGCCAATATATTCCATACAACTATACATATCACTACGCTCTTCTGGAACGCTACCTTGTCATGGTGAAGGGGCTTGTGTATTTCAATTAAGCTGTGAGCTAAATCATGTAGGATCACCCAAGATTGCCAGGTCATAGCAGAGAGTTCAGACAAATCGCAATCCACTGGAGAAGGAACTGGCACCCACTCCAATATCTTTGCCAAGAAAAGGCATTGAAGTCTTACGAGTTTGCAGGACTTAGGCAATGAGCACCTCGCCAGCCTCGCGAAGCGAGCAGTTGAGGCACGCGGGACTTAGTCCGCAAGCAGTTGAGGAACGCAGGACTTAGATAAAAAAAATCCCACCTCGGAATCTTGGGGGCAAAAAATGCGACCTCGGAAAAATACGAACTTAACAGCCGGACCATGGAAATCAAAAAATACAGCACAGGGGGAGAGCCAGGAAGCCGGGAGTGAGGTTACAAGCAATTTTATATCTGATTTGCCGTGTTTCGTCACTCGACAATCAGCTAAGCGAGAAAAAAATGGCAAAGGAAAAACGTAAAAAAATCTGAAAATGCATGAAAACGAGGCTGAGCAATAGATGACAGTCAGCACGCGCCACACAAACATTCAGCAGACACACAGAAGAGAAACACACAGGGAAGGGACAGGGGGGAGATGGTGGAAAGAGACTCATGGCATTCCCAAGCAAAAAAAATTGTAGGTTAACGAAACTTGCAATGAGCGGCCCGTACACTAGGCGGGAGGAAAAGCTTGCAATGAGCGTCGAAGGTGCTCATAGAAGCAAAAGCCTCACATTGCCTTACTGGCTTACAATTTTATTTCCGTCATTTTTGACGGGCAAGTCGCTATAATAGTTGTCTTAATAACATTTCTAATCCAGAGGTATGATCAATTGACTTTATTAACAAAAGATGTCTGAAAATAATTCAGGCATTCAAAAGAACACCTTTAAGGATTACATTCAAATACTCTTTTAATATTAATAAGTTTTATTGAGCACAAAATATATAAAATCATTATGGATAAAACTCAAATTAAAACCAAACAACACTTATGTACCGCCTGATTAATACTATTTTACAGGACTATCTTTGCCGTCTTGTTTAACAGGTAGAGGCTTATAATACACATCAATATCCTCAAGTCTACGGTCTCTAAATAATGGTATAATGATGATAAGAAACCGTCCTGGTATCAATAGTAGTGCAATATTATAACTATTAACTGCAATTAAAATTTTCAGTGGTGATATTCTTTATGACCCTGTTTTACGCTGTTTTCCTTAGCACTTTGTCTTTTAGGAACGCATTTACAGTGTCAAATGGGGTATACCTGTATATATATACATATATATATATAGTTGTTGTTGTTAAGTCATTCAGTCATGTCCGACTCTCCGTGACCCTATGGACTGCAGTACGCCAGACACATCTTATGTGTGCAGTGTTTATCAATGAGGTTCTCTTGGCAAAGATCTTGGAGCGGGTTGCCAGTTCCTTCTCCAGTGGACCACAATTTGTCTGATCTCTCTGCTATGACCTGCCCACAGCTATGACCTGCTCACAGCTTCACTGAAGTACACAAGCCCCTTCACCACTACAAGGTAGCATTCCAAAAAGGCAAATATATATATTTACATAAATAAATAAGTAAATATCACATATTATAATTGTCGAACTACGAGACGTTGTAACGCTTTGCATTGTGCTCATCGCCTGCGAGCCGTTAAGGCACTAAAACTCGCACCACTTGGGCGATGAGCGCCAAAGGTGCTC
Source organism: Discoglossus pictus (assembly GCA_027410445.1). NCBI lineage: Eukaryota > Metazoa > Chordata > Amphibia > Anura > Alytidae > Discoglossus > Discoglossus pictus. Next base: position 234,061,350 of record CM050168.1, on the reverse strand, counting down.
ATCGCCCGCGAGACTCGGAAGGGAGGCGAGCAGTGGAGGCAATGAACACGCGGGACTTAGCCTCCAAACACTTAGGAATCGTAGGATCGCCTTAGGCTGCAAGCAGTTCACAAACGCAGGACTTAGAATAAAAAATTATGAGACGCAGGACTTAAAAAAAAAAATTACGAGACGCAGGACTTAAAAAAAAAAATTACGAGACGCAGGACTTAGAAGAAAAATACAAGATAGGAAAAATACAATGTTAACGGCCGAACCATGCAAAGCAAAAAACACGAAACACACACAAAAATCATTACACACAGCACGGGAAAACAGCCAGGACGTCTGGGAGTGACGTGGAACGCGAATTTTAGCCGATTTTCGCCACTTGAAAATCTGCTAAGCGAGAAAAAAAAATGGAAACGAGGCTACACGACCCTGGACCATGCAAAACACTGCCAACCGCATACCACTTTCAGCCAGGGACGTACGAGGTACAAGATACACTATTACAAAGGATGGCAAATGCTCGCGAACTGCGTAGCACATAGTCAAAGGACGCTGTTTTACAATCCTAACTTGCCACTAACAACATTACGCATCTACAGTAGCGCTTTACACAAATAAACCAACGGTTTGCCCTCGCGCACGCATTTCTAATGCACAGTTGGGACATTCACAACACTATCTCCTCAGGCCAGCAACAGTCCAACTGGACAGTATATGCTGCAGGACAATAAAAAGAGACTGTTAGCTCTTCAGGCTATTGATTGTTACATATATTAATTAGAAAAAGGTAAACTATATTAATTTATTATTCAATTCATTCATTAATTACTATTTACAAAACTATAGAGAGGAGCCAAAGGACCTGCGTGGAGAGGCTTGCAATGAGGCAAAGGCGCTCCGTGCGAGGTTTGCAATGAGCGCCAAAAGTCCTTAGAGTATAAATAGCTTAACATTGTGTACCAAACAGCATTACCATGACTTCAAATTTTATTGACCGTCATTTTTTGATGGCAAGTAGCTAGCATATATATATATATATATATATATATATATATATATATATGCATAAGCCTCCAATACCTTAGGATCCCAGGGCTTCTAGTATAATGCATCTCTATGAAGGACTCAAAACGATCTTCATGCCTTGTAAGTTTTAAAAACCTGTCAAACCTGTGTGTGTATGTGTATATACATATATGTTTATGTACATATATTTATGGAGAGCTTTTCTTACTCTAGTGTACACCATATACTAAATGATTGTTATGGAATACTCAATCCTACAAAAATCTATTGCACAAACCAGAATCTGCCTCATACTGATGATAGCCAATAGCTTGAAACAGTGCTATATAGGAGTGATTCTTTGGTTGTGCAAAATCCAACCTGGTGCTTTGCTTAAAATCTGTTTAATACAGCGAGAATATGCTAAGAGAGCAATGTATAAAATTGCTATTTTTGGATTGAAAGAGTGAGGTACATTGTATTCTCATTTGCATGTCCCCGCCTTTTAGACATGCAAATGGGCTTATTAATGTATTGTTTTATTTATATATATATATATATATATATAAATAATTGATTACACACATATAGAGATAAATTATATTACAAAATATTAATATTTATTATTTACATTTATTTTGGTTCATACAGAAATAGCTATATATATATATTTATATAAGCATGTATAAATATAAATATTGATTTATAATATATATCTACATATATATTCTTTTTTTCATTTAGCTCTCCTTGTATTGGTGTAAATACTTTTATCTCCCTTATGACATCTTTAGCTGTCAGTACAAAGCCCTATTTCCTGGTGTCTCTTCCTTTCCATCATTACCAATGACCCCTCACCCTCCAGCCCTAATCACACAGCTCCGAGCTTTGCTGTATCCACGTGTCTACAGGAGACTTCCGGGAAATACCTAACCACAAACTACAAGTCCCGTCTTGCACCGCGAGCTCCGCGCCTGCGCACTATTAGCTGACTGACAGCTGAGCACTCCGGAAGTTGTAGTTTTAATGGTGTGAGTTTGTGAGGCGCTTGGCTCTCTCCGGACTACATCTCCCGGCATCCTCCAGCTCTTCCTCGGTCAGAGGCCAGTGATTGCTAGTCGTGCAGAGTCACGTGTGGCTTCCGTTGCTGTGTTTTCCTGGGCGCAGTGAGGGTCTCCGATCTGCCCGACCCCGTACTCCTTCCTGATCCGTACGCCGGCATCCTGCCTCCCGCCCCGGACCGCACGGCCCCGCCAGGCTCTGTGTATGACAGTATGAGCGATAATGATGATATCGAGGTGGAGAGCGACGTGAGTGCGGGAGAGGGGAGGCACGGGCGGTTGGGGGAGGGAAGAAGAGTGGGAGCACGGGGTAGTGGTGGGAAGGGAGGAAGACTGGGAGATGGAAAATGAAGGGGACTCCGGGGGAGAGATTCTGGGAGTACTGGAGAAGGGAGACTAGAGGGTACTTGGACTTGTGGAGAGAATGTAGGAGCACTGGGGGAGGGAAATTGGGACTGGGGGATGGAGAGTGTGGGGCCTTAGGACCGGGGAAGAGAATATGGGGGCACAGGGGAGAGAATATGGGGGCCCTAGTCCAGGAGGAGAGAGAATGGGGTACCTAGGACCGAGGGAGAGACTATGGGGGCACTGGGAAGAGAGAGGTGGGAACCCTAGGACTGGGGGAGAGAATATGGGGGTACTGGGGCAGAGAGCACTGGGAATCCTAGGACTGGAGGAGAGAATATGGGGGTAATGGGAAGAGAGAGGTGGGAACCTTAGGACTGGGGGAGAGAATATGGGGGCACTGGGGCAGAGAGCGCTGGGAACCCTAGGACTGGGGGAGAGAATATGGGGGCACTGGGGAGAGAGAGGTGGGAACCGTAGGACTGGGGGAGAGAATATAGGGGCACTGGGGCAGAGAGCACTGGGAATCCTAGGACTGGAGGAGAGAATATGGGGGTACTGGGAAGAGAGAGGTGGGAACCTTAGGACTGGGGGAGAGAATATGGGGGCACTGGGGCAGAGAGCGCTGGGAACCCTAGGACTGGAGGGGAGAATATTGGGGCAGAGAGAGCTGGGAACCGTAGGACTGGGGGAGAGAATATAGGGACACTGGGGCAGAGAGAGCTGGGAACCGTAGGACCGGGGGAGAGAATATAGGGACACTGGGGCAGAGAGAGCTGGGAACCGTAGGACCGGGGGAGAGAATATAGGGACACTGGGGCAGAGAGAGCTGGGAACCGTAGGACCGGGGGAGAGAATATAGGGACACTGGGGCAGAGAGAGCTGGGAACCGTAGGACCGGGGGAGAGAATATAGGGACACTGGGGCAGAGAGAGCTGGGAACCGTAGGACCAGGGGAGAGAATATAGGGGCACTGGGGCAGAGAGATCTGGGAATCGTAGGACCGGGGGAGAGAATATAGGGGCACTGGGGCAGAGAGAGCTGGGAACCCTCGGACTGGGGGAGAGAATATAGGGATACTGGGGCAGAGAGATCTGGGAACCGTAGGACTGGGGGAGAGAATATAGGGACACTGGAGCAGAGAGAGCTGGGAACCGTAGGACCGGGGGAGAGAATATAGGGACACTGGGGCAGAGAGAGCTGGGAACCGTAGGACCGGGGGAGAGAATATAGGGACACTGGGGCAGAGAGAGCTGGGAACCGTAGGACCGGGGGAGAGAATATAGGGGCACTGGGGCAGAGAGATCTGGGAACCGTAGGACCGGGGGAGAGAATATAGGGGCACTGGGGCAGAGAGAGCTGGGAACCCTAGAATCGGGGGAGAGAATATAGGGGCACCGGGGCAGAGAGAGCTGGGAATCCTAGGACTGGGGGAGAGAATATAGGGATACTGGGGCAGAGAGATCTGGGAACCGTAGGACTGGGGGAGAGAATATAGGGACACTGGAGCAGAGAGAGCTGGGAACCGTAGGACCGGGGGAGAGAATATAGGGACACTGGGGCAGAGAGAGCTGGGAACCGTAGGACCGGGGGAGAGAATATAGGGACACTGGGGCAGAGAGAGCTGGGAACCGTAGGACCGGGGGAGAGAATATAGGGACACTGGGGCAGAGAGAGCTGGGAACCGTAGGACCAGGGGAGAGAATATAGGGGCACTGGGGCAGAGAGATCTGGGAACCGTAGGACCGGGGGAGAGAATATAGGGGCACTGGGGCAGAGAGAGCTGGGAACCCTAGAATCGGGGGAGAGAATATAGGGGCACCGGGGCAGAGAGAGCTGGGAACCCTCGGACTGGGGGAGAGAATATGGGGGCACTGGGGAGAGAGAGGTGGGAACCGTAGGACTGGGGGAGAGAATATAGGGGCACTGGGGCAGAGAGCACTGGGAATCCTAGGACTGGAGGAGAGAATATGGGGGTACTGGGAAGAGAGAGGTGGGAACCTTAGGACTGGGGGAGAGAATATGGGGGCACTGGGGCAGAGAGCGCTGGGAACCCTAGGACTGGAGGGGAGAATATTGGGGCAGAGAGAGCTGGGAACCGTAGGACTGGGGGAGAGAATATAGGGACACTGGAGCAGAGAGAGCTGGGAACCGTAGGACCGGGGGAGAGAATATAGGGACACTGGGGCAGAGAGAGCTGGGAACCGTAGGACCGGGGGAGAGAATATAGGGACACTGGGGCAGAGAGAGCTGGGAACCGTAGGACCGGGGGAGAGAATATAGGGACACTGGGGCAGAGAGAGCTGGGAACCGTAGGACCAGGGGAGAGAATATAGGGGCACTGGGGCAGAGAGATCTGGGAATCGTAGGACCGGGGGAGAGAATATAGGGGCACTGGGGCAGAGAGAGCTGGGAACCCTCGGACTGGGGGAGAGAATATAGGGATACTGGGGCAGAGAGATCTGGGAACCGTAGGACTGGGGGAGAGAATATAGGGACACTGGAGCAGAGAGAGCTGGGAACCGTAGGACCGGGGGAGAGAATATAGGGACACTGGGGCAGAGAGAGCTGGGAACCGTAGGACCGGGGGAGAGAATATAGGGACACTGGGGCAGAGAGAGCTGGGAACCGTAGGACCAGGGGAGAGAATATAGGGGCACTGGGGCAGAGAGATCTGGGAACCGTAGGACCGGGGGAGAGAATATAGGGGCACTGGGGCAGAGAGAGCTGGGAACCCTAGAATCGGGGGAGAGAATATAGGGGCACCGGGGCAGAGAGAGCTGGGAATCCTAGGACTGGGGGAGAGAATATAGGGATACTGGGGCAGAGAGATCTGGGAACCGTAGGACTGGGGGAGAGAATATAGGGACACTGGAGCAGAGAGAGCTGGGAACCGTAGGACCGGGGGAGAGAATATAGGGACACTGGGGCAGAGAGAGCTGGGAACCGTAGGACCGGGGGAGAGAATATAGGGACACTGGGGCAGAGAGAGCTGGGAACCCTAGAATCGGGGGAGAGAATATAGGGGCACCGGGGCAGAGAGAGCTGGGAACCCTCGGACTGGGGGAGAGAATATAAGGGCACTGGGGCAGAGAGAGCTGGGAATCCTAGGACCGGGGGAAATAATATAGGGGCACTGGGGCAGAGAGAGCTGGGAACCCTCGGACTGGGGGAGAGAATATAGGGGCACTGGGGCAGAGAGAGCTGGGAACCGTAGGACTGGGGGAGAGAATATAGGGGCACTGGGGAGAGAGAGCTGGGAACCCTCGGACTGGGGGAGAGAATATAAGGGCACTGGGGAGAGAGAGCTGGGAACCCTAGGACTGGGGGAGAGAATATAAGGGTACTGGGGCAGAGAGATCTGGGAACCGTAGGACTGGGGGAGAGAATATAGGGGCACTGGGGCAGAGAGAGCTGGGAACCCTAGGACTGGGGGAGAGAATATAGGGGCACTGGGGAGAGAGAGCTGGGAACCCTAGGACTGGGGGCGAGAATATAAGGGCACTAGGGCAGAGAGAGCTGGGAACCCTAGGACTGGGGGAGAGAATATAAGGGCACTGGGGCAGAGAGAGCTGGGAACTCTAGGACCGGGGGAGATAATATAGGGACACTGGGGCAGAGAGTGCTGGGAAACGTAGGACTGGGGGAGAGAATATAGGGGCACTGGGGCAGAGAGAGCTGGGAACCCTAGGACTGGGGGGAGAGAATATAGGGGCACTGGGGAGAGAGAGGTTTGGAAACCTAGGAATGGGGGAGAGAATATGGGGGCCCTAGGACCGGGGGAGATAATATGGGGGCACTGGGGAGAGAGGGGGGGCAGAGAGTATGGGGGTACTGGTAGAGAGAGAGTGAGGGGAACGGGACCGAGAGAGATAATGGGGGCACTGAGGTGAGAATGGTGGCATTGGGGTTGTCATACCATGGCTGGAGGCATACACACTCTAGGTGATGTAGGGTAAACAGGTTCATGGAGAGGGTATTTGCGATGGAGGGGCTGATCTGGGTGAGTCCTGATGGGAAAATAGAATTGTGCTTTGTGACTTTATATAAACCTGCACAGGTAATGATGTGGGTGTCAGGATAAGGTTTTATGTATTAATGCAGCATTCATACAAATACACACAGGTGTACTGGCTGGTCTCAACGGCCCTGGAAGGAACCCCTTCATAGAGATGCACTGTACATTGTAAAAGTATTTAGGAGCCAGAAGTACCAATTTTAGGATCCATTGCTCCCAGGAATTTTCCAACCGTGTGTGTGTGTATACATAAAGGGGTGCACAAAAGATAGCCAACGGGTGCCAGGAGACATGCACGCACACATCACTCTTGTGCATGTTCACATTATATATATATATATATATATATATATATATATATATATATATATATATATATATATATATATATATATATATATATATATATATATATATATATATACATACATACATACATACATACATACATACATACATACATACATACATACATACACACACACACACACACACACACACACACACACACACACATACACACATACACATACACACATACATACATACACACATACATACATACACACATACATACATACATACACACACATACATACACACACATACATACATACATACACACACACACACATACATATACACACACATACATACATATACACACACACACATACATACATATACACACACACACATACACACATATACACACACACACATACATACATATACATACATACACATACACACATACATACATACACATACATACATACACACACACATACATACATACAGGTGTTGGGGTTGTGTAGGTAGTTTGATGTGATCCATGCAAAATGACCTCCTATGACCACCACAATGTCTTAGAACTGTGATGTTGGAGAAAACTGCTTAGGGTTTGTTGGGCTGCAAGAAGATCCAATCACTCAATACTACAGGAAATTAAGCCAACTGTACACTGGAAGGTTTGATCATGAAGCTGAAGCTCAAATATTTTGGCAGTATCGTGAGAAGACCGGATATCCTAGAGAAGACACTGTTATGTGAGAGAATGAAGGCACAGGAGCTCAGAGAGGCAGATGTGTCTGGCTTGCTGCGGTCCAAAGGGTCATAGATAGTCGGACACCAATGAACAATTAAACAACAAATGACCATAATGCATGATATTGGGTCGGGATCCAGATGAGCCGGGCACTTTGGACCATAAAGGGATATTTGAACAGCATAGCACCAAAATATTTGATTTGGGGCCGCACAGACCCATAATTTGGTATCTGGCCCTGAAGATTCTTGCAACCATGATACAGATGGGGGTTCCTTCTGTGAATTAGCACAAGCACCATAACGGATATTGTGGGATTCTAGTGTTGGGATCATGCGTAATGTGATTTGCTAGGGTTCCAGTTCAGCGGTCATTGTGAGGCATAGTCACAATAAGGGTGCAGTGACCAACCTTGTGGGGTATATTGCCCTATAAAAATGTCTGCAGACAAGTTATTTTTATTTTTTTATAGTTGTTGTTTGCTTTTTAAATTCCGCCATAAAATATGTTTTTAGTTAAGGAGTCTTCTTGCTAAAGGATACATGTCAAGCTTTGTAGGAATGAAAATAATATTGTTTTTTTTATTTATATTCTTACAAACTATATGGATTGTCATGGTAAATTCTACGGAATACTAGAGGATAAACTACTTTATATCCACACATTATATTTGTTTTAAGCAATTTTGTTTTATTCTGGTAAATCTAGAAGACTTGCTGGCTGAAATGTCAGTTGACCTCACATCTGATCAAATACATTTGACTATCAATTCTACGGCTTCTCCATTTAGATTTCTTTTTATTACAGCCAATTGTGGTTATGTTTATTTTTATGTACTTTTCTTCAAAAAGTAGGGCCTTTTCTGTTCTTCTTTAATGAGGATTATATTCTTCTTCAATGTTGTCTGTTTTGATCTTTGTATAATGCTTGGAATTGAAGTAGGGTGAAGGTTGTATTTATATGTTCTAGGTTCAGGCATGTAGACATTTTATTATATTTGTTAAACTGGATTTTGTTGACATTGGGGCAAAGTGTGTATTTAGCGGCTTGGCGTTTTTAGTTTATAAAGTCAAATTCATCAAGTCCCTAACTTTTACATTTCTATGAGGCATTGCGAGAGTATACTATGATATTTGGAATTTAGAGCCTGATCATATATGGTCCCTTTATAAAATGCATATGTCTCTTTTTTGGCAATGTTTTATTTATTTTTTCATTTGTTTATGTAATTAATTTTGTTTTCCTTATTGTAATTGTTGTATCAAATGTACACTTCACTTCCAAGAAGCCTCAAGAGTAACATATTCTCACCTCTTAGAACCTCCCCTTATCTTCCTGTTCTCTCTCATGTTGGCTGCCATGTTTAACAACTGATCTAAGGCCTCTCCCACAGTGTCATGCTGCTCAGACAAGACATGCATTACACTGGCAGTATAGTAAAGTCCCTCCCCTGTGGTTGTGACTGGGTCACTGCTGTGAAAATGGCACCCAGCATGAGAGAGAAGAGGAAGAATGTGGGTTGCTCCAGAATCTTAGTCTGGAGGCTTTTTAGAAATAAGTGTTTACATTTTATGTGACAATTACATTGCAGAGGATACAATGAAATCGCATAATTAAACCATTACATAAAACAAAGCAAAAAAGTCCATTTAAAATGAGAAATTAGTTTTTTGGGGGGGTTTCGTGTGATTATGGTCTTCTTAAATATTGTGACTGTCATTGGATGATCCATAAAAGCTATTTAAAATTAATCTGTAGTTGAAATTAAATCGAATGGGAATTGTGAAAACTAAACACTTTATCATAAAGTTTCTGCTTTTTTTTTTTACCTAGAAGAACCAATTTGTGGTGATACAGCTGTCTAGATATTTTGTAATTCAGTAATGGGACATTTACCTTAAATTGTAATAGGTCTTTTTCTAACTAAATAGAAATTTAATTAAAATTGAGCTTGACAAATCATAGAGGCCACTAATCCTAAAATTGTCTCATATGTTTGTTTTGGTTTATTTTTTAATTCGTTATACTTAAAAAAAAAAAAAAAAAAAAATCTTCTGGTTCTTCGTGACCACACGAACTATAACAGACCAGGCACATCTTTATGTCCATGGCAGAGATACTGGAGTGGGTTGTCAGTTCCTTCTCCAGTGGGTCACAGCATACAGCTCCTGGTATTCCTACGGGTTCTCCCATCCAAGTACTGACCAGGCCCAAGCCTGCAGGACTTCAGAGTGGTGTGACCTCTTGGATCCCCGACTGGATTCAAACCCAGGTAACAGCAGTGAATCCTAACCACTGGACCACCAGGGAACCTATTATACATATAATTCTATTTATAATCCATAACAAGGTTCCAAAAAAAAAAAAAAAAAGCTTGGCTGGCTCCTAATTTTTTAGATACATTTGTCAATCCCCAACGTAGAATCTTCCCGCTTGGGGCAAACTGAAACAGGGGAGCCGTTAACTTTTTCACAAACAAATGGAGGATAACACTTCAAACTACTTGACTTATGTCAAAACTACCAACATTTTACCTGGCATTGCTTCCTGTGAATTCAAAAGCAGAAACTGTTGTGAAATAATTCATTGTTATCTTAAAATAACACTCTTAGTCAGAGCATTGGAGAGTAATAATGTCACTATTGATTTAAAGGGACACTGACGTCACCATATGTACTCTGCATCATCAAATAGAGGGTGGAAATCATATATAAAAGTTACATTTAAGAAAGTAGCTGCTCTTTAAAATTATCTTTATTAATGTAAATTCTTGCTGTATATGTAAGCAGGTCATAGTCACAGGAAGTTGTTAAAAATTGTATATGTTGCACAATATAGTTTCAGAAATAGATGCATTGTAGCATGATCTACTGTGATATTACTAGATTACACCACTGCTATGAAAAAGCATGCCCACCTTGCAACTATAGACATTATAGGAAGGGACCATTTGAGTGACATTTATTGAGTGCAGCTTTATCCATTCCATTTAGGGCTTAACAAATAACAGGCTCGCAACATTTTGTTGCTGACTCCAAACATTTTAGTTATTAGCCCTCTATTTCTATATGTAATAAAGTCTCTGGCTCATATTTAACCTGGCTGGCTCCTAAATTTCACATAAACCTGTCAACTGTTGATGATGTTATTGAGCTTCTGTATTGACAAAACATGGAGGACTGACGATATTTTTAAAATATCTGCACATTATGTTTTACAAATGTTGGCTGTAAATATGAAGTATTTCACATGATAAGGTTTCTTTATTCAAAAATACTGGAATATATTCTTCATATCCGACATTTTACATAAATAAATAAGTGCAGTATGGTGGTGCCACACTCTTGGTATTTTGGCTTAATATAGCCGCCATATTAAATAAAGTAGCAGCATTAACCAATCGCAATCATTTAAGAAAACATTTTTTTCTTTGTAAATCTCACAAATAAAGAGTTTCATAGGAAGTTTAACTTTTTTAGATGTCCCATGATCTTTGTAATTTGTGGATTAGATGTTAGAAGTCAAATATAAATTTAAAAAAAACATTGAAACGTTGCCAATTGTCTCAAAACGGGGAAAAATAAAATTCCTGATCCAAATACTGGAGATCAGATTCCACCCTGGATCAATACTCTCTCTCTAATTATCCAGGTTAGCCCTGAATGCCCTTTTTAGTTAAAATATATCCAGTCCCCTTTTAAATGTATCTATTGCATTTGCTGTCACCACCTCCTTTGGTAGAGAATTCCACAGATTAACCACCCTTACTGTGAAGAACCCTTTTCTTTATTTAAGGTGAAATCTTTTTACTTCTAACCTCAAGGGATGTCCTCTTGTCAGTTGAAAACCTCTTGGCACAAAAAGCTCACTTGACAAAGCCTTGTATTGACCCTGGATATATCTATATAGGGTAATCCTATCCCCTCAGACGCCTTTTGTTTTCTTGAGAAAATAGGTTTTATTTGGTTAGTCTTTCTTCATAACTTCCATTTCCGTTATTAGTTTTGTTGCCCTCCTCTGTACTTTTTCCAGCTCAAAATTCTCTTTTATGAAGTGGTGCCTAAAATTGTACTCCATATTCCAAATGAGGGCGTACTACGGCTTTGTATAGTGGCAGAATTATATTTCCTGGCTTCTATACCTTTCCTAATACATGCTAATAGTTTATTTGCCTTTGCAGCTGCTGCTTGGCATTGAGCACTGTTACCTAGGTGGTTGTCCACAAGCACTCCAAAATCCCTTTCAATATCAGATCCCTCTAGATTTGCTCCATTAAGATTATACATTGCATGGCTATTTTTCCTTCCCAGATGCATAACTTTACATTTATTCGTATTAAATCTCATCTGCCATTTAGATGCCCATTCCTCAATTTTATGCAAATCGCTTTGGAGGGAAAGTACATCATTATCTGATTTAATGACCTTGCACAACTTTGTGTCATCAGCGAAAATGAATGAATAAATATGACAGGATTAAAATTGTAAGGCTGGCAAAACTGTTTTCCATACGATGTGAGGCTTTTGGTCCTCTGAGCACCTTCTGCGCTCATTGCGAGCCTCTCCCCTGGTGTACTTTTAATTTTCCTGCTTTGCACTGAGCACCTTCGGCGATGATCCCGAGCCTTTCCTCTCTCCTAATGTGCAGTCCGCTCATTGCAGTGTTCATTAACCCGCAAGTTTTGTGCTTGGGAATGCCATGTGTCTCTTTGCAGCATCTCTCTCCTCTGTGTGTCTGCTGTTTGTGTGGCGAGCGCTGACTGCCGTTGGTTTTATTTTCAAAGTCCCGCGTGCCTGGCGTCGCTGGTGTTAGTGTCTTTGCTGTGGTGTATTTTTTACGTTTTTTGGGCCTGGTGTTGCTGAGCCTCGTTTTCATGCTGTTTGTGAAAAAAATTTTCTCGAAAAACCCCAAATATGGTTTTAATTCACTTGCAACCTCACTCACAGGCTTCCTGTGTCTCCCCTGTGCAGTGTGTGAGTGTGTTTTATGTGTGACTGCACCGCTGGCTGCTATGAGCACCATTTGGCGCTCATTTCAGCCCAAGTCCCATGTGTTTCTATGGCTTCTATGCCTCACTGGCTCACCCATGTTCGCGAGGCTCGCAAGAGTGACGACAAATTGCAGTTTGACAATTATAATATGTGATGATATATACAGTAGACTCTCAGCTATCCGCCACCCGTGGCGATTGGTATATGCTGGATAAATGTAGTTTCCGCTTGCTTGAGAGTTACATATAAAAGAGGCCTAGATTAGCTGCACATAGGATGCTTTGCAAGGTATATTTGTCAGTGAGGGCTGTTCTAGCAGCAGCAGCTTTCACACCCCTATTACACACAGGTACGTTGGGCTGGATGGAGGGTGCGGTGCTGACGCCAGGGAATGTAACGCCAACACTGCCCAGGCTCAGTCTGCTTCCAGGTAACATTGAATAGCAGAGACGTACAGTGGATGAAATATAGGTGCCTGTAAGCATTTTGTGGCCTCACAACCTGGCTCCTGGCATTTGTTCAGCCCTGTAAATTTACATCTTTATTTAAAGTACAGAATTGAAAAAAAAATCTGGTTGCTTGAGAGCTCTGGTTTACAGAGTCTACTGTATTTATATTAGACAAATGCCACAAAGCTTGTTTTTAAAAATAAAAACATTTTTTTGATGCTTCTGCTGGACCCATGATACCTTGGTGAAGTTTGCATATATGAGCAGGGCATTTACATTTCTTTCTACATGGCTTGCAGTTAACCTTGCAATCTGCCCGCAAGAGTGGGGGGAGGTATGAAATAACGAAAGGTCCAGTGATTAAATAAATCCCCACAACCCCTAGAAAAGTACATGCTCCTACTCTTCAAGCTATCAGAAAGTACTCATATGAGACAAGATGGAAACGTCTGTACACCAAGATAGATAAGATTTTTCTAAATATGGTTTCATAGGCATTAATGTTATCTACTTACATCACAGTCTTGTGATTTTGTTCCCAAACATACAGTGCTCCTTTAAAGACTAACACCAAATAAAACAGGATACAAACTTATAGATATTGTTTTTTAAATATATTTTTATACTTTTAAATGTATGGTTTTTTTTAATCAGTTTTTAATGCTGTCTAATTATCCTTATCATACTACTTTGTCTAAAGTATACCTTGGATTAGGCACACCCAGAGTGATTGATATCCCTTTATGTATCCTGCCAGACCCTGACTTTTGGGACAAAAACAGGCTGCTAAGCAGGATATTAACATCCTCTTAAAGAAAACACCCATATTTACAAAAAAAAATAGAATTGATAATGACTGATGATTGCTCAGCTAATTGATTTAGTTTTTATTCAGGAGGCTCCCTTCAGTATATGAGGATATTTTTGTAGCCCATGAGTAAATATAATATTACAGTGTCCCATTTACCACATCTTGAAATTATTTTTTTCTTTACGGATTTTCTATGTTCTTATGATAACATCTGTAGCTCTCTCCAGTAATCTGATATCACATATAATGAATTAGGACTGGTGGCACAATGAAGAATAAAGATTTATTCCTCCTACAATAAAGATTTATTTTTATTTTTTTAACATAGAGATCATGAAGTTGGTGATCTTTTGATTAATACAATATTGTCAGAAAAACTTAAAGGACAGTACTGGTGGGCTTATAAAGGGGTCTCTAAATAATAGATAGGGCTTGATAAGAAAAACACTTTCTTAATCTTTTACTGTGTATTTATTTAAGCTATTATTTTAGTCATGCAACTCTTCGGTATGTCCATCTTAATATTAATCCTTTATAGTTTTATTTTTTTATTTATATATACTATTTTTATACTGCGCTGTTTAGACTTGAAAAAATAAAGTTATTTCAGAACAAAACATTTTCATTAGCGGAAAGTAGAATAATTAATATTCTTTGTTGTTTATTTGTTCTTTGTAAAATCACTTGCCTCCTTCCTCCTTTTTCAATTAGCTTTACTTTCTATTTATAGAACATATGCAGTATATAAATATTTGGATGCTATTAACATTTTTTTATAGTAAATTGACATTGGAGTTTGTAATTGATATGTTTTGGTCAGCCTTTCTGACTAAGACTGGGCTGTTTTGGGGCAGTGACCGCCGATAAGGTGTAATAATTTCCTGGTGTGTGCATGTACTCATTATTATTCTCAAGATTATATGGCTTAAGACTGAAACCAATGCTTACAGACATCATGAGGCACTTTAAGTGCGATCCTTTTAAGTGCATATCCCTTTAAGGGCATATCTTCCCTCTTCCTCCACCACCCAGCACCTCCCACCATTTCTTCCTCTGAAAAATGTTTCACCACCTCTATAACTTTATTTCTCCTTCAGATCTTCAACCCAGAAATCTCTCTCTAATAATATAATAGAATAATAATCATAATATCGAAGTGAGCTGGATTATGAGTGCATCTGATAGAGGGGAATCAGGAGTGTATGCAACCACAGCATGTACAACCACACACGTGTGCCTGGCTTATACATAAGGTTTTCTTAGCAAAGATACTGAAGTGGGTGCTAGTTCCTTGGACCACAATTTAACTGACCTATGCTATGACCTGCCCATCTTGGATGACCCTACATGGTATAGCTTACAGCTTCGATGAGGTACACAAGCATCCTCACCACGACAAGATAGTGATGCAGAAGGAGATAATAAAGTACATAAAAGTAAATGGATACACAGGAATATTATGTACCTATTAAAACCAGGAACCTTCCATATGCCTTTAAAGTGACATTAACTTAAACTCACACTGTAATAAATGCTCTTTCCAATAGGAACGTAATCTATTTTTTATTTTTAATGATGATAAAAAAATAAATCCATATTTGCACCCCAAAGTATTGTAAAATACTTTTTTTTTTATTATTATTATTAATTTACTGCTAGTTTCATTTTCCTCCCTCCTAGTTTGTGTAATTTGCTGCATTGATTACTTGTGTGAGGGGGTAGCACTGCTTTGCTCTACCTCTGTTTTATATAAGTGATTGCACCCAAAGCTCTTTATGCCCTGTTAACACAGTTTCTATTATGGTGCACTAATTATAGCAGGTTTTTGTTTTTTTGCATGAGAAGTGAGTACCTCTACCAACTGCTTTTGCAACAATTTTAGGGTTTCCTCTTGTCTCTGCACCGACTACTGTACATTATGGACTTCTATTATAAAATGGCATGCCTTAATTAAACCTCAAGACGGCTTTATGCTTATCCCAGGCAGGCTTTAACTCCTTGATACTGTTGTGTCCAAACAACCTTGGATGAACAACTTTTCCACTTATCTACTACCCTTTCTACAAATTATCATTAAATTGGTGGTTTCCAATCCTCTTAAGATCCACCAGACATGGTTCACCTGTATTCAACCCAGTGTTAAATCAAAATCATGACCTGTCTGATGGCTCTTGAGAGTATTGAGAACCACTACCCTAAATCTTTCACCCTCCAACTCCAAGTCTTGACCTCGTTTTTTTATTTTCCATCATTTCTGGAGAATCCTTCCCTCCCTGAAGTTTATGAAATTCTTTGATCTTTGTGAAGGTTCCTAAACACCTTGTTTAGCTTTGAAGCCAAATTATTAAGGACAGGATTTCCTGTCATGGGCAGATCTTGAGTATCCTTCCTGGTAATACTTCTGCTGTTGTCCATGAAAACCTTGCAATTAAAGAAAGGAAGGAGATGCCAAAAAACAAGAATACTGACCTCCCTAAAAACATCTGTTTTAGTTGCTCTGTGACCCTATGGACCTCGGCACACCAGGCACATCTTGTGTCTGGTTTTGCTTATCCATAAGGCTTTCTAGGCAAATATACTGGAGTGGGTTGCAAGTTCCTTCTCCAGTGGACCACCATTTTTCTGACCTCTCTATGAACCTGTCCATTTTGGGTGACCCTACATGATGTAGCTCACAGCTTCATTAAGGTACATAAGCTCCTTCACCATGACAAGGTAGAGATCCAGAAGGGGAAGCATCTCTTACCACCAGGCTTGTGTACATATGGGTGTGCACACCCAAAAGAGAACAATTGTTTTTGCTTAGGGCACCTACTTTTCTTCTTCAGACTTCTAAATATTTTATTTAAGATTGAATTATTAATTTTAAAATACCCCATCTCTGCCTCTTACATTTTTTCCCATAACTATTTGTTTTATTAAATCTGCTACTGTCGCACATTACCTCATCCTATGACACTACAGAGCTTGTTGTATTTCTATAGGTGCCACATTAATATAATTTAAACGGATGCATTAAACAGGTGTTTTTTGTTTTATATAAAATGTTCATAGGAGGGGCTTCACACTACTAATGTCTCATACTGCTTGTTGGCAGCATAAGATATTGGTAGTGTGAAGCCCGCCCACTGTGGGCATGGCCTTAGATCACAGATGTGCAACATGGCAGTTTTGTTGTGAGAGAGAACAGGAAGATCCTAGAGGCTGAGAATCTGCATCCTTCTAAGAAGCTTCCAGAGTAGAAATGAGGAGAATAAGATTTTAATTAAATTACTTGGTGGCACAACTTTTGGTCGCACAAGACGTGCGCGCCGTCAGATGCGCACACCAACAGCGCGCCCGTCAAATGGTAGCAGCGCGTCCCACGTCAACACCTGCCCGAGTCACAGACCTCTACGTTCCCTGACCGGTAAAGAACTTGTTTTGGGATGTGTGGATGGGTTTGTGGATGGCTAGGGGATAGATGTGCGGAGGGGCATGGGGATGGACGTGGGGATACTTGTGGGATGGATGTGTATGTTCTTTCAATATGAAAAACTTTGTGTTGCATCTACCTCCGCAGCCACTAATGGCTTGCAGATATATTTGGCTTGTCATAGACATCCATCCCCTAACTATCCCCACATCCATCCCCCTACCCATCCACAAACCCAGCTACTTACAGCGTCTGGGCCCCCCTTATCAGGGGCACCCTGTATTCCGACGCGATGGTGTCGCTGCTACCATTTCTCAGACGCGCTGTTGTTGGTGTGCGCTTTTGACGTTGCGCAGATGACGGCGGGCACGTCTGGTGCGCCCAAAGGTCGGTGTGCCAAATTACTTGGTTAAAAGATTTATATAAAACTGCACATGACAAGGCAGAGTCTACTCAATTTAAAAGTGATATGGAAGATTCTGTGATTTTGCTGCAGTAAATATCTCTGTGTATCTATTTATTTACTTTTTTGGGTACTTTATTTTATTAAGTATTGCGCTGCGGAATATGTTGGCGCGTTATAAATAAAGGATAATAATTAAGTGCTTAAAGGCTGTGTTTTTTTCAGCCTAAAACCAAGCAAATGGTCCCTGAATGGCTCTACCCACTGCAGTGTATGCAGATACAGACTCTACTGTACTTACTGTGCTTTCTCACTAATCTGTGACCATTACTCTGCAATATCCTGCTGAAAAGTGTTCCCTAATAGGCTAGGACACTAAAGTGCACCTCCTACCAGCATACTCTACAGTAGGCAGACCCATACAGGGAATATATTTGATTTGATTTGTTAAACAAATAGTGCCTATAAACACTTCATAAAATAAAGTACATAAAATTAAATGCACAGGTCTATTATATACCTAGTAAATCCAGAAACCTTCTATTGTCCTTTTAATGCTTCTCATGTTAAATAGGCTAGGATATCATTTGCATTTCATGGTCCATAATCGAGGTGTAAAATAAGACTGTTTATTCTGTGTGGGTTTGTGTTTTGGGGATGTTCATGCATTTACTGACAGCGTGAAATGCACATTTATTTCTCACTAACAGTTGGGATCCCGTATCTCCGCTCTCTGGTTTCTCTGCCATAGTGACGAGAGCCGATCCGGCACATCCAACACTATCTTGCCCTATATTTCAGTTCCCGCCTGTCCTCAAAGCTAGAGGCATTTTCTGCGTCGACATCTGTTGCAAAGCTTTACTGGAGATAACATTGGATGCGTTTAATTATTAACCCCCTTGCTGCCCCAGTGCACTGCAGACTGCTGTGGCAGGGACGTGGTTAATGGAGCAGTAGTAGACCTTAAAAAAAAAAAAAAATAAGTTAAGTGAGAGCTAATTTCAAAATATATATATAATTAGGGTTCAAAAGTAAAATGTTAAATTTGAAGGGTATTCCTGCTTAAAGGACGCTCTATACTGTAGTTTACTCGGAGATAAAATGATAATATCATTTAATCTTAGAATACCCTACTTTCAAACACTCTCTACAATGTTAATTTAAACTAATAATAATTATGAGTGTACTTTTTTTTTTGCAATGTTTAAACATCTTTTAAATGCAAGATAGAATTATTTGTTTTGGGCTACAGAGGTCGTTAATTAAAATGGATTGTTAATTGTTTGGAAAAGTGTTGCTGATCTGCGGTGGTTTTTATCACAGTGGGTTAGTTGGGTTGTGTAAGGACATCTCCGGCTCTGCACTTGTTTGTGTTCCTTCTCTGTCATTAGTTCCTCCCTTCTGCAAGCCGGTAAATTGCACAAGACAGGACAGGGATGTCATTGTCATGGCCGCTGTGTCGTTGTTGGTGACAGAGACCTTGCATTACACACTCCCGGCTGCTGTCATTTCTTGGGCCACTGTCAGCAAACTGGTTTGTGCAGTTCCAGGCAAAGCAGGAATGCAAAAGGGATTAGGAGACCCATATATACATGGGAACCAGAAAGGCATTTTATTTATTTATTTATCTATTATTGTATAAAATTAATTATACAATATGTAATTTTTTAAATTGTGTAGGACATTTTAGGTATTATGAAATTTAGAAAAAGGCCATCTGAATACATGCCAACACTTTTAAACCTTTATCTTCTGTCTGTAATGCAGAATCTAAAATTACCACATTTACCCTCTCATTACCCTTCCTCCTTTCAAGGCGGTGAAACGTGTGTTCTGCTGAGATACAAATCACAATACAGGGCCTCAAAAAACAGAGTATAATGTGAACAAATATATAATAGCTAATTTAATGGCCAAACTATATATTTTTGCATGTATCATAAGTAATATTAACTTTAATTCTAAAAGGACAATTAGTTACACCAGTTTAAAGAGACTTGCTTCTATAAATAACTTTACTATGTCATATATTATAAAATCTAGACTAAACCCCCAATAAAACAGACTACACCTGCCTAATTGAGTTCGGCATGTGAGAAATAATAAAGTACCGTAATGAATCATAGTTAATTGCTGTTATAGGAATCTTTGTGTTGTATTGAATGAGTCATTGAAACTGTCAAAAAAACATGTGCCAAACTTACACATCTAGTGGGAAAACCTGTTTCGGATCTATCCCGTTGTGTGTGTGTGTGTGTGCAAGAAATCGCCAGCCATGACCGCTGCAGCAAGTAGCCGCTAGAAGGCGCCGTCAGGTTTCTGGGAAGGCCTATATTTATTCCCCCCTCCGACGTGGTGCAACTCCATGACACTGAATCAACAGCGAGGCCAACGCTATGTTCGGCGCGGGCACTCTGCATTCAAGGACCTCAGGCGCTTCTCTCATAGCCTCAAGGCCTCTTCTTGCACGCCTTATATGCAATGTGCAGCAGTATTCTGAAGACAGTGGATATATATTTATAATGTTTAGTTATTACTATACATGAAGACATTTCCTGGATTCTACAAAGATTTGGAATGCGCAAAGCTACTAACCTTACTGGCTCCTAAGTTTCATATAAATTTGTCAACATCTGCATTAAAGGGGAAATTTCACCTAAACTCTAGTTGCACTTACATGAAAGAGTACACTTAGAGAAGTTCAAATATGTGTAAAATGTATTTAGGTAATATGACTGCTGCAGAGCACAGTAAAATGATTGTAATGGTCAAAAATTAGAACTCAACTGCAGTCTGAGTTGATCCCCCTGTTAAATGCTGTATACAAGGTAGGTGCCTGTAATGGTCACTAAAGCCAAAAACATATGTAGATGGTCAGATTACCTTTTTATAACAATAATTATATGCAGTAATCCCCTAATAGATTTAGAGACCCCTTTACTCCAGTCTGCTGCTGGTAGCGGAGGGCCCCTTAGTCTTTTATGGTGTACACCACTAGTGCTGTGCACTAGCAATAGCTCCTACACTACTACACCATTAAAACTAACTTTCATTTGAGGCTGTCCAATTTCCCTCTTTGACCATGAGCCCCCACTCCTTTTGGAACCATAAAAGCCTCTCAGACTGTTTGTATGTAAATACAATGAGTTTTTTGTTGTTGGTGTAAATATAATTGTACAGATTTCTGTAGTAATTGGTGGGTTTCTCCCACCACCCTTCTCCGTCCTTCCTGATCTCTATGCCAAGGGCAACTGATCCAATCTGTTTTGTTTCATTTGCAGGCCGACAAACGAGCCCATCACAATGCACTGGAACGCAAGCGCAGGGACCACATAAAGGACAGCTTCCACAGCCTGAGGGACTCTGTACCATCACTCCAAGGAGAAAAGGTCAGTTTCCCCAAAATATCCAAATTTGCATTTTGTCCCGTGTATTCAGTGCATCATTTACAGACAAGGATTCTGGGTCATAGCATCTATATGAGTTCTCAAGGTACCTCCTTTCTACCAACACCATTGTATACCCAAACATAGGTTGGTAAAATAGACTATTTTCTTCAGTAAAAGGCTACTGTCTGTGTACAACTTAATGAAGATGGCCAAATGATTTACTGTTAGATCCTCACCCTTGCACATAACAAGAGTACTTATCTACACATACATTGCCACAGGGAGGAGAGTACCTGATCACTTGTTTTAGATGCTTAGTACTTACATACTACTGGCTTTAAGGGCTTAATTCCTTTCTGTTTTGTTTTTTTTATTCGTTATGTTTTTGTTTTTTTCAAATGCAGCATTCTTATTTAAAGTCATCTTTGTAAAAATGTATTTTATGGCACTATACCAAATTTATTCCCAAAAATAAGAAACTCAATTTTACAAAGATGACTTTAACTAAGAAAGTTACATTTTGAAAGAATAAAAAAATTACAAAAAAAAAACAAAGCAGTCTTATGGATTTTATGGCACTATACCAAATTAACCATCATAAGAGAAATCTGGAAGGTACTATGTGGCCCAATGTAGTCTTTAGCATTCTGATAAATTTAAAACCAAGCCGGTTGTAAAGCAGTTTCTAAAATACCCTTTCAGTCTAAATATCTGATCTGGTGTTATACAATAGTCTGGATCCTGTGCCAAAATGAAGGCTTTGAACTATTAGAAGCTACTCTGTTGGGGTGAAGGAAAAGCTCTGTGAAAGAAAGAAAAAGAAAGAAATGCAACTTAAATTCAGGATTGTAATTAATTTTTTTGCAACAAATTTAAATTGTTATCTTACAGTATAGTTTTTGACATAATTGTTCTCTAAATTTATTGTAATTTACTGTAAAAAGAAGCTTGTTTTTGTATAAATTATTCCCTTAAAAGCTTCAGAAAATAATGACTCCATATGAAGTGAAACTAGTAGGCAGATAAAAAAAAAAAAAGTTTTGTTCACAAATACAAAAGAGGAGCTGTTTTTTATTTTTTAAAATTTATTTTTAATTTGTAAAGAATATTGAAGTTACGAATATTTCTTTTCTTTCTTTTTTTTTTCTTTCTTCCCACTCATACAGGATGGTCTGGGTTTCGTGGACATCAAAGTAATTATCAATTTAATTTAACAAAAAATGAGACGCATTTCCTTAGGGTGGATGACAATTCAAAACAAATATTCCCAATATTTATTAAAACATTAAAATGTATTTGTGAAAAAATTTGGAAATGTAAAGTAATCCAGTTATATGGAATAATACCTGTAATCCATGAAGGGCCTGGTGCATTTCACTTGCTTGATATGAAGGCCTTACACGTTTCACCTGTCTGGCCTTTGATCCAATATGGAGGCCTGACCTATTTCACCACCTCATCTTCACCAGGTCAATCAATTATTTAATTTGGAAACTTCAGTACATAGATGATGAATACAAATTTGATGCAAAAGTGGGAGATTTAGCTAGGTTATCGAAGTTTTCAGGTCACCCATCCCCTTCATTCAAATTGTGTTTAGGAATTCCAAGTGATGTTTACACTAGGGAGCATGATATATCCAAGCAGAAGACACCAAGATCGTTGTTTTATTTCTTACCGCCTATAAAACACTTTCCTTTCCTTCTGAAGGCATCACGGGCCCAAATACTGGACAAAGCCACAGAGTACATTCAGTATATGAGGAGGAAAAATCACACACACCAGCAAGATATTGATGATTTAAAGCGGCAGAATGCTTTATTAGAACAACAAGGTAATGGAACTTGATTTGGTATTTTACAACATACATCACAATTTGTTTG
Organism: Discoglossus pictus; assembly: GCA_027410445.1. Classification (NCBI taxonomy): domain Eukaryota; kingdom Metazoa; phylum Chordata; class Amphibia; order Anura; family Alytidae; genus Discoglossus; species Discoglossus pictus. The sequence continues at coordinate 234,038,541 of CM050168.1, read as the reverse complement.
AACTTAAAGGATCCTTGTGACCTCATTTTTACTGTGTTTTATATCCGACAACTAAACTTTTTAAAAAGTAAAATGACTAAATACAGCCTTATAATAATATAATTTTGATATGATTTGTGTTTTTTATATGATTTTTTTGAGGCATTCGGTTTCCAGTTTACCAGCAAATTGGCTATTGAGATTCTCATTCATCCTATTAAAGGTGCTGGCATTTTTAGATGCCCTATTTCAACTGTAGCAGATGCAAACTTCTCTATGATGAAAACTATTACGTTGATAATATGACAGCAAAAATAGACTAATAGGAAACTTGTTAGCTTACAAGGACCCATTCGTTCCTGGCATTATTTTTGTTGTCTCACCCCCCCCCAAATAATTTTTAAAGGACATCTGATGAAGTTAAACATTGGCTTAACATTTAAATTTTAGTGCTTGGAGTCTCCTTCAGACCTGTTTCTCTTCATCCGGAGAAGATCTGCCCGAGAGGCTGTGCAGATAGTCTTCATCTGCCTCCTTCTAATAGAGCTTTTAGGGCAGCCTCCTGGATAGATCCCCTACCAACCCCTAGACAGGGGTGGCAAATTGCAGAGGGTATGAAAAGGTGTGGCTGACAGATGTGCCTGGGTGCTGCAGTCCATATGGTCACTGACAAGTCGGACAAGACTGGACAACAACAATGAAAACCTGGATTGCATTTTTCCCATAAAATAACCTTAATAATATTTGATAAATATTCTGCGCAAATGAGTTTGGAAACTATATATTATTTGGAAGTGCACGGCTCCATCACTGCATAGAACAGAGAATTAGGTGGTCCACAAAGACCCTCGGCAACATTAAGATGGTCCACCAACATTTTCAGAAGGTCAACTTGGGGACAGTAGGATGTTTTGAAAAATTGCATGACCGCTACAGTGGTTCTAAATCTATTTGGGTGTTTAAATAAGTAAATAATATATTTTTAGTGGCCTTCCAAATAGAAACCGAAAATGCCTCACTGAAAACATATTTTACTAATACTAAAATATTTCTATTATTATTAATGTTAAAAAGAAAATGAAATGTTTTTTTTTTTTTTTGTTTGTTTTTATGGAGTTCTCAGTGTTTACCTAAAACTATTTGTTACAAACCTTACATTTATGGATAAATATGGAGAGGGTCAACTGGCAGTTGGCCAGCAATCTATAATACATTTTTGCAAAATATGTAGTTGGATAGTAACTGAGGTTAAAAAAAAAAGCTTTCAATCCATTAAATTCAACCTTTTTAAAGTTTTTCTATTACAGGCAAAACACAATCAACCCCCTCCCCCCCTCAAGACCATCAGATTAGTTTAGCTATATTATGGGATTTCATTAATCATTTAATTTATATTCAATTTACATTTAATATTTCTTTTATTTAAGTTTCATCAGTCTTTTGTACTTTTAAAGACACAGGAGAGATGTAACTAGTGATAAGAGCAGTATTGTTGAATTCATATTACACAACCTCTCTTGGTCTGGCAAGTTAGCTAATTGGGCGAGGCTTTGGAGCCAAAGGTGCCAGAAAATCGATGTTGTACTTGTAGTAACTTAGATTTATTTTTTTGGCTACAAAAAAACCCCAAACATTTACAAAACAAAATGGCGCACTTTGACATCTTTACTTGATAGTGTTTTTTTTTTTTTTTTTTTTTTTTTTTTTTAATATCTTTACGTATGTACTATTCAATTCATACAAATGTGATATGTTCCTATTTTCTTCAGTTCGCGCACTGGAGAAAACAAAGTCCAGCTCTCAGCTGCAGTCCAACTACTCCTCGTCTGACAGCAGCCTCTACACGAATCAGAAGGGCAGCACCATCTCCGCCTTTGATGGAGGATCTGATTCGAGCTCTGAATCTGAACCCGAAGAACCCCAAAGCAGAAAAAAACTACGGATGGAAGCGAGCTAAACAAGACACAGCAATAAAACCAGCAGCCTGTACCCAGCTTAAAGTCTTCAGACCCTCCCCAGCTCATTAGCCCCATGAAGCTGTTTTAAGGACTTTTTTGTTTGTTTGTTTTTTTTTTGTTTTTTTTTCTATTTTCAATTTTATTCAACCCTTGGACTGCATTTTGGCTTTGATTCCTTTACTACCATCCCTCTTTCTTCCTTCAATGGTATTTAAATTTGAAATCCATTTCTAAAATGGATAGGAAGCAAAAAAGTTCTGTGTGCGCTGTCGGTTGCATGCAGTTCCGCAGATTCCTTGTCTTCAGCTTTGGCATCTGTATGGCAGGTGACAATGGGGTGAATGATGTAGGTTTTGGAAACCTGTGAAAAACATGCACTCTCTTTTTTTTTTTTTTTGGTCATATGAATATTATTTAAATTTCCATTCACATTAATTTTTCAAAGAAAGCTACAAACAACCGTGCCACGTGAGATTTCAGAGGTAAATCCTTTTGGTGCTGCACCGCTGTACAACGTTCTGGGCTAAAATTAGCTTAATATCAACTCTTTGAACATGTGTATATTTTTTTTTTTTTTTTTTTTTTTAAACAAAAGCCTGGTTTGAAAAATTTACTTTTTATCATTATTATTTTCCTGAAAGCACATTTGACCCCTGCTGATTATGTAAAATGGGTAAGATTTAATAGGGAGCAAACTATTATTATTTTTTTAATTTTAACTCTCGTTTACATATATTTACCATGTCTCCACTGAAATTCCTCCGATCGAACAGAAAATGCACACAACTTAATGACGTCCACTTATAGTCTGAAAACAGGGTGAAGTTTTTATTTATTTTGTAATTGTTCCTGAACAACCAAGAAATTTAAACCGCTTGGCTGCCACGACTATTGTGGGCACCACTTGGTTAAATTAAAGTATGTTAACCTTTCAAAAACAAATTATGTTTCTTTAACTAAATATATTAATCTAAAACTCACCAAGAGGCCTGTGATTTGACCAGTTAACAAACCAAATATAATCACTTTTCCCCCTTTTTATGTTTCTGTATATATTTGCCAAATCAAATGTCAAACCAGCAATGTCATAAAATTCATAGAGACTTTGTGTCCTTAACAGAAAATATAATTCACGTTTAACAGATATTATTTTGCAGGAACTAAAAGAGTATAGGTTAACAATTAAATTGTGTTTGTTGTTTATGTTGTTTATATCCGCCTTCCCTCCAAGTACTTAATATGTTGTAGGTTTTTGATATCTCTGCATCTGCCCACCAATATTTAGAGGTGCATTTCCTCACTATGCCTTCCAAAAATGTGTTCAAAATAGATCTCTGTGTGAAACCTAGTGGTTTTATTTACATGTTTTTACTTTGGTAGGCCCAAATCCTGCAGGAGTGTTACTGTTGCTTGCTACTTCCATAAATGTACATTTGTGAACTGTAAATATGGATACTGTAGTGATTTATCGGGCAATTTTTAAGATATTTTTTTTGGAGACGTCTGATCTATTTACTAACATGCAGAAGACACTGCCATGTCTTTAAAGGGACTCTGTCACCCCAACAGCAATGTCTAAGAACATTAAAAAAAAACTGGCTATACATTGTGCAAGCAGTTTATACAGTAAATGATTTCTGAAATATTTAGAATTGATTTTGCAACTCCTTTACGCCAATGTGTGGCTCAGTATGCTTATGTGTGGATTAAAGTTCTTGATATTTTTGCCACTACAAAGATAGACAAGCGTGATCCTACTTGGCACAAATAGTATGCATGAGCCACTCATTTTTATACAAATACAGAAACAACGTGGAATTTTCCGGGACTGATTCACTTTAGAAAAAAATTAACATGTAGACAGTTTTTCATGCTATTATACAACTTGATTTTGGGGTGATAGAGTCCATTTAAGACACAATTTCACAAGCATTTTCTGATATTTTTTATCATTTGTCTGCTAGCATTACAATTTTCTTCTGTTACAAAGGCAGACAAATCTTCTATCCAAAATACGTTACCCACTGGGTGATGGTTCTGCCTTTTTGTTTTAATAATAATAATAATAATTGGGGAAAATATTGTGGACAGTGGCCGGAGGATTATGGGAAATGTTGGCTGTGTGCATAGACACAAACTCTAACATGGCCTTTTTTAACTGGGATAAATTGCATTATTTACTAAACAGAGGTTCTTATTCGAAGCCCTATGATTGCACCGTGCATGATAGTCAGCAGCGACGTTCATTATGGTATTTTCAATTTGTTAGTAATAAAAAAAAAAAATTAAATCGCTGATCAGGTAGAAAAAAAAACATAATATTATAAGAGCAGTGGGGAAATGCACCTTCTAAAATTTATAAAAAGAACACTGTTTATAAAGGGAATTTTGTTCTACATATTATAGGGAAGAGGAGCGTTCATGATCTGTGAGGTGCCCCTGGCATTATTAAGAGTGAGGAGCTTTTAGGCCAGGATTCATTAAACCTATACCAGCACCAATTAATAAACAACTTCCATTGCCATGGATGGCAGCTATTGTACAAACTAACTATATATTTTGTTGTAGGCCCAAAGCCTGCATTTGAGTATTTTCATGGTAAATTGATGTTTTGTGTAGCCATGTATTCTCTGGCTGGGAAGGCCATCCACATTTACGATATAGGCCGAAATATTGGTGAACAGAAAAATGCAATTCTCTGAATCAATTAATGAATTTCATTTTTGTTTTGCAGAAATCTTAGTGTGCACAATAAATATATTTCTTTGATTGTTCTTTTTCCTCCCCTCGAAACAATAGGTATGTTATACATACAGCCCGATGATGTCTGAAAGTTAAGGCTCACCTTTACTATAAGACTATAAATAAAATCTTATTTTATCCTTGTAATATTGTCTCAATTGATCTTCATCTGCTTACAATATTTATTTTCTTTTTCTCCAATCTGAAGGAAGTTATATTAATCATTTTTTTTATTGCCTATTTCTTTTATATAGTATATTAAATAAATTGAACTACATTTTGTTTTTACACTGGTAGTTTATTTTGTCGAGTAGACACAGTGATGCAGCAAAGAGCCTAGAAAAATACACAAATATAATTACAATTTGTTGTTTGGCGTAGGTTCTCAGCCAATATTTCATGGTGCTTAACACCAATTTTAAGAACTAGATATATACAAAAAAAAAAAGGAAACTTTATTTAAACTTAAACAATGCCGCTATTAATAAAGAACACGCTAGCTACACCGAATAATATGAAAGGTAGGTAGTGACAAGCCTGTGATCCTGAATGGGATGCCTCCTACCTGGAAGGCTCAGATAATTTGATGCCCCAAAACTAGCTAATAACCACATAAAGCATTAAAGAGGAGATATGACGGGAGTTGGAGTTTTAACTAAACAAATAAGGTAGCCAAATAACTATGAGTGGAAGTGTTGGGTAAATAAGCTTGAAAGTTGGATATTTAAAAAAAGGCCACTATACAATGAAAATATATATGTTTAAAAACTTTGAGTCTGACTAACAGCATAATTAAAGGGCCATAGAAGGCATCTGAATATGGGCATTTAATAATGTTTAACAGAGTGGGATTTTTTTTTAAATTAAGCCCCTAGGGCAGAATACACGGTTTTGAATTTAGAACTGTTTTGGGGGCTTGTCCCTGTCATCCAATGTGCAGAAATATAGCTGTAGGAGTTATAAGATCATACATTATCTGCCTTTTTCCTCATAGTTTCCAATAAGTCTAAATACATTTTACTAAATATTTTTTGTGAAAGACAGTTCAAAACATGCTCTTTAAAAACCATGATGGAAAAAAAAAAGTGTTCTGTGTCCCTTTTAAGCTGTGGGGGAAAAGTAATTTATTCTATTCTCATTAGAATAAACATTTTTGTTTTTTTAATCCTTTGCTCGACTCTGGAAGTGATGAATTTAATGGAAGATGTGTGTAGGTGAGGGGCATTAATATTTTTGAAAAGCTGGTTGCATCTCTTGATGCAAACTTCCTGCTTCTGAGCCTGTGAGGGAGGAGTGTGATGTCAAATCTAACTAAGATGATTGACCTCTTCCTTTTCCCTCAACCCCTCCATCTAGTGTGAGATTTAAAAAAAAAAATTCATGATTCAGCTCTCTGGCAAGACCAAACTGATTTCTTTACTCCTAAACCGCCTTCAAAAAAATATTTTTCTAAAAAAAATTGTATTGCTTACACAGCTGCTAATGTTAGTTACATCGCAAATAAGTGGCCCTTATCTATACAAGACGACCTCCTGTCTAACTAAAATACAGCCTTCATTGAAATAATCTAAAATTTGTGATTTAAAAAGAAAAAAAAATGAAATTGCGACAAATAATAAAATGATTAGAGTAAAGTCTCCTACAGAAGTAACAAATTATAGTTGTGATTGCTTCCGTTCCCTTGTTGTCCATCAGCCACTATAATTTGATTATTCAACTGTTACAAATTTGATACAGTTACTTAGAATTATTTAAGGATTTAAACCGTTATTATACTTATTTACTGTATCCATAGCATGTCAAAAAAAATTGTATCTGTTAATTTGTACTCTCCATAAGGTGTCATATCTCACCATTTTATTTTTTATTTCTCTTTTTCATATTATTATTTTTTTAACCACAAATTTTTGATTATCTCAATAAAGGATGTGTGTTGTTAATTATCTGGTAGATTTAGTAATTCTGTTATATATTATATTATATTTTATTTTTATATTTTTTTCTTCCCTCTACCTAAAAGATTTCAGTTTGTTTTTCAATTGAGTTGTACAGTTTATAGGTCACATTAAAGGTGGAAAATGTTCTGAAATGATTTATCTTTGTCTCATTTTTTTTTTTACAGCACAGAATCCTGCCATTTTAACAGGGGTGTGTAGACTTTTTATATCCACTGTGTGTGTATATGTGTGTGTGTATATATATATATATATATATATATATATATATATATATATATATATATATATATATATATAAATTAGCAAGTTGCCTGTCAAAAAATGATGGTTAATAAAATTTGAAGCCATGGCAATGCTGTTTGCCACACAATGTAAAGGTTTTTGTACTGTGAGGGCCTTCGTCGCTCATTGCGAGCCTCTCCTCTGGTGTACTTTTGCTCCTCTGAGCAGCCTCTGCGCTAATCAGAAAGACAGATAAATATGTCTATATTTTTATAAATAATAATCAATTAATTACTTAATGAATTAATCTACTTTACCTATTTGTAATTAATATATCCATCAATCAATAGGCTGAAAAGCTACAATCTTTTTCATTTTTCCACAGCATATAATGTCCAGTGGGACTGTTGCTGGTCTGTGGAGATTTTTTATGAATGTCCCAACTGTGCAAGGGCAAACCGTTGGTTTATTTGTGTAAAGCGCTACTGTAGATGCGTAATGTTGGGATTTGCAAGTTCGGAGTAGTTTGGGTATGTGCTATGGGGTTCACGAGTATTTGGCGTCCTTCGTAGTATATTTTGTACCTCGTACGTTCCTGTGTGAAAGTGGTATGCGGTGTGTTGCGCGATGAAGGGTTGTGTAGCCTCCTTTTTCCTTTTTTTTCGTGCCTACATTTTTTTTCTTGCTTAGAGATTTTTCGAGTGCCGAAACTCTTTAAAATCGACTTAAATTCGTGTTCCACCTCACTCCCAGACGTCCTGGCTGTTCCCCCGTGCAGTGTGTGTTTTTTGCAGTTTTGCCGTTAACTGCCTGTTTTTCCTACCTCTTATTATTTTATTTTTTTTTCTAAGTCCCGCGTCTCGTCATGTTTTTTTTTTTTTCTAAGTCGCTCATTCGTCAACTGCTTGCAGCCTATCAGCCTTATTAAATTGCAAATGGGGCAATTGAATAGACGGTATATAAGCACAAAACCTTTTTTTTTTTCCCCAGAAGTGTTTATTTAGTGAACTTCTATGCAAAAGCAAGGTCTTCAGTAACCAAAAACATATTTAAAAAAAGGAAAAAAAAAATTATTCAATTGGGCGAATGTGAATTTAATAAGTCTGTGAGGCGATCCCGTGTTTCTTAAGTGTTTTTAGGCTAAGTCCCGCGTGTTTCATTGCCTCCACTGCTCGCCTCGCTTCGCTCCTTTGGCGCTCATCGGCCAAGTGCTGTGCTGGGGGTTGTAGTGCCTTAACGGCTCGCTGCGATACCCGAGGCTCTTGTTTTTCTAACCTTTCAGTATGTTTAAGGGAAAGAAGATATATCATTTTTTAAATAGAGTTGGAATTCTGACTATCATAAGTTTAAAAATGTACGTCTGTTCTGATTATGAATTACACACTGAATTAACACAGTTACAACTCACCCCTTCTGGATCTCGGCATTGTCGTGGTGAAGGGGCTTCTGTACCTTAATAAAGCTGTGAACTATACCATGTAGGGTCACCCAAGATGGGTGGGTCATTGCAGAGAGGTCATGGTCCACTGGAGAAGGAATTGGCTCCCACTCCACTATCTTTGCCATGAAAACTTTATGGATTAGCACAACCAGACACTAGATGTGTCTGATGTGGTACGGTCTATAGCAGGGGTGTCCAAACACGGTACTGGAGGGCCACACACGTGCCTGGATTTGATGATAACCCTGCTGTGTACAGGTGAGTCAATCACTTCTTCAGTCATCCTGATTGACTCACCTGTGCACTGAAAGGATATATTCAAATCCAGGCGTGTGTGGCCCTCCAGGACCTTGTGGTCTATAAGGTCATGGAGACTCTGAGAAGACTGAACAGCATAACAACAACTCGAGTCAAACGCACTTAAGGTTGATCAGAGGTGTCACATGAATTTCAAAAAGTTAGGCATTTCCCAAAGTATGTTTTTGAGAGCCACCTATATAGAGCAGACCACCATTGGGGAACAAGCTTCATAAATTAGCAGATTGGATTATTTTAAAGTGCTACACTCAGCATAGTGTATTATAAATGTCTAACAAACAAGAATTTTGTTTAATCCCAAAGATCTCAGAAAAACCCTAACCAAAATGTGATGCAAGTGGTACCTACAACTTTAATGATATGCCTTCTCTGTATCAATAAGTCAAATATTGTAACCAGTACGCCTGTAAATAACAAAAAACATTAATAGATTGGGAAAACATCATATGCTCCAGTATGGTAAATGCAATAAAAACGTCCAACAGGTGAAGCCTTCCAATAATTTATTGAATTTGTGAGTATTTAACAGTAAAATATTTTATAAATATAACTAAAGTACACAACTATATCAGATTCCCCAAAAGTCTGTTCAGTTCTTGGGTACATATCTTAAAATTACATGTAAAACATAAGTAGATCAGTGGTACTGTATGGTAAACTATAATCTTAAAATCTCCATAGGCAAAACTCAAATTTACAGATCTACTTTAAAGAACCTCCGTAGTAACAATTTAACAGCACTAGGATCTGCATATGCTGTGGACATTAAACATTTTTGGGAGAAAATCAGAATTTGACTCTGTTTATGAGTAGAAAAAAACATTGTCTTTGTTACATCACTTCTTGAGATCTGGATCAAGTGTGTGTGTGTGTGTGTGTGTGTGTGTGTGTGTGTGTGTGTGTGTGTGTTTTTAATCCATCCATCCATTCATAGAAAGATAATTGGGGGTCAGGGAGAAATCTGAAGACTTTGTTAGATAATTGGATCTGATTTATATTAAGGCCACATACCTTCCCCTGCATAGAAGCAAGGTTTCCTCAATTAATGCAAGCAATGCTTTCCAGAAATTAAAATGGCTTTTTATATTATTTATATATATATATATATATATATATATATATATATATATATATATATATATATATATATATATATATAGTAGTAGTACAAATAAAGAATAGTACATTAGCGATTCTATTTGAATGTCTAGAAATAAGTTGATAAAAACGTATTTCCTGCAAAAATTTCTCAGAAATACAGTATATGCACTGCAGTCTGGGAAAACTGGGCAGGTCATGCAAATGAGGCCACATAATGCACCATCACTCTGTCAATCCAAACCATTTTAAACATGGCTCCTGTTATATATATATATATATATATATATATATATATATATATATATATATATATATATATATATATATATATATATAAAATGTTATAATTAGCTTAATTATGTCATTAGTCAAATTCCTAATTTTAAAACATTTTGGATCTTCCAATGACTCATGAGATGCTGCACTTTCTTAATTATTTCCCTGTCAGAGTTCTTGGTGATCGATGTATCAGAGTCAGTTTTGTGTTGCAGGTCCAGTTTCCCTTTTCTTTAGACCACCTTGGTAAGCCTGATATCCCCAGTGACCTCTAACATGGTCACTGTCCTAATCTGCTGCACTCGATGTGTGAAATCACAGAGCTGCTGTCCATCCAATAGAACGCGCATCTGCTGATGCTCACAGAAGAGCTCCATCTAGAAAGGAACAAATATATCACTCTGTAAGAAGTCAGTATATAAGAGCCATTTGAGTTTCAAATTGTTTAAAATTTCTATAAAAGGGGCAGTGAATCTTACGGAAGTCTGGACCTTAACTCATTAGTCCGGATTAAGAATAAAATCAGGACTTGATGAATAGTAGCGAACAGAGATGTTATGACTTGAATTTGGAACCTTAGAGGGTGGAGAGAAGCAGATTGGCTAGTACTTTCAACTGTATTTGTGCACATGTGTGGAATATGTACATGGCTATATTGAAAATGAACCAAGCCCAGTGGAGGAGTTACTGCTGGTGCAGCAGGTACAAAGCACCAGGACCCACAACAAGGTAGTGGCCCACTGCGACTGCCATCCTCAGCGAACACATTAAGAGTACTGCCAGATAATTACTTTGTAGAAAGGTGATCTGATTATCTACATATATTGTTGGCTTTTTTAAGGAAGTTGAAGGTGAACCCCATATTATTTTGCACAGAGGCCGTCCATTCACTATTTCCCCCACTGACCAAGTCAAGCTTGAATATTTCCGTTAGATATCAAAACTAACACCTGAAATGGGCTTTAGGGTTTTAATGTTTGTCCAGACTTATGGCACCTCTATGTTGTCAGTCACTGTATTTCCTCGACTGCCAAAATATTAATCAGCCCAGTATAGACGCCTCTAAAAATAAAGCCATGTTTTGTGCAAAAAATTTACCTTGAAGTTGTGACCAGCTACAAAAGGAAAGTAAGATATCGTCTTCTCTTCTGCGCCCCACACTCCTGAGCATTTGGCCGTCCGTGATACGGTTCTGTCGTGGAAGTTAACTGCCAACAGAAACGCAACGTCTTTGTCTGACTCTTTGGGGCCACAGAGCAAACCGACGGTAAATCTAGAAAGGGGAATCAATTGAGGGACCCACATTATGTGACTTGTTCACCAAAAATACCCATTAAACACAAAAATATAATAATGTTTAACCCATAAAAATATCATGGTGAAGAGGTTTCAGACACATAGGGTGTCGGGCTCAAACCCAACAAGCTCAGCTCTGATGATCAATATACCTATTTGGGGTGATGTCCACTTCCCCCATGATAGTGATCCTCATTCCTTGTTTCATTCCCCCTTTGATCTCTCCAACATATCGTACCATCTGGAAAACCAAATAGAATCAGTATATAGATGAACATGGGCAGGGGAATGTTTGTACGTATCTTACTAATAGAGGTGTAAAATTAAAAAACAACTCTAGTTTGGTAATGCCTTTTGGATCGCTACCCTGTAGTGCTAAAGGGACTTGTGTACTTTAATGAAGCTGTGAGCTATAGCATCTAGGGTCACCCAACATGGGCAGGTCATAACAGAGAGGCCAGACAAATTACGGTCCACTGGAGAAGGAACTGGCACCCACTCCAGTATTTTTGCCAAGAAAGCCTTATGGATAAGCACAGACACAAGATGTGCCTGGCGTGCTGGATGAGTCGGACCCGACTGAATAACTGAACAACAACATAGATTTTGATGACTTAGATTGTGTCATGGTGGTTTACATTTTAGACTGCTAATATGATGGTATCTTGGGGGTTATCCTATGGGTGCCATTGAGTTCTATTGTCAAGTGTGCTATTTGGAGATTATTTTTTCAACATAAGTCAATACAGATCCTTCCATCCTTTCCAGGTTTCTAATCTTTTCGGGAACTAAGACAAAATTTCCATAATCATTAATGCAAAATTGAATACAATTGTTAGAGGCTGTAAATATTTATTTTAAATGATGTAAAAACACTTGCCCATGATCAAGCCACGTTCTATAAATATGACAATACAGTGATCCTTTAAATGACCAGGGTGTGGAAAAATATGTTTGAAATATTGGGGTCAAACTATAATAATTAGGCAGGAAAAAAAGTGTTGGGGCATCCAGTGATCCCCGGATGCCCCCATGATACATTGGTGAAGGTTGCATGTATGAGAGATGAGTTTACATGCCATATGACTGCTTGCTTCTGAGCAGGTGCGGGCAAAGGGGATAGATGTCAACAATCAAAAGCACCAGTCACTTAAATTACCTACCCTTCTCCTGCATCCTTCACCTCATTGTACAGTAGGTATGAACATGATCTCATGCTCCAAGCTACCAGGAAGTGCTCAAGACATCAAGATGATTTGTACATACAAACAGTATAACAGTATACAGTATACAAAAAGGCTCTCTAAAAATTGTTCAATGTTCCTGTCCAACCTGGACTTACTAAAAAAGACATTCCAGTTATACCCAAACCAGGCAGAAGTCCCATAATGTTAATGAATGTGGATATCAAAATGTTTATTGAAATTCTGGCCTACGTGTTAACACAGATAAGTCAGCGGCTTACAACTTCATTTTCATTTTCAGTAGCAGACTAATTATATAAAATATCGTGGGGTCCAGATCCCAGCCAGTACTGACAACTTTTATAAAACAAACTATCGTCCCCTCATCTCACTCCTGATTAAAACGTTATACTATTGGCAAACATCACGGTTTATTGCTATGAAATAAATAGAAATTAACAAATTTCAGTTAACAACACTATTCTCCCCGCTGACCCCTATTACATATAACCCACAATTTACCTTGGGACAAGCCACCCTTTATCTACAGCATTGGGCGCAGGCCGGGCTGACCAGAGTTACTCATATGTTTGCTTCTGAAAAAACAATACCATTTGGGACTCTTCAAGAGAGATAGCGACACAGACCTACTTTTCAACTCGGGACATATACAATATTTGAAAAATATTCTCTGCATCAACGTAACCATAAGTATGGTGTCAGTCTTCATAATAATAATAACAATCCCCACTTATTAGCATTTGTTACACCTAAAAGTCTTTGCTAACAAGACTTGAGCACCTCTATTTATTATAAGGATTGAATATAGAAGCTTGAAATATATAGGCCATAACAGTAGAAACTATACCACTTTGGAAACTACCCTCAAAGTTTTACACAGGATATATCTGGAGCCAGAGAAACCAAACAGAAAATACATTTATTACCCATATTTTTTGTGGCATCAGGTACATACTTATACTTCTGGTGGACCTGCCCAGTGGCACAAAAAAAATGGAACAAGATTTATTACAGATCAGATCAGATCTAAAACGATTGAACTTGATGGGTGAAAAGTCTTTTTTCAACCTAAATTTCTATGTAACTATGTAAGATGAAACAATTAATTTCTGAAATGTATGGTAGATAGCTATGGCTTACCCCACAAATTTGATTGCTGGGAATTTCCCCCAAGATACTAAGGGTAGCAGGTAGAAAACTTTTAACCACCATATTTGGATGGATTATTACACATTGCAACTAAATGGAAAAATGTTGACTCTTTCATGGTCTCAAATCATAAGTGGACAAATTAGCACAAAAAAATTAACTTATTTACTTGAAAAATGTTTACCACACTGTGATAAAAACTGGTCACCTTGGATTAACAGATGACAAACTAAGTAGTAACACATGTGCCAGGTTTGGGAACCCTTGTTTCTTTCTCCCCCTCCATTTCCTTCATGTACTTTTCTTTTTTGTCTCAATTGAAAAACTTCTGATGTTGTTTATGCTTTATAAATAAGTAAAATTAGCAATATACAAAAATACAAAAAACATTTAGGAGACAATAGACTAAGTGGATTCTGCAACTTTCATTTTTAATAGTTAAATCTACTATGGTTGACAGTAGTTATATGTACAACAAATATAATATCTAAATATTTATCCACCGATATAATACTTATAGTACTTTTATCTGATAATGTCTTCCTGTTTATAAAAACATTTTTAGTGTTCATGACAAACCCAACTGCTAATGTTGTTTGTTACAAACTTAACACACTTGTTTTTCCTCAAATATAAAATAACCTTTAATGTATCCCCCCTCCTCCATGTCCTTTCTAATGTAAGTCTAATATTTAAGGATAAACAGCCCTGACTGTGTCCCTCTGGTTCCTCTTGTAGTTTTCTCTCAACATCTATTCTACAGAATATATGGAGCATTGTGCATGTATACACACATATATACAGCCTTATTAAATTGTGATTCGGCCAATTGAATAGGGCTTTATATAAGCACAGAGCATACAGAAGTTTTTAGTTAATGAACTTCTATCCAAAAGCAAGGTCTTCACTAACTAAAAACTTCTCTAAAAAATATGTTTTGTACTTAAATAGATTTTTTTTGTACTTAAATTCAATTGGAATCGCAATTTAATAAGGCTGATAGTCTGTCCTGTTAAAATGTGTGTGGGCAAATTCCACAGTCATCTCAATAAGGGGATTATTCCCGTAAAACTTGGTGACCTAATCACCTTATCCTAAATTCATCCTTGGAATAGGCCAGGCACCTTGTATAGTTTCAGATTTAAAGTAAAAAAGGCAGGTTAGATATGTCAACTGCCATTCAATTCTGGTTCTGTGCAATATAAGATCATTTTATACGTTTTGGGGTATATTTTTCTTACTTACGTTTGTGCATCTATCATTTTCGGTCATGGCGCTTCAGCTTCTGTTGTTGGTGCTGCAGGAACCTTGTCAATGACTCATTTCAAAAAGAAACAAGTGGTAGGGAAGAAAAAAATAGAAGACTTGGAGTCTTATCTACATCAAACAGAAGAAAGAATTCTGGTGGCTGAACAGCTGAGTCATGAACTCCCACCACAGTCATCATGTACACTACAGAGATCTCCTGACTCGGGGAAAATAATAAAAGACCACAGAGAAGGTCCCAATTATGGAAGGATTGAATATTTGCAAGCTATTAAAAATATAATTAAGTAATAAAGAACATCTGAATTTACTAAATTGTATCAGCTAAGTAGCTAAAGAGATCCACCCACCAGAGTGGTCTTGTTTTCATTACCAAATAAGTGGATTGATTGCTTCGTTTGACTTCTGCAGCAATACTAGAGGCTGGATGTTCACAGGGAGACACTTCAGAAGTTGCATGAAAAAGGAAGCTATTAACCAGGGAGACATTCATTAATAACTAGGGTAATTAGATAATAAAAACAATACCACAGTGGTGGGAGGGTCTTTTTAGCTGAAAACCTAATATCGTAAATTCTATGTTGTTATTATTTAAATAAATTCCAATTTCAAATCTTTATTTTTTGGCCCTTTACTATCCTACCATAATTGGGATCTTTGCAGGGTCCATTTAATAAGCAGATATATTGAGCTTATCCATGGACAATTGTATTGAAATGTTATGGATACATGTCATTACAGAGCTGGCTAGATTCTTAAAATGCAAGATGTTAGGTGGAAAGTTAGAGTTGGTTCATGTCAATCATTTAAAAGGGCAAGTTTCACAAGTTAAAAACTCAGATGCAGCTTGATTGGCTGTTGAGCTGTCTCTTGACTTTTTGACCAATTAGCTTGGAGTCTCAGGGACACAAACATGGAGGAGTAACTGGCAAACTAGACACGTTCTATAACCTTTAGATAAATAATTAATCTTCTCTAAGAATGATCTTTATATATATCATACAATATTCTTAATTGTAGGTGGAACCTGTCCTTTAATATGCCTTCCCCAAATAAGTATAATTTATTATTGATTATCAATCATTAAACAAAAAAGGTAAGGCGCATTTTTATATGTTTTATTTATTGGTGGTTCCCCATTCCACAAAAAAAATCATTTTAAATATATTAACTCATCCCCAAACTACTCCAAATGGTAGTCAGGTCCAAATGCCTGCTATACGCCTTGACAGTGTGAATCCATGACAATACTACCCAAACTTTATTGACATCCAAGAATGTTTTTCTCCATCAACCTCCAGGATTGGCTGAAGCAAGTATTTTGAATTTGTAGGACAACATTAGGTTGTATTTACATTTTTTTAATTGCACAGTAATGATTTTGCCAAATGAGATTAATTTTACAGAGCCAGTTTTGACATAAAAATAGTTAATAGTGTAGTAATAGGTCAGAATGTACAACAGATGTGAATTTCCTTATCAGACAACTAAACATTTTGCATATTCTCCAGTCAATAATTCCGTTATTTCATCATAACTGAACTGGCACATTAGTGATATAAAAGTCTCTACTGCACAAATTACAATACAAAAAAAAGGAATTAGATTGCACTGGGCCCCCCATAGGAGGGCCCCTGTTAATTGCATTGCCTGCACCAGTGGTAGCTCTGCTCCTGAGGCTATGCAGTCCCCAGAATCCCATGCAGAGTTGATATATTGGTTGAGTAAAAGCTATAAAAGCCTGTTACATGTCTTGTTTTATATGTCACTCACAACTTGATTAGTGCTTTAATTAACCATTTAACAGTTAGTAGACCCCCAAGCCTTTCTGCCACTTTGTATCATTCAAAGTCTGGACAAGAGGAGGTCAAACAGCTTGTCCTAATTATATATAGATGTATCACTATTTTACCCACCATAAACTAAATTATGTTGTTAATAGCCTTCCCACAAAATCTAACGCACAAGCTAAGTACCAGCCCCACACTGTTTAAATCCATTAGATCTAAACAGCTGTCTGTGGGTATGTCTCCTAACTTGTGCACAATACATCCAATGCTACGCTATAAAGCTGTGTAATACAGCAGCATATGCGTAAAAGGATGTCCCTGCTCAACTTCCCAGAATGCAGTGTAATAACTGTTTTTGCTCAGAACTCTGAGCTGGAAGCAGGTTTTTTAACTTGTTATAGACATTCAAATGTGAACACAGATTTACTATTTATTTACTGTATTACTATACTGTGGGGGGCTTCTATTGCTCTTTTGCCCACCATATAGTAAAGGATGGTTGTGGTGAACAACCAACTCATAAGATCCACAACAGTGGCACGACTTCCGGGCACCTGAGTAATGCACGCCGACGCATGCACATGCACGTATGCACTCCAAACAAAAATGTGCCGGTGAATGAAGAGCGAGGCATTTGTGGGCACATTTGCATGTCCCTGCTCAGCTTCCCAGAATGCAGTGTAATAACTGTTTTTTTTCAGAATTCTGAGCTGGAAGCAGGTATTTTAAACTTGTTTTAGACATTTAAATGTGAACACAGATGTACTATTTATTTACTAACTATATATATATATATATATATATATATATATATATATATATATATATATATATATATATATATATAAATATATATATATATAGTTTTTTTTAATTTATTTTTTATTTCACTCTCCTTATGTTTTAGTGTGTGTGCTGGGAATAATGTAAATGGATGCCAATTTATTTGTTTACACAGGGACACAGGATTTTTTTCATTGGACATTTAGCGCCATCTATTGTCCTAAAACTGCATAGCTATAGAGAAATAATTAAAACCCTATACTTCAATACCCTATGTAATGCTGTAGATAGGTTCCAGGCAACAGGAGTGTTAAGCGAAACAGCTCTGAACAAGGTCATTTTAACATAGGGTAGATAGGAAAGATGAAAAAAAAAAAACACAAAAGCATTTTTTTGGGGGCTTTCTATAAACTTTAAAGAAACAGCCAACATAACAACAACACATGCTTAACCTTCTGTTAAATACAATTTAAAGAAATAGTCTATTCTATGTGTTGTCTATTCTATGTAGAACAGGGCACCCCTGGTAATTTATCAAGTGGAGGGAGGAATATTAGACATTGAAACTGAGTCAATTAACTGTATTTTAACAGCATATCTAGTATCGGTTCCAATTCTAAAGTTTGTAAGTATGGAGATTCATTGGTCCTTTAAAGGGATATTCTGCTCCGCTAACAACAATAAATCACATATTATAATTGTCCAACTACGAGACATCGTCACGCTGTTTGCGTGGTGCATACGACTTAGCGAGGCGAGCCGTTAAACTCAGAGCACGCAAGGCGAGCCGTTAAACTCGGAGCACGCAAGGCAATGAGCGCCGAAGGCAAGGTTATCTGATGACACAATCTAAGATATAGGGTGACATCATTCATGACACCACATATGATATAAATCATAGCTATGACATCACTCAGGACATTACATACAATATGAAAAATGACATCATCCATGATATAACTGATTACATCACACTAGAGCCTCTATGATGTCACTTAGGGGTGATATTATTTTTACATATTATTTATAATTTAGGAGATGCAAAATAATGAAAATATTGATATTTGAAACTAGTGATAAAATGCATAAATTCTAAAAGTAAATATAATAATGTTTAGACTTAAGCAAGGTCTGGTGCTGTTAGCCAGGACAACACAATTTGATGGAGTTGCTGCATATTAATATCACATTACACATCAATTTAAATCCTATTTAATAAAACCAAGAATAAAATGTTTAAAAGAATCTTCAACTGTATATCATAAAATATAGAAAAATAAAGATGCTGTTAACCTTCTAACTATAGAGCAGTGGTTCACACCTCTCTCTTGAGAGGCACACCAGACACAAAATAGGTTAGTGGCATGCTGTGTAAATACAAATTAGACAAATATAGGTCTCATAGCCTGTTGAATATGAATTGTCTCACTTAAATTGAAACACTGTTAAACCTAAACCTTGGCCTGTCTGGCGAAATTATGAATTATGACTATGTTACCTTGGGTTCAGACTTAAGCCTTTTATATAATAGATCAGAATACCACCGAATTGATATTGATTGAAACACTGCGGTCAGTAGATATGATGATCCTCAGTTTTAAAAAGAGAAGGCAGTGATTTATGCCATTCTAACACATCTTAGACACCTAGGGCCTCATTCTATTAACGACCGTAGGAGATGCGTGGCCGCAAGGACCGGCCGCAGGCTATTCGGCTATTCTATTCCCTTCTGGACGAGGGCTCCGGCAGGCTTGCGGCCGGCGCCCTGTTATCCCTTGCGGCCTCACGCGCAGCAGGAAAGCCTTTGATCTTACACGGCCGCAAGAGTTTCGGCTGCAAGAAAGCCCCGGTTGCTATTCAATTGCTCCGGGAACCCTCTCGGCAAGGCTAAAACCGAGCCGCAGCTTACTTGCACCAAAAAGGTCCCGCAAGCACACAATTAAGCACATAATAAAGCCACCCAGCACTCTGATGAGACAATAAAATGATTGGAGGTGTTAGCATTCATAGCACAACATTCCCCTACACTCAAATCTGAAATGTTTTTTTATTTTAATTCATGTCAAATATCCGTGGACAAAGTCCCGAGGGCTTGGAGCACCTCAGACCCGCCCAGGCTGCGGGATGGAAAATAAACCGTTAATGAAATATCGGATTTGGGCGATGTGCAAGCTTGAGAGGGGGTTGCTATTAATCCTCATGTCCCCCATTATGATGCCTAGCATTTACAGAGCTTTACAGTGCCATCTTGAATTTATATTTGCATTTACAGTTTTCTGACTTTGCGGCCGTTTGCATGATATGCGGCCGGCCGTAAGGGGGATATCCTTGCGGGCCGTCGATTTGAATAGCAAGGTAGAAGTAGCTCTACACGGGGCCGTAAGACGGCCGCAAGGAATCGCAGCTTTGCGGCCATTTTACGGCCGATAATAGAATGAGGCCCCTATTATATATTTAAAAGGGATTCTAATTAATATGAAAAGAAGGATTAATAAAGCAAATCAATACCAATGCATATATTACATAAAGTGATCTGCATAGTAATTGTAGATACATGAAATGGACATATAAGTTCACATATTAGCCTATTTGGCGATTGTATATCATAATATGCCAGTCCTTTATTTTAAATATATATCTAAATAGTGGAAACAGAGAGATCAATGTAATAACAGTGACATACTTAGACACTGTAGTTACAATGGCTGTTACCGCATATGTCGCAAGTGATCCGTTTTGCAGTAGCGCTATTGCTGAGATTAGGCACTCATAGTAACTTCTTACACAATAGATCATGGCAGTGGTCGGGTGATACACAGTATCTGTAGTTTTAGAATGTGGAATTTATGTTTGTGTAATACTTTTGTCATATTTTGTCATATGTTTATTAAAATACTTTGAATCAATATATGAGGATAGATCAACAATACTTTTACTTACTTCCTTATTTACATTCTTTTGTGGGTTTTGGATTGTCATATGACCTGCATATCCAATCAAATCATCTCATAGCCATATAGGCATTGTCAACAGATAACGCCCATTAGCCAAGTCATATGACCTGCATATCCAATCAAATCATCTCATAGCCATATAGGCATTGTCAACAGATAACGCCCAGTAGCCAAGTCATATGACCTGCATATCCAATCAAATTATCTCATAGCAACATAGGCTTTGCCAACAGACAACACCCATTTAAACCCATGATGTTACTTCCTTATTTACATTCCTTTGTGGATTTGGCTAGTCATATGACCTGCATATCCAATCAAATCATCTCATAGTCACATAGGCTTTGTCAACAGACAACACCCTTTTAAACAAATGATGTTATTCAGTCAAGTCATATGACTTGCATATCCAATCAGTCACTCTTCCATATACTTTGATTAGTTGCTATATTCTGGGACTAGAAGATACTACTCTAACTATAATAATATCATATTGGGAGAAGAAATATACTCAATACTATAATTGGATGTTAATATCCAGTTCCCTATAAGAATAGTTATCTTATGTTACTCTAAAGAACTAAATACAACAATATATAAGGAAGTTTCACTAGAGCAAATATCCCAAAGCAAAAAAGCCAGGGGAAGTTATCCAAATCAAAGAAACTTTGAACGCAGCTTGTACATTATACATACTATTATTACTCATGAGGTACTAGGGAAAGGTGGTAGGATAATCACTTTAAAGGGTTTTCCAGTTCACTGGTCATTTAACCTCAAGTATATTTTTAATATTAATTTCCATGTGAGTTGTCCGATGTGCTATAAAAGATTTTAGTGATACCAATAAAAGTTACATTTTAGTAAAAGATAAAAGTGTAAGATAAACTATGCTTCTTGTAAAAGTTATTTTTCTTTTTTGATTATACACATTGTTAAAAATCGCAGATCTTCAGTACAAATATTCAGATAACTATTTAAATGAATAGAATGATTTTTCCTCTAAAATAATAATATATATATAATGAATTCTGTGCATCATTAACTTTGTTCATATGGGCTTTGAGAAGAACCACCACTACAGAGAATGCACTAAATGTATATACCATAGGGGAAACATTATTACTTCTATATTTGTTTCATTGATTAAATGATATTAGCTGTAAAGTTAAGAGAGTTAGGTAACAATTCAAAAATACAAATTTAATTAAAGAATTTTCGACCTGCAGAAATATAAAACATACAGATTTAACATTTAACTATGATGACTTTAAGAAAAACATTTGCAGCCATACATATTTAAGTAATCACCTTCATTTGGAAATGTTTAAACCTTCAAAAGTTAACAATTCAACTAAGTGTATAAATGAATTTAGTGATGTCATAGTTGGTGTAAGGTGATGTCATCAGTTATATAATGGAGCATGTCATTTTTCATATTATATGTAATGTCATGAGTGATGTCAAAGCTGATATTATTTATATTATAAGTGATGTCATAAATTGCTTGGCATTATGAGGCTGGGTCACTCTTTTCAGTGAGACCAGACTGATATATACAGAATATTTCTCCCTGTGAAGGGCTCAAGTGACTAAAAGAGGCCGCAAATATTTTTTTTTGCACCAGGGCCCTCCATACACTAGATTCGCCACTGGCTTTAAACAATGTTATATTTATCCTATTTAATAAACAACAGTACATGATTGCCATAGCCCTCCAATGCATGTGGTAGGGTCAAACACATATATTTACATATATTTGATCCCCTGCTGATTCTTTGTCCTCTGTCAAAGAAATGATCAGTCTATAATGTTAGGGTAGGTGTATTTTAACAGTGAGAGACAGAATAACAAAAAAAGAAAAAAACAAGAAAAATGCATGTCAAAAAGTTATAAATTGATTTGCAGGTCAGTGAGGGAAATAAGTATTTGATCCCCTATGAATCAGCAAGATTTCTGGTTACCAGGTGCCTTTTATACAGGTAACGAGCTGAGATTAGGAGCACTCTCTTAAAGGGAGTGCTACTAATCTCAATTTGTTACCTGTATAAAAGACACCTTCCTCAAAAGCAACCAATCAATCAGATGCCAAACTCTCCACCATAGCCAAGATCAAAGAGCTGTCCAAGGATGTCAGGGACAAGATTGTAGACCTACACAAGGCTGTATTGGGCTACAACAACATTGCCAAGCAGATTGGTGAGAAGGTGACAACAGTTGGTGCGATTATTTTTGCAAATGTAAGAAACACAAAACTGTCAGTTTCCCTCGGTCTGATGCTCCATGCAAGATCTCACCTCGTGGAGTTTCAATGATCATGAGAACGGTGAGGAATCAGCCCAGAACTACACAGGAGGATCTTGTTAATGATCTCAAGACAGCTGGGATCATTGTCACCAAGAAAACAATTGGTAAAACACTACGGACTGAAATCCTGCAGCGCCCGCAAGGTCCCCCTGCTCAAGAAAGCACATGTACAGGCCCGTCTGAAGTTCGCCAATGAACATCTGAATGATTTAGAGAACTGGGTGACAGTGTTGCGGTCAGATGAGACCAAAATCAAGCTCTTTGGCATTAACTCAACTCACCGTATTTGGAGGAGAAGGAATGCTGCCTATAACCCCAAGAACACCATCCCCACCGTCAAACATGGAGGTGCAAACATTATGCTTTGGGGGTGTTTTTCTGCTAAGGGGACAGGACAACTGCACCACCTCAAAGAGACGAGAGGGCCATGTACCATCAAATCTTGGGTGAGAACCTCCTTCCCTCAACCAGGGCATTGACAATGGGTCATGGATGGGTGTTCCAGCATGTCAATGAACCAAAGCACACAGCCAAAGCAACAAAGGAGTGGCTCAAGAAGAAGCACATTAATGTCCTGGAGTAGCCTAGCCAGTCTCCAGACCTTAATCCCATAGGAAATCTGTGGAGGGAGCTGAAGGTTTGAGTTGCCAAACATCAGCCTCGAACCTTAATGACTTAGAGAGGATCTAAAAAGAGGAGTGGGACAAAATCCCTCCTGAGATGTGTGCAAACCTGGTGGCCAACTACAAGAAACGTCTGACCTCTGCGATTGCCAACAAGGGTATTGCCACCAAGTACTTAGTCGAAGAGGTCAAATACTTATTTCCCTCATTGACCTGCAAATCAATTTATAACTTTTTTGACATGCGTTTTTCTTGGGGTTTTTTGTTATTCTGTCTCTCACTGTTAAAATACACCTACCATTAAAATTATAGACTGATCATTTCTTTGTCAGTAGACAACCATTCAAAATCAGCAGGGGATCAAATACTTTTCCCCTCCACTGTATATATATATATATATATATATCACATATAATAGTTGTCAAACTGCAAGTTGTCGTCATGCTTGCAGGGTTCGCAAAGTGATGCAAGCCATTTGCGGACCAGAGGCCCGCAACTGCAAGCCCTTGCAAAGCGAGGCGAGACATTGAGGCACTGAAGCAGGCAGGACTTAGGTTGCAATGAGCGCCAAAGGCGCTCCTGCGAGCCTCGTGAGGCGTGCAGTTGAGGCATTGAAGCACGCGGGACTTGGGCTGCAATGAGCGCCGAAGGCGCTCCTGCAAGCCTTGCAAAGCGAGTCGAGCAGTTGAGGAATGCGGGACTTAGAAAAAAATTCCGATTACTGAATCTGGGGGGGCGGGGGAATTCCGACCTTGGAAAAATACGAATTTAACGGCCGAACCGCAGAAATCGAAAACACCCCAAAAAAACAGAAATATGTTTCAAATCAACGTACAAACTCACACACAGCACAGTGGGAGAGCCAGGCAACCTGCGAGTGAAGTTGCAAGTTAATTGTAGGCATATTTGTCGTTTTTTAAAGATTAGAAATCAGCTAAGCAAGAGAAAAAAAAGGGGTCTGAAAAAAATGAAAACGAGGCTAAACGAGGCCATAGTATGGAATTCAACGCCAGACATGTACGAGTTGCAAACCTCAATGCCGGGCGCGTACAAGTTACAAAATATACCATTACGATGGATGGAAAATGCTTGCGAAGCAAGTAAGACATAGACAATCAATGCCATTTTACAAAACTAACTTGCACATAACATTCCGATTCTAAATGGCGGTTTTCCCGCCTAAACGAATGGTTTTGCCTTGCGCACGCAGCCTATATATGCTGCAGTTTGCAAATTTCTCACACTTTCTCCTCAAGTGATGAACAGTCTCACTGTACATTTCCTGCTGCTGGAAAGAGATTGTTAGCTCTTCACAATATTGATTGCTGGATATTAATTACAAATAGGTAAAGTATATTAATTAATTAATTAAGTAGTTAATTATTATAAAAAAAAAAAATAGAAATACATCATTAGAAAAAAAATCCTAAATCTCATATTTTACATTGCACTTACTTTATGAATACATAAATGCTTAGCTCATTGATTAATTAATTATTAACGTACATTAATTTATTAATTATTGATAATTACACAAAAAATCTATATTTTACACTGCACTAAAAAAGTATATTTTGCACTGCATTAATATCTGTAATAATGCTCATTGGCTGACAGGGATAGGACCCTCAAAGCAGTTAAATATTTGCAATATGCTCTGACACCTGCTACATTTCATATTTTAGACTGCCTTTATTTATGAATACATCGATGCTTAGGCCTTTACGTTCTGCATGTATGACAATTAAACATAATTCTT
This sequence comes from Discoglossus pictus, assembly GCA_027410445.1. Lineage (NCBI taxonomy): Eukaryota > Metazoa > Chordata > Amphibia > Anura > Alytidae > Discoglossus > Discoglossus pictus. The sequence goes on along the minus strand of CM050168.1, from coordinate 234,013,414 downwards.
TCATTGATTAATGAATTCATTGAATCAAAACATTAAAAATGCTTTTCATATGATTTTACAGTTTGCTCATCTCTGCACCTGCATGAACACAGAGTGGGAGCTCTGCATCATTTCTTCTGCAATTACATCAACATTACAGGTATATGATTTAATGATGCCCTTCTTTAGGAATACATGAATAAGTATTTTTGTTTTGCATTGATGACAGTTATTGATTAATTAATTAAGCTATATTAATTTTATTAACTATTTATTAATTAATTATTTATTTAAAAAAATTATAATACTTTTCACTGACCTTAGCTTAGGTCTTTATGCTTTCAATTACACTGCAGTTAAAAAAATGTATATTTTACACTGCACTTATATATCTGTATTAATGCTCATTGGCTGACAGGGATAGGAGCCCCAAAGTAGTTAAACATTTACATCAGTTTATTATGCTCTGACACCTGCTACATTTAATATTTTAGACAGCCTTTATTTATGAATACACCAATGCTTAGGCCTTTACGTTCTGCATGTATGCCAATTAAACATAATACTTTCATTGATTAATTAATTAATTAATTAATTGAATCCAAACATTAAAAATGCTTTTCATGTGAAGAGGCACAGGGGAGGGAGGGGTGGAAGAGACACAGGGGAGGGAGAGGAGGGAACAGACACAGGAGGAAAAGAGACACGGGGGAAGAGACACAGAGGAGTGAGAGGAGGAGGGAAGAAACAGGGGAGTGAGAAGAGGGTGGAAGAACCGGGGGAGTGAGAGGAGGGGGAAGAGACACAGGGGTGGGAGAGGAGGGGGGAAGATACACAGGGGAGAGAAATGGGGGGAAACAAGGGAGACACGAGGGAGGGGGGAAGAGACAGAGGGGGGATGGGGGAAAGAGACACAGGGGAGGGGGGATAAAACACAGGGGAGGGGGGATAAAGCACAGGGGAGGGAGAGGGGGAAAGAGACACAGGGAAGGGGGAAAGAGACACATAGGAGGGAGGGGGGTTAAAAACACAGGGGGGAAGGAGACACAAGGGAGGGAAAGGAGGGGGGGAATGAGACACAAGGGAGGAATTAGATAGCGGGAGAGACTCGCAATAAGCGCCAAAGGCGTTCATTGCGAGGCCCGTGATGTGCGCAAAAGGCGCTCATCGTGAGGCCAGTAAAGTGGAGGGGGAGGCTCCCATTGTGTGGCAAACAGCATTGCCAGGCTTAACAATCAGACCTGGGCCCTCATTCAATTGCGATTTGGCCAATTGAATAGGGCTCTAAATGAGCACATAACATATTTTTTTAAAATAAGTTTTTAGTTAGTGAAAACCTTGCTTTTGGATAGATGCTTACTAACTAAAAACTTCTTTAAAAAAATATGTTATGTGCTTTTTTAGACCCCTATTCAATTGGCCAAATTGCAATTGAATGAGGGCCCTGGTTGATAGTGCTCAGTAAAGTCTGATTTGAATAGGGTATTGGTGAAGGACTCACTTGTACTATTGTGGCAGTGCAAAAATCAATTGAACAATTTGCTGGAATTTGTTTCTTTGTCTTGCCGCAGTCATCAGGGGTGGTTCTCTCACTATGATTCTGTGATGGGTGAATAGAATAGCAAGGGACATTTACTTTGCACTTAATGATGGTGTCATTTGCATTATAGGGGAATAGAATAGGACTCTTGGCTTATATAATAGGGGATGCCATATTGGAATGTTAGTCGGCCTGTAGCTTGAGTGGGAGGGTCATCCTATAGGGGTTTACTCTTTCACTGAGTTCTGTTGGTTATGGGCTTATACGAAATGTCAGTCTCGAAAAGAACTTAACAGAGTACTTATCTGAATCCACTATTAACTTCAATTTCACCTAGGTTTCTAATTACTTTAGGTACAAAGATAAATTGTCATCATTAAAGCAACATTAAACACAATAGTTAGATATAGAGCATACTATAGATGTGAAAATCAGGGATCTATCCCTCTTTGCCTGCGCATTTCTTCTGCAGCACTGACAGCTGCAGTTACAGGTGCCATCCGCCAGAGGGCGCTGTCTGTTTTCAGTAGCGGTCAAGTTCCAGGGAAGGCAGAGAACTATTCTCCCCTCCGACGTGGCGCAACTCGACGGCGCTGAATCGACAGGGGGCTAAATCGACACACGGCCCCCAGGACCACGGGTGCGCCTCTCATAGCTCAAGCCCTCTTCTTTTGGCGCGCCTTATATGCTATTTTTCAGCAGTATCCGAAAATCTGCAGCGCCATCTGTCGGAACTGCGGTTGCCAGATTTTGCGATGGTGAAGAGGGAAAGGACCAAAATGAGTGCTTTTTTAGTGGTCATTTCTTTTGTATATTTGCTCAATATTTATAAAATGAAACCAATACAAAATACTTATTTTATATTACTTATGTGTTGATTATTTTATATTGTTATTTTTAAATGAATATCATTTAACTATATATAACATAATATTAATGCACTGATTTATTTATGGTATATAACTGATTTATTGCACAGCAGTAATGGGTTTCTTAGTAATGTCAAACTGTTGCTGGGTGACAGAAAGAGCTGTCGCAGTGTATTGTGGGCACAAATGGTTCACCCGAGATGGCTCAGAGATAGCCACGTGACTAGGTCCGCGTGCACGCACAGTGACGTTACGTGTTACCCTGACAGGTTGTCGCCTACGGGACTGTGCAGCATCACGTGATTTTGGTCACATGACAGAGAGGGGCTTTCGGATGATGGCGCACCCGTTCGGGGAGGAGGAGGCGGCCTCCCTGCGGAGCCTGCACAGTTTTTTCCATCGCTGTTTGAGAAAGGGACACTGGGAACTGGCCAGGGCCTGTCTGACACAGCTACACCAGGGACCGCAGGCTGGAGATGTCGAGGAGACACTGAGGGGACTGGCAGCAGGGGTGGGAAACCTGCTGAGGTGAGAGAGACTGGAGGGGACACTGAGTGACTGGCACCAGGGGTGGGATACCTGCTGAGGTGAGAGAGACTGGAGGGACACTGAGTGACTGGCACCAGGGGTGGGATACTGGCTGAGGTAAAAGAGACTGAAGGGGACACTGAGAGGGACATTGAAGGGGCTGGCACCAGGAGTCAGATACCTGCTGAGGTGAGAGAGACTGGAGGGGACACTGAGAGGGGCATTGAAGGGGCTGGCACCAGGAGTCAGATACCTGCTGAGGTGAGAGAGACTGGAGGGGACACTGAGAGGGGCATTGAAGGGGCTGGCACCAGGGGTCGGATACCTACTTAGGGGAGAGAGACGGGAGGGACACGCACCAGGGGTGGGATACCTGGTGAGGTGAGAGAGACTGGAGGAACAATGAGGGGCTGGCACCAGGGGTGGAATACCCACTGAGGTGAGAGAGACTGAAGGGACACGGAGGGGCTGGCACCAGGGGTGGGATACCTGCTGAGGGGAGAGAGACTGGAGGAACAATGAGGGGCTGGCACCAGGGGTGGAATACCCACTGAGGTGAGAGAGACTGAAGGGACACGGAGGGGCTGGCACCAGGGGTGGGATACCTGCTGAGGGGGAGAGACTGGAGGGACACTTAGAGGGGCATTGAAGGGGCTGGCACCAGGAGTGGGATACCTGCTGAGGTGAGGGAGACTGAATGGGACACTTAGAGGGACTGGCACCAGGGGTGGGATATCTGCTGAGGGGAGAGAGACTGGAGGGACGCTGAGGGGCTGGCACCAGGGGTGGGATACCTGCTGAGGTGAGAGAGATTGGAGGGATGCTGAGGGTCTGGCACCAGGGGTGGAATACCTACTGAGTTGAGAGACTGAAGGGACGCTGAGGGGCTGGCACCAGGGCTGGGATACCTACTGAGGTGAGAGACTGAAGGGACGCTGAGGGTCTGGCACCAGGGGTGGAATACCTACTGAGTTGAGAGACTGAAGGGATGCTGAGGGGCTGGCACCAGGGCTGGGATACCTACTGAGGTGAGAGACTGAAGGGACGCTTAGGGGCTGGCACCAGGGCTGGGACACCTACTGAGGTGAGAGACTGAAGGGACGCTGAGGGGCTGGCACCAGGGCTGGGATACCTACTGAGGTGAGAGACTGAAGGGATGCTGAGGGGCTGGCACCAGGGCTGGGACACCTACTGAGGTGAGAGACTGAAGGGACGCTGAGGGGCTGGCACCAGGGCTGGGATACCTACTGAGGTGAGAGACTGAAGGGATGCTGAGGGGCTGGCACCAGGGCTGGGATACCTACTGAGGTGAGAGACTGAAGGGACGCTGAGGGGCTGGCACCAGGGCTGGGATACCTACTGAGGTGAGAGACTGAAGGGACGCTGATGGGCTAGCACCAGGGCTGGGATACCTACTGAGGTGAGAGACTGAAGGGAAGCTGAGGGGCTGGCACCAGGGCTGGGATACCTACTGAGGTGAGAGACTGAAGGGACGCTGAGGGGCTGGCACCAGGGCTGGGATACCTACTGAGGTGAGAGACTGAAGGGATGCTGAGGGGCTGGCACCAGGGCTGGGATACCTACTGAGGTGAGAGACTGAAGGGACGCTGAGGGGCTGGCACCAGGGCTGGGATACCTACTGAGGTGAGAGACTGAAGGGACGCTGATGGGCTAGCACCAGGGCTGGGATACCTACTGAGGTGAGAGACTGAAGGGAAGCTGAGGGGCTGGCACCAGGGCTGGGATACCTACTGAGGTGAGAGACTGAAGGGACGCTGAGGGGCTAGCACCAGGGCTGGGATACCTACTAAGGTGAGAGAGACTGGAGGGACACTGAGGGGGTGGCACCGGGAGAGAGCCACTGGGGGATAAGCTGTGAGGGCTGAGAGAGAGCTCGACTGGGGATAAGCTGTGGGGGCTGAGAGAGAGCTCAACTGGGGGATAAGCTGTGGGGGCTGAGAGAGAGCTCAACTGGGGGATAAGCTGTGGGGGCTGAGAGAGAGCTCAACTGGGGGATAAGCTGTGGGGGCTGAGAGAGAGCTCAACTGGGGGATAAGCTGTGGGGGCTGAGAGAGAGCTCAACTGGGGAATAAGCTGTGGGGGCTGAGAGAGAGCTCAACTGGGGGATAAGCTGTGGGGGCTGAGAGAGAGCTCAACTGGGGGATAAGCTGTGAGGGCTGAGAGAGCGACTGGGGGATAAGCTGTGAGGGCTGAGAGAGAGCGACTGGGGGATACGGTGTGAGGGCCGAGAGAGAGCGACTGGGGGATACGCTGTGAGGGTGTGACTGGGGAGACACCGAGGGGGCTGGGAGAGAGGCTAGGCTAGACTGGGCAATATTAATTTTCTTAGGTAAAAAATACATATTTATTGTTTCCTTGTTCTTTGGGCTGTGTCTGCATGCGTACCCCTGCCTAATTTTATCTGTTGGAAATTGTAAACACACCCACATTAAGCGCACATACCTGCTCACTGACCTCAAAACAATGTATGTGCTGGGCGATAAAGATGTACATATTTTCTTTTCTTTATTCTCATTTTACCGATTCTGTGCCGAAAACCAGTGAGTAATTTCATCCAGTGTAATACTGTTATATGATAGCCCAAGAAGTTACTTTTCTGTCAAGTGTTTATCTCACCTCAGTTTCATTTCTTATTTCATTCTGTTTCTTGCCATATAAATGCAGGAAATGCTGTGGTATGGACTTCTCAGCACAACTAACATATATATTTTTTTTTATTATTCCTAAGGAAATCTAGCGCTGCATAATCATTTTGTTTTAAAGTTATTCTGAAAAAGCAAGACATTCTGGCTATACCATCACTGCGATATTCAGCAATCTTTTTTGTGCTGCATTATTAAGCAACTAAGTGGCACGAAGGCACTAATTGGCTGGTTTGATGTGCTTATTCCAAGTATCATTTACATTGCATTTTTTCCTAGAATAAATTAAAGTTTATGAAATTAACACTGCATTAGTGCAGTAAGGTCTCTGAAGCACTTTTAGCATGACTTGCCAATAGAAAAAAACTTATAGGGAAATTTCATCAAGTTCTCTTTAAACCTGTTGATAATTGTATTCCGGAGGATGGTAATAAATCATAACATTTTAGATGTATACTGGCGTACAGTTACTTTATATCATGTCACAGTTCAGAGGAAGTGGTGGCAGAAACAGTGCTGGTGTCTCAAACTTTTTGGTCTGGGTACAGGCGGGGTATCTTCTGATTCTTATGGTGTCATGCCCATGTGGACATCAGGAGTATTTGGCTGGCACCTGGGATCCAGGCCCATAGACTGGAAGGAGTTAACCAACATGGGCTATTTTATTATATCCTGGACTATTTTATTATAACTGTAATAATCAGTGTTTTATGTTGAATATTGTTATGTTTGGTATTGAATTGTGGGACACTCATGGGAGGGGGGCCACAAGTTAAGGAGTACTCGTTTAAGGGTATGGAGAAGATCCAGTGGACCAGGGCGACTGACAGATGCCAGGGAACAATGGGTAATCGGCTAAGGAAGGGTTGAGGAGAGGAGACTAGCCTAGGTATGAAATAGGGTTAGCTAGATAAAGGACATGTACACATGGTGTCTCCACCTTGGTTCTGGCTGATGACCGCTTGAAGGCTGTGATCAAAGAAGGGATTAGGCTAATAACCAGCGTGGCCCCTGACCAGCAAGAGGTAATCAAGGAGGATGGCATAATTTGATGGACAGTTCACCCACATGGCCCAGGTTATGAACTGTGGGGATTAGCTTATCCTATGTTTACCAAAGGATGAGGTTTGTTTCTGATTTGTGTTATGTTTAAATATTGTGCCGTGCTTGGACTTACATAATCAATGTAGAGTATCATTCTGGGAAGACCATAATCCATGCTTGGGATTATTTCTGCTGATCCTGCCTTGGGAAATAGTTGCTATCGGTATCTACTTCAGACTTGGTATCCTTCCTTTTTGTTGGAGTTCCTGGTGTTGACTGTCCTGGTACTGGTCCATATCCTGCTAGTAGGGATACAGAGGACCTTACAATTCTACTGTGTAGCATTGATCTAGGATCTTTTCAGGCCAAGTTAAACAATAGATCGTGAACTTATGGAGACCATCTTTTGAGATTCATGCAACACTAAAATTCATAACTCTTTCCACTGTTATGAATAAAGGACATTTTTCCCAATACATTTCTGACTTATAAAGCATATTTGAATGATAATATTAATAGAACACAATACAATCATATTACTTTTAACTGCAGATCAAATCCTCAATGCTAATATTGATCCAAGCTGTATGGGTTCTTGTTGATTGGATTATTTTCTAATGTCTTGTTTCTCTTTTGTAGTGATGACAAGCACACTGCACAGCAGCTATCCTGGTTCTGGCTCCATGCCTTGGAGGAATGGTTGGAATGGGACCAGGTAAGCCAACTCTCTCTTCTCTTTATTTTGTCTAATATCATTTAGCTTTTGGTAGTCAAAAGAGTGATAGAAGCCCTCCACAGTAAACAGTATTTCTTGGAATTCTGGGCAGGAAACACATTTTTGTAACTTGTTTTTAGACATTCAAACATGATCACAAATGTATACTATTTTTTTTTTCTTATATGTACGCTGCGTGTATAGTTATATTTGTTATTGTCATGACTTTGTTGTGACGGTTAGATAAAAAAGGCCAAGTAGTCTAACCTTTTTATGACACTATTTTTAGTTAATTGTAAATCATATTATTTCTGCAAGGTGTCATTTGTTATGACACTAAACCAATTGGCCTGGCGTTCCTTGAATCTAATTTTTTAATGATTCCTTCCCACTTAGAAAATAAGATAAAACAAGCTGCTAAAGGTGGTCTTATGTATAGTAAAGGCTATGACATTTAACAAGTTAAAGACTGGATTTATCTTTAGGAAAAATTCTCAGTATCAGCTGTTCTTCAAAATATCATAGTGTAAATATGGTGGTACTTCAGTGGTCTCTTAAAGCGAGGCTAACTCCTTGATGGAAGCGAGTCAGGTTTATTTAAATACAGTAGACAGAGGGACATATGTTGTTATCCAGTAGAACTGATACTCGCACAGATACTTTTGCTATAAAATATTATAAAGGTGGTATCTTTAATGACAAATTGATGAGAAAAATAACATGAGCTTTCGGAATACTATGGTTCCTTCATTGGACCTAGGTTCACAAATACATTTTAAATTATTCTCTAGTAAATTAGTACTTGATAGACTCGTCATAATCGTCGTAATTTCAAACTTGATTGTTCAAAGTGACTGATTTGATACCTATTAATTTCTTCTTTGCTTTGTTAAATTTACATATTAGAAACCTCTCCCCACTTTTCTCAAAGAAGAAACACAATTTCTTCTGCTTTTGGAAGAGCTGCAAACTGAAGCTTCAAATGACGCTGTTAAGGTAATATTAAAATTATGGATTAGAACTTCAAAACTCACAGAATCATAACTGTCTAACTCTATCTAACTGGACTGGTCACAGAGGGTATTTTTTTTTCTTTCTTTGCCCTTGTTTTCTTCTTTCATCTTGACCCTCACCCCCCTGGTCCTCTCGTCATCATCCCCTGAGACCTCTGTCCCCCTTGCCTTGCCTCGCCTCTCCTCCTGCCCTCATTGCCTCCCGTCCTTCATGTTTTCAGTAAGGTAAATTGGAAAGATTTATTAATGACAGTTTTTTTTTATTTATAAAAACATGATTTACTTTTTGCTGTTAAATGGATAGGTCCTGTAGGGGGGCTAGTTGTTTCATATTAGTGGAAGAAACAAAAATCAATATGTGTTTCCCCAGAGCAGAGTTGTGCTGACTAGTGTTTGTAGCCTTTGTTAAAATGCCTTTATTATAATTACTATTATTTGAAAGGTGTTTTTTTTCTTCTTTTTTATGTTTTTTTTTTTTTTTGAGAAATGCAGCTATTTAATCTTTTCACTGGAAGAGAATGTATTGGTGGCTCCTCCTCATGTGAATGGGTTAAGTATTTTTCAGCAATTTGTCTCTGAGTGTGGAGTTTCTGAACTGTAGTTCCCCTATTGAGTATATCTAGAGTGCAGGTGAGAATAAGAGGAAGTTGTACACTATAAATAATGTTTTGAGTGAAAAAAAAAAAAAGAATACATTTATAATGTTAAAGTCTTTAAAGCACACAGTGGTGGTTCCAAATATGATGTAACTGAAAACGATAGGTAATAAATAAGTACTTTCTCAATTTAATGTTCTTAAAAATGCATTTTCTTTTAAAGCAATCTTAGATGAAGTTTGTAATATTTAGCAGTCAGTCATTCTGATCCTTCCACCAAGGAAGGACTGTACTGTCTGTCTAATGGTGCCATTATTGCCAGTAATTACTGATTACTTTCTAAATCATTTGGTCTTCAATGAGTAACTAAACTGATTTTAAAAAATCACTTACCGTGATCTGAGCATGTGTTGCCTTTTGTTTTGCACATTGAAGTGTAATCCGTAATTACTATCAATAAGTAGTCATATTTTTGACCAAACTTCAATGGTAAGATTACTGTAAGAAACTTCTATTTTTTTCTAATCCCATGAGAATACTTTATTATCTATAGCTTTCAGTTATACAAGTCTGTGTAGCCCCTAGGAGCCCATTGATTAAGCAGGTTGGTGTACGTTTTGTTGTGGTTACTCTGCCTCTTTTCTATTTCCCATTTCTCTGTCTCTTTACTCTCTCCTTTGGGGTCTGTCTCCCTCAGCCGCAGAGCTTTAATTCCTGGGGTCTCTCTCTCTTAACCTCATGCAAACTAAACTCTACTCCTGCTTTTTAAAGTGACACCACAAAAGGTTCCAGTTATTGCAAAAATGAAAAATATATCTAAAAATATACATAATGGAACCTGGTTATTATTATAAAAGTTTGTGTGGTAGAGTTCGATATTTGAGTAGGAAAGTTAGTTTTATAAGTTATACTGAATACAAATCATAGTCATGGAGACTTTAAAGTTTAAAATCATTTTTATTTTTACTAGGCATCACTTCTCAATCTGAGAGAGTCATTGGGAGATCTGGAGGATATTTTCAAATTATTTAATCTTAAAAGGTCTCTGTCACCCCCAACAGGAAGTTGATTTCATTTTAAAGAGCAATAAAATCTGGCTATACATGAGTAAATCCTTTCTGAAATATTTAGCATGGATTTTGCAGCCTGTCTGTAAATGTGAACTTTTCATGTGTGCAGCAACTGGGGCCTTTTCTGTGTTTGAGCATTTCTGCTATTTGATACCTCACAGTATGGCCTGACTTCACGTGTCCTTGCTGTATTTTTTTCTCCATTAGGTTCTCTCTAATTTATTGCCTTTTTTATTTTATTTTATATTTTTTATTTATTTATTTATATTTTTAAACTTTAACAACATTTCCTTTTTTCAGGAACTATACGAAGCATTTTTATACAGTCACCAGGAATCAAATGAAACCAAAAGGGAAAATGCTCCTCCTCATCTCAGCCCTGGCACCATTTCTTCTGTACGATCTGCTCTGTCTCAGAACCCAAGACTTGTACAGGCTATTATAGGTTTTTTATTAGTGAACAGTTCTCTCCCGTCTGCCTTGGAATATAACCACCGGCTGCTCTGTGTAACTGTGAGCTTTCTCTTAGACTCTTTAGCATTTCTTCAGGATACCAAACAGAGCCGTACATCAAAAGAACGGTTATCTGAAACCATTTACAGCATCTTAAGCACTATGCACTTCAATGTGGAGCTTCAAGCCACTGAACTAAAACTCTTGTGTGAAGAACTCTTTAAAGCCTGCTGGAGCAAGGAGAGTGTCTTAAAGGAAGAACAAATTCAGGGATGTCTACTGAAGAGGCAAAACTATACTCTGGTCAGCATATATGGCAAAGTCGCAAGTGAGAAAATCAAAGCACAGGTCATTGCACAGGGGACTCCGGAAAAAGGTAACAATTACAGGAAAGTCATTTGAAGACTGACATGGCAAAGGTTTCAAATAAAGTATAATTTAAAACTTTAGGTACTAACAAATACTTTCAGTTGAATGTTAAAAAAAATGTATTTTCCTGCAGTAAATTTATATGTAAGTTTATGATTTTATACCTATAAATCAGCCTTTATAATCCACCTGCTAAGGTAAGTATGATATCTCACTAATGGCACATAATTGCTAATTGCCTCCTTTGGCACAGAATCTATTATCTTCAGTGTGAAGCAAACCATGGGCATGGTCAGACCCAATGGAGTCATTTTAATCCTCTAACTCACTGCGCATTGAGCATATACAACCTTTGTGTTATCCATTGAGATAATGGCTTTAGAGCCCCAGGCTGTTAGCAAGCGATTTCTATTGCAAAATGCATTTTTAACAACCTGGTATATATTTTTTTATTTTTTTATTATGATACTTATATTTGGAAACTCTACTATGTTACTTTATTGTGACTCTTCTTTGCAAGCTGAAACATAGTTGCATAGTAATTGAGGTTGAAAAAAGACTATGGGCCTCATTCTATTAATGGCCGTAGGAGCTGCGTGGCCGCAAGGGATGTCCTCAAGCTACTTAGGTATTCTATTCTCTTACGGCCGAGAGCTCCGGCCGCCTTGCTAACGGCGCTCTGCTTTCCCTTGCGGCCACCCCTGCCGCAAAGAAAGCCTTTGATCCCACACGGCCGCAAGAGATTTGGCCGCATGGTAGTACCTGACCCTATTCAGATCCTCCCTCCGGCCAGCCCTTCGCCAAGCCCGCAAAAGGGCCGCTGATTACTTGTACCCTGGGGCAGCCGCAAGGGCTGTGAAGCCCTTGCGGCTGCTTAAATTAAGCCCCCCGCTGGCTTCAGGGGTCTTGATCGGGATCCCTCAGTGTCCCCACATCACCCCTATAATGCAGGGGTCTGATAGAGACCCCTGCATAGGTGCACACATAACCCTATCATGCAGGGGTTCTATCGGGACACCTGCCGGGTGCACACATTAACCCTATAATTCAGGGGTCCCTATTGGGACCCCTGCAATGTGCGCATATTAACCCTTGCTGCAGGGGTCTCAATAGGGACCCCTGCAGGCTCCCCGCATTAACCCCTTCCCTTGCTGGAGAGGGTCCCGATCGTCACGATCACGACCCTCGCAGCATCTACGGGATTTTAGATTTTAAATTTCAAATGTCTATACAGACCCCCATAAGCCTTAATCTAACCCATCACTTATGGGGGTCTATACAGACCCCCGTATGCCTCTTTAACCCAATCAGTCCCATAAGGGTCTATGAAGACCCTCATAGGACAATGAGAACCCTATAATTAACCCCATAAATAAAAAAAAGTACATTATAACCTCCCACTACAAAAAAAATACACACCAGCAAAGAGAAGGTATACACAAATAAACATAACATTAAGGTAACAAATATATTATATATGTACCCCTATCTACAATACATTACCCCCTATCTAGAATACATTAAACCCTAAATCTAAGCTAAAATAGAATGATTTAGACCACTTACCTTTGCAGATGTCCCTCTAGGAAAAAAGGAATCCCCTAGGAAAAAAAGAAACATCTACTTGGTACAAAACATTACATATAACAAATACAAATTGTAAATGCAGTATTAAACTCACCTTTCCAGCATGTCCCTGTCCATCTTTTTCTGTTCCCAGGATCGGCCCCTGGAAAAAAGATAATAACATTAGTATAACACATACACACAAACACAAAACATGATGATCATTACACATAAAATATATTACCTGTCACAATGTCCCCGACCTTGTCATCTTCTGCCCCGGCTGGACTCTTCAAAAACCTGCGATCTACCCAAAAAAAAAAAATAACGCTAATGAGGCTTCTAGGCCTTTTTCCGGTAACCCCCCCCCCCCCCCCCAAAAAAAACGTAATGCTGTAGGGGTGTATCCCATTGTGATTGGCTCCAAGCATCTGCACCTTCTGATTGGCTGTTGTCACCATCAATCAGAAGCCATTCAGAAGGCGCAGATGCCTTCAGCCAATAACCCTGTGAGGGTGTATCCCATTCTGATTGGCTGAAGGTAATAGTGCCTTCTGATTGGTTCAAAAATGACTGACAGCTCCGTAAGCCAATCAGAATGGAATATAGGGGTGTATCCCATTCTGATTGGCTCACACTTATTTTTTGTAGTGGGGGGGTTGTAATGTACTTTTTTTTATTTTTGTTAACATAGGTTTTTTATTTTTGGTGACAGTTTAAAAAAAAAAAATAATTGTAATTAGTGGGGTGGGGGTTTAACAGGGGGAAGTTACGTAGGGGTTAATAGGTTAGGGTAGAGGGGGTAGTTTAGATTGAATTGTTTATTGGGCGGGGGATAGTGTAGTGTTTGTACTTAGTGTCATGAGGGTCCTGGAGGAACCTCATGGCACCTATGGGGGTAATTATAGAGTTCTCATTGTCCTATGAGGGTCTTCATAGATCTGTATAGGACTGATTGGGTTAAATAGAGGCTTACGGGGGTCTCCATTAACCCCCATAAGTGATGTGGTTAGATAGGTACAGTTAGGGTTAAATAGGGTTTAGTATGGGGTAATGTGGTATAGTTAAGGGGTTAATGGAGTATAGTTAGGATTAATAGTGTAGTGTAGTGCTTAGACTTTGTCACGAGGGTCCTGGAGGACCCTCAGGGCACTTATGGGGTTAACCTAGGGGTTAATAGTGTCCTATAGGGGTCTATGTAGACCCTTGTTGGACTGAGGGTTTTAATTTTAGTCTCATGGGGGTCTATATTGACCCCCCCATGATTGCTGGGGTTAATTTTAGGTGCTGGGGGGGTACTTATAGTACCCCCGCGGCAGGTGTTAATTCTTTATTTTTAGCCGATCCTTTTAAGGTCTTTTCAGGACCTGCGCGGGCGGGAATTTGAATTTTGAATGTAGCGGGGCTCCTGATGGTACCCCTGCTGCAAGAGTTACTGTGAGGACCCTCAGGGGTTCCTGATGGGGACCCCGCAGCATGGGGGGGTTAATATTAGTTGCCCACTGCTTGGGGTAATCATTAGTGTGCCGGGCTTGTATATCTCTAGGGCTTAATAGATATTCAATGCAGCACTGTACAGCGCTGTAATTGATAAGGGACACATTGGGGGACATGAGGATGACATGTAGTACATTGGCTAGCTGGCACATGGGCGCTAGCCAATAATGTCTTTTGTGGCCACAAGTCCGCCAGTCTTGGACAACAGGTTACTGCCTTGGGGGTCATCAATGACACAAATGACAGTATTGGCTAGCGGCGATGTGCCAGCTAGCCAATGTACTACATGTAATTCTCGTGCCCCCCAATGTGTCCCCTATTAATTACAGTGCTGCATTGGATTTATTTCCAACTTTTTAGTTTGGCGGGCTTGCACTCTGATCTGTGGGCTAACGCCTGCGATCAGGTCCAAGTCTGCCAAAGCCTACGGCCGATAGCATGGCTTACGATAGGGCGTAGGAAGGGGTGTGCTGTGGCCCCTTTCATTTGAATGGCAACGTAGACGTAGGGCTACGAGGGGCCGCAGCACCCCCTGGCAAGGAATCGCAGCTTTGCAGCCATTTTACGGGCATTAATAGAATGAGGCCCTTAGAGTCCACCAAGTTCAACCTTTTTTTAGATCTCCTCTCTATACGGATTAGTTGTTAATTGATCCAGAGGAAGGTAAACAGAAAAAGAAAAAAAAACAAGTAAAACTTTTCCAACAATCTCAAAAGGCAAAAGAAAAAATCCTTCCTGACCCCAGATACTGGTGATCGGACTCCTCCCTGGATCAATACTCCCTCTCTAATTAACGAGGATAACCCTGAATTCCCTTTTTATTTAAAAATATATACAATCCCTTTTTAAAGTTATCTTTTGAATCCGCTATCATCACCTTCCTTGGTACAGAATTCAGAATAACCACCCTTACTGTGATGAACCCTTTTCTTTCTTTAAGGTGGTATCTTTTTACTTCTAACCTCAAAGGATGTCCTCTTGTCAGTAGAAAAACTCTTGGCACTTTTTTCACTTGACAAAGCCTTGTACTGACCCTGGATGTTTTTTCTATAAAGTAATTATATCCCCTCTTAGATCCTTTTTTTTTTTTTTTTTTTTTTTTTTTTAGAGGAAATAAGTGTCATTTGGTTTTACTTTTTCCAACTCTAAAATATCCCTTTTATAGTGGTTCCCAAAATTGTCCACCATATTTCAAATGAGGGTGTACTAGGGATTTGTATAGTGACAGAACTATATTTGCTTTCCTTGCTTCTATACCCTTCTTAATACATGCTAATATTTTATTTGCCTTTGCAGCTGCTGCTTGGCATTGAGGACTGTTACCTAGGTGGTTGTCCAAAAGTACTCCCAAATCCCTCTCAATATCTGATACACCTAGATTTGCTCCATTAAGATTATACATTACATGACTATTTGTATTAAATCTCATCTGCCATTTAGATGCCTATTTCTCTAATTTATGCAAATCCCTTTGGAGGTAAAGCACAGGATTATTTGATTTAATTATCTTGCAATACTTGGTGTCATCAGCAAAAATGGAGACAATACTTTGCAAATGATAGGACCTAATACAGAACCCTGAGGAACCCCATTTACCACATTAGCCCAATCTGAGTATGTTCCATTTACCACAACCATTTGCTTCCTGTCTTTTAGCCAGCTCTCAATCCTTGAGCAGATATTTACTTCAATTCCTGTATCCCTTAGTTTGCACAACAGTCTTCCATGTGGCATTGTATCAAAAGCCTTTGCAAAATCCAAAAAGACTACATCCACTGAGTTGCCTTGATCCAGGTTCCTACTAACCTCCTCGTAGAAACTAATTAGATATGTTTGACATGACCTATCCCTCATAAATCCATGTTGACTCCTACTTTTATAATCTTGTTCAAATAGACCTATTCTTGTATGGTATGCCATTTTAGCCCTTCTAAAAGCTTTCCCACTACAGAAGTGATGCTCACTGGTCTATAATTCCTCAGATTTGCTCTTTCTCCCTTCTTAAATATAGGTATCACCTCTGCTTTTCTCCAGTCAACTGGTAGAGATCCAGTGTTGAGCGAATCTTGAAAAATTAGGTATAATGGTTTTGCTATTACAGAGATCAGTTCCCTCAGTACCCTTGGATGTATTCCATCAGGACCCGGGGCTTTATTAACATTTATTTTTTCCAACTTCTTTTGGATTTCTTCCTGCGTTAACCAATTATTTGGTGAAGGTAGTGTAGCCCCATTATGTTGCAGTGTCCCAACCACTGGTACCTCTCTTGTGTATACAGAAGAAAATAACTTATTTAGCTCATCTGCCTTTTCCTGGTCACTAATTATCAGATGGCCTGTGTCACATTGTAATGTTCCTATAGCTTCCTTCCTCGCCTTCTTCCCATTCATATATTTAAAAAATATTTTAGGGTTAGTCTTACTCTGTTTTGCAACCAACTTTTCATTTTCTATTTTAGCCCGTCTAATCGCGCTTTTGCTGCCTTGTTGATTTCCTTGTACTCCCGTAAAGCAGTCTCTGTCCCCTCTTGTTTGTATAACATTAATCCCTGTTTTGTACTCTGTATCTTCATCTTTAAGTCATTACTAAGCCACATTGAATGTGATTTTCTCCTTTTATTTTTATTTCCACATGGTATATGGTGATAATTATGTATATTTAGTAAGAATTTTAACGTTGTCCATTTATGTTTAGTATTTTTACCCACTAGTTCTTTGTCTCAGTCTATACGTTGTATTGCTGCCCTTAGACCATTCAAATCTGCCCTTTTTAAAATAAAGAGTTTTTGTTTTCCCCTTAGTTTTTTTTTTTTTTCAATCTCAAATGAGACTGTGTTGTGATCACGGTTTCCCAAAGGTTGCCCTATTTCCACACTTGATGCTATATCAATATTATTTGTGATGAGTAAATCTAAGATGGCCTCATTTCTAGTAGGTTCTTGTAACCCTTGGGCCAGATAATGATCCCTGAGTGTACTCAAGAACCTGCTCCCCTTAGCTGAACTGCTGGTCTCATTTATCCAGTTTATTTCAGGGTAGTTAAAACCTTCCATTATTAGAACTTGCCCATGCTTAGCTGCATTTACATCTGTAACAATAATTACATTTCCTCACTTTCAATTATAATTTGGGTGTTTATAACATAATGCTTGTAATAATAAAATAAGTAGTCTTTTTGATAAAATACTTATTCCATAATTATGTGCTTCTATATTATTATGTTTTAATCCTTTTGTGTTTTATTACAAACACCTTCCAGATTTTCAAGCTGCCTAACTCTGCACTGGGCAGATCTCAAACTATTGATGTCAAAAGCTTTGAAGTCATCAATTTGGTTAGCTCCATTCTTAGAATGAATCTTGTTGTATACTATTTTAGCAGCTAAAAGCAGAGAGCAGGTGGCTGTGAAGAAAATGGCTTTATACAACAGGGCAAGTGACAAAAACATGCTCCATTTAGTATATTGTTAAATGGCTTTGTATGCCTCTATTGCATAATGGGATGATTTAACCTGATTTATGTGTCCGATAGGATCAGCTACATTTTAAAATAAAGATAAAATGGAATTTAAACTCAATATGTTTGGTTTATTTGTTCTGAAACAAAGTTGTTGAATGATTGAAATAATAATTGCTTTTATAATGTATTAGAAAATGAATTTAAAAGGATTAGAAACATAAAAGGAGTGTGAGGTAAAAAGTGGAGTCAGATTAGATATGTATTAACTTATATTAAAACGCCCTTATAAAAAAGCACACTTGATGAACTCTATGGCATAGTATCTCCAACATGCATACATCAATCATACACACCCACCATATTAATCCAAGCATTCTAATTTCATTTTCTTTAACAGGAGCTGCCTGTGAGCTTTCAGAGTCTGAACGAGCCATCCTCACTTTATTCTGTGACCCAGAGCAAGCCAACCCATGGAAGAACGCTTATTTCTACTGCCTCTGTACCGGCAAACACTTCCTAGAGCAGATTCTGGTCAGTTGCTTCATTCATTATGTGATTCTAATGTCCTACTCCTGTCTGATTTGGACAGAAACAGAACAAGGTTTTACGTAAACCAGGGAGATGCAGGTTCATGTCCTAAGCAATTTTAGCTCCAGAATAGGGAGGTAGGGAAGAAAAATGCATTTGTTAAATAACTGAATCTTATTGATTATGGCATCTACCCTCTTCCCCTGCACATGCTCAGAGGCAGGCATCTTGCATCAACAAATAAAATGTAAATACCCCTGTCGCACACAACCGTGAGCAAAGTATCATGGATGCTGCCAGAGTCCAGCAGGAACATACATTTTTACTGATTTTAAAAGCTAGATTTATTATTATTATTATTATTATTATTATTATTATTATTATTTATTTGAAACACGTCAACATATTCCATAGAGCTGTACAGGGGTTAATTACAATGCAAAATCAATTTTAACACATTGCAAAAGAATAGAGGGTCTGGTCTTTGAGCTTAGAATCTAGTGTACATAGTGCTATCCCTAAAGCACCGACACAAGATTGAAACTTGCAAACTTACAATCTAATTATGCTTGTTCAGGCTCAATGTTTTCAAACATATGTGTGTTTTTTCATTGTACCGTAGCCCTTTAATTTGTGTACACTGGTAAACAACACATGCATATTCCGAACCTCACTCCTGAAATCTCTTAAAGGGACCAGCAGAGAGATTTTGTTTTAATAAAAGTTAACTTTTTGTCTTTTTTTTTTTTTTTTTTTTTTTTTAGTACCTTATTATGCTCCTATACAAGTTCATCTTTTTTTTTAAATACGTTTTATTTCATAATATAATTGCCCCTATTGTAAACTCATTTTATAATCTTGTGACCAATATATATATATATATATATATATATATATATATAATTTCTGTTATGTTTCTCCTCAGCTTACTGCCTTGACGTTGGTAAAGAGAGAAGATTTTTCCAAGTTAAATATTCTTCTGACAAAACAATTTAAGCCTCTTCGACGCCTTCTTGTGCTTCTAGGATGGACTCACTGCCAGAGTATCGAGTCTGCAAAATCTCTGCTCTGCACGCTGCACCAAAACACGGTAGGTTCTAGTATTTAACAGGAAAGGAATGCAGACTAGGCTCTTAGCAAAGGAACTAATCTTGGTGCATCTTTTCATATTTTTTCTTTACCGTATCATTTAATATGGATTACCTTCAATAATTGTGTATGATATAGAATGAATATAGACATTCTATGTAAAGGAGTTGGGATTCCTACACCAGTGAGCTTAAAGGGAGCTTTCACAAATCCTGGTTGTATTAGAAATTAATATTTTACCCATAAATAAGAATATTTGCAATTGGTTGTTGTTAAAGGAATATGGATGTTACTAGGTACAGTAGATTCTCGATAAACCAGAACTCTCAAGAAACCAGAAAAAAAAATTGAATACAATACAATTTACAGGGCTCAACAAATGCCAGGAGCCAGGTTGTCATGCCACAAAATGCTTAAGGGCACCTAGATGTTACCCACTGTACATCTCTGCAATTCAGTTTTACCTGTAAGCAGACAGGCATGAGTGACTGAGCCAGCGCAGTGTTGGCGTTGCATTCCACGGG
Organism: Discoglossus pictus; assembly: GCA_027410445.1. NCBI lineage: Eukaryota > Metazoa > Chordata > Amphibia > Anura > Alytidae > Discoglossus > Discoglossus pictus. Next base: position 233,993,913 of record CM050168.1, on the reverse strand, counting down.
TTCAGTACCGCACCCTCCAGCGGAATGTACCTGTGTGAGGAGTGAAAGCTGCTGCTGCTAGAACAGTCCTCACTGACAAATATACTCGGCAGAGCATCCTATGTGCAGCTAATCTAGGCCTCTTTTAATAGTAACTCTCAAGCAACCAGAAACTATGTTTATCCAGCATCTACATTCAATCCCTTTGTATGCTGGATAACTGAGAGTCTACTATATATAATGCCTATGTCTCTATTTACTTTTATGTACTTTATTTTATTAGGAATTGCTTGTTCTGTTTTTACTGCTTAAAAACAAATAGACCCAGTTTGCAAATGCCTTACAGCGTATGCAGATACAGACTCTCTTTACTTTCTGTCATAATTGGATCTTTACTGTGTGTCTTTAATGCCTGGAGTGCACAATTGAGCGTGTGAGAAGCCGATCTGTCTGTCGGATGCTGCACTACAGAAGTTAATTTCTAATCTGTTATTAATCTCTATGTCACCAGGTCAGGAGTTACTAAATAAGTTAAATAATTATTTTGTGTGTTTTTGCAGGATCTATGCAATGATTCAGTATTAAAAGAATTCTGTGATGGACTCCTCTTTCAAGTGGAATCTTTGGAGTGGTGCATAGAGCATAACAGGTATTTTATTTAGTATGTATATGAACATACCTCACTAGAAGCTGTATTATAAAGCTAACCGTTACATGAGTTACATTTAATCATCTATAATTTGAACTTTTATAACTGTTATATGTCATTTTTTCCTATTTTATTTGGGGCAAATTTTAACAGGTGCATGGATTTTACACATTAGTCTTGTTCTATGACTGAGAGCATCAGTATCTGTCCCTGCTATAGTCATAGTAGTCCTATAATAGTCATAGTAGTCCTATAGTTAAAGTAAACTAACTGGGGAAACAAATACAGGTAATAGTAGACAAAATGTGTTCGAAAAGTAAAAAAAGCTACAACCCTCAGTTTATTACCTATTATATCCAAGCCACCTTTTCTGCTTATATACTTCTGCCGGGAAGGAGTCTTTGAGATAAATTAAATATTGTTTTGAGTACTTTTGATAAAGGGCAATATAATTTATGAAAGTAAAAAAAAATGAATACAGGCTTTACTTTTTTAACCACTATATTAAAATTGCTTAGGTATAGTTTGTTCACTTGAAAAAACTGACACTTTGAATTGATTAGATCCTAGTAGACGCCTTACTCTTTAGGGTCCAGCCAGATATGCGATCCAAAATAGAAGAGCCCAGGCACAAGTAAAGACTGCTAATACTTAATAGAAATAAATAACATTTATTAAAGACCAAGGGCCTCATTCAATTGAGATTTGGCCAATTGAATAGGGCTCTAAATAAGCACATAATATATATTTTTTAAAGAAGTTTTTAGTTAGTAAGCATCTATCTAAAAGCAAGGTTTTCACTAACTAAAAACTTCTTTAAAAAAAATATGCTATGTGCTTATTTAGAGCCCTATTCAATTGGCCAAATCGCAATTGAATGAGGCCCCAAGACAATTGTGGTTTGTTTGTTAGTAGGTATAATCTCTTGCTCATATATATATATATATATATATATATATATATATATATATATATATATATATATATATATATATATATATATATATATATATATATATATATATATATATATATATATTTTTGGTCTCTAACAACATTTTGCCTATTATCAAATGTAGTTATTCAAAATACCATATAGTAAAAATGGGACTACAGTGGGTCTTTAACAGGATGAAACATCATGCCATTTTATATCACTATTATTGTCGCAGAATTTGCAAACTTTTATGTTCAAGACAATTGAATTGACTGCTAGAAAAATGAAGTTAAGATATTAAAGAGGAGCCAAGGCTGCTCAATGTGTCTCTTGTGAACTCGATTTATTGTGAGTTTATATACCTGGGTGACATCTAAATGCAATTATTTATTTCCTTTGCAGTCAGGAAATTTCTAAGAAGGATATCTTGCACCACCTGTATGGCCTTGACAGCCACTCTGCACTTTACATACTGCACCACCTCACAAACCTGCCAGAGCTCTGCGAAGACGATGTGTTACAGCTTCTGAAGAGAGTGCCACAGAGCGATAAGACACAGGATGGTATGTGTAGTTATGTGACTGATTCCTTTTGTACTTTAAAGAACATCAGACATCTTCTATCATGGATATAATGTAGTGTTCTAGTCTATCAGGGACCACATCTCAGCGGCATGTTGCAGAATGTTTTGAGGGATGGTCATTGATTGGTTAGCATGAGACACTGGACAGCAAGTACTACAGAGTCTGTTTCTGCATACGCTTCAGTGGCAGACCCATATAGGGACTATTTGTTTTAGGCAGTAAAAACAGATCTTATAAGGACCTCTTAATAAAATAAAGTACAAACACATTAATAGATACACAGGGATACTATATACATAGCAAGATCCAGAAACTTTCATATCCCTTTAATCATTTTGAGCTCATCAAGGAATGTAGAAGCTGCTCTGTCTTGAAAGGAATTTCAGAACTATATGTGTAGATAGACTAGTTTGTATCTAGATGGCAGGAGGAATGGTCGTCTTTGGCTGGAGACATGTTTAAATTTGGTTTTCCCCAACCACAGCACAACAGGAAAAGCAAAAACAAGTTCCCCAAGTGTCACTTTAATATGCCCTTTCTAAATGTATAGATCACTCCTTTATCTCCTTTATGTGAAAAGGATAATGTTTAAAACATCATCTTTTTTTTATTTTTTTTTACATAAAGGTGACTTAATTAATTTATCCTCCTCATATCAAATTTACACTTCACTGCTAAGAAATGCCCCTACAGTAACAGATTTCTGGAACCTCTTTGCATGCAGCAGAATTGCTGTGGTGAAATGAAACCCTTCCTATGTGGATGTGGACTTATGTCACAGAAGTGAAACATGGCACCTAGCATGAGAGAGAACAGGAAGAAAGGTGGAAGTTCTAAGAGAGAAACTGTTACTCTGGAGGCTTCTTAGAAGTAAGTGAGGTGTAAATTTTATATTTGCAATTACAAAGAGGGAAATACATTTAAGTAAGCCAGTTAAAACTTTCATATAAAACAAAATAAATTGTCTAATCCGGCTCATTTTAAATGCATGATGAAAAATCTACAGTTGGTATCCTTTTAATGCTTCCAAATTGATGTGTCAAATCTAAAAAACAACTTTATTGCTTGGGCTGTAATAATCAGTTTATTTTTCTCCTAATCAAATAGAGCAATCAGTGTTTCTCTTGTAATGTAAACTTTCTTGCACACAGACTCCTTAAACCAGCAGGACCCCCGCGTCTTAGGGCAGCAACGCAGCACTATTCTGTTCCAGGCTTTTTGTGCTATGAAGTATGGTATCTATGCTCTGTGTGTCAACTCGCACAAACGCGTTCAATGCAAGGACTGTCTACAAAACCTTATCGTGAATGGCTCCCAAGAAGAAGCAGAGTTTATTAAAATGCAAGACAAGGAGCTGATGTCAGTTCAGGGTAAGAACTGTTATAGACAGCATCTCAGAAATCAGGATTTGCAGCAAAGCACTTGATCCTTCTAGTCTAACCATTTTCATATTTATTTTAAACTAACATTTCATAGTTGCATTTTCAAATTGAGAAATGGCCTGTTTAAAAGACACTTGACAGTGAAAGAATTGTCAATTTATAATGTACCTGTTGGTAAAAAAAAAAAAAAAGTTTTAAAACAAAATTTCTCTGCCTGGTAGTCTTTTACTGTCTCCACCTACCTCCAGTACTTGACTCACATTATTTGTGTGGGAGTCATGAGATGCTTTCATTTAGTATCTCTTTCATGATTGAGGAATTGCAACTTGCCACCACTTAAGTCAACATTTTTGAATGATTTTTCAAACAATGTTTATTAAGAAAAACTGACAGGATGAAAGGAGCACGCATCTCAAGGATAGTCAAGAGGTGGATTTGCCAACTTTTTCTCCACTACTTAATCACATTTGCTAGATGTAGAATCTGTTGTGATTTTTTGTGATGGTTTGACTGTTTTTGTTATTACAATCCCAATACCTCAAGAAGCTGCATCGTGACACCAATGTTTTCTTTATTATAGGCAGAAAGTAGATACAAAGAGTTAAGAAATAAAATTGGAGAGAGTAGCGAGATGGAGTATGTATATGTATGTATGTATGTATGTATGTGTGTGTATATATATATATATATATATATATATATATATATATATATATATATATATATATATATATATAAATATTCTTCTTGATTGATACTATTTAAAGGATTGCTGTGCAATGAAAAAATATATGTTTGAAACGTTTTTGTAAGTTTGTCTAATTAAGGTAGTTTTTAATTGGGGGGGGAAAAAAACGTAATGTTTCTTTTCTACTATGGAGGCATCCATGATACATTGGTGAAAGATGTAAGTATTTCTCAAGAAATGTAAAAGAACACCTTTCCTGATTCAAGCAGCCTGCTCTTGGTCTTGTAGGTAGGAATGGCTCTAGTCCTTCTAAACCTCTCTCTTCCTTTCTCTCCCCTCCACTGATAGATTAAAACGCACACTCTCGTAATTTAGCTTTTAGAAAATGTTCTTTTTTCTTTTTTTTTTTTATGTCCATGGCTTACACAGCTGCTATTGTCTTTTATATCATGTCTTTGCACTACCGCTCTCTTCTTAACTTTATAGTTACATTGAATATGTACTGCTTTTTTTTTATCTTCCTTCAGTAACACATATATTTGTATTTTTTTCATTCACAGCAGACCATGCAAGTCTTTTTGTGCAGTATTTTACCAAGTGCCAGTATTATTTACACCTTCTGCCTGCCCCACTGAGGCTAGAATTGATAGAGAACATATTCTCCTTAATGTTTGTATCTTTAAGTGATTTAAACACAGAGCCCTCACAACCTGAGGACTATGCTATGGATGAGGATGAAGAAGAATACTACATGAAAGGTGATCGACTTACAAGCTTGAATAGTAGCCTTGAAAAGGGAGAGTCCCCGGTGGCATTTTCACCAGCTGACAGCCCCCAGTACAAAGACGGCTCTATTTCCATCGCTGACTTGACCGGTATTTCCCAAGGATCAACTTCTTCTGCTATGGAAGGTTTACAAACTTTCTGGGAACTTCCCAGACCCAACTATCTTGATTTGAAACACTTCACCAGAGGGTCATCTGCATTCCTGGTCGATGAGGTGGTTCTTGACACCTTTTTAAAAATGTTAAAGGATCAACTGGAAGAACTTAAAAATTCTTCACCTTGGAGCGGTGAGGAGCCCAACTTGTTGAGTCTTATGAACATCTCCATTACCAAGGAGAACTTCAACAGCAGGGTCCTTCAGATGGCTAACTATATCTCTGAAGCTTTATGGAGATACAAAGTAGTTATGAGTAATAGAAATGCAGGTACATACTTCTTTTTTTTCTCTTTGTTTTATATGTTGCTCATTAATGCTACTATTTGATTAATTGTCCTCTGTGGCCACCACAAATGACCTACCACCGCTGTAATTTTGAATCTAAGATAGTTAGGTCTCTATCTTACACCTAACGAGTAAATTATGCCATGATAGAAAATAGTTAGACAAGGGCATGAAAAGTCCTAGGAACCAGGGATCCACAAGTTACTTTTTTTTTTTTTTTTATACATTTTATTTCTGTGTAATTTTCCCTGCTTCTTCCAAGTCGACCAGCCGGCCACCATTCGCCCCCCTCCCTCCCCCCATTTTTTTGCTGCTCAGGGTCATTTTCATGATATTCCTGTGTCAACACTGTTGGGTAAATTAGAATGATTGATTCACTGATTGATCCACCTGTATTCAAGCAAGATGTTGTGAAAAGTGGCTTGGATCCAGTGCACGAGGACCAACTTTGAACAAGCTTGGTTTTATACAAAAAGGGCTAGTACAATTTTTTTTAAAATCTTACTCCAAATATTTGTTTAATTTAAGTGTTTTTTTATTTTTTTCATTTCAGTTTTGTAATTGTTTTAAATAAGCTCCCTGGTATTTATAAGCTCCTTATCTCCATGGCTGTATAATCCGATGTTGAATTGATTGTAAGGGCTTCATCTGGAAATGGGTATTTAGATCTTGGCACATTCAACTCATGATCTTTTGGTATTCTCGCCTATTCCTTCCTCCATAAACAATAGGCAAACAATAGCACAACAAGCTTGGTGTGTATGTATGTGTATATGTATATATGTGTATACATTTTATCAACCCCTGCTTTTTTTTTTTTTAGAGGAGGAATTTGCATCTGCACGGCTACCATATCGAACTTTTAAATCCTCCAGTTTCAGAAGACGGAACAGAAAGAACAAAAGAGGTCAGAATAACATACAAACAAAATATGACAGAGACCGTAAAAATGACAGCTAGAGAGAGAAAAAGATGGATAGGTTAATTTTGGATGTATAACATATCGGATATACTCTTTTATAGAGAATAACCATTAAGAAGTCATTTGCAATGATTACATTCTAGAAAATATGTATTGCTAATTACTCTCTGTGGTCTAAATAGGTCCAAAAGCTCAGCCTCACTCTAGTCCCAAACTTCAGTTTTGTATCATGTTACACTAAAATAAACAACTTTCAAGCTGAAAATATTAAACAGCAATTGTATTTCTTTAAATGTGTTCTTTACATTCCTGCACTAACTGGCACTTTTTTATGTGTCCCAAATAACTGACAACTGAAAATAACTTTATTTAATCTTGTATTCAATCTTCTTTGCAGACCAGTCCAAACGTGGTATAGATCAGTCAACTAATTAGTGTAATTTGTCTGTTCATATGCTCCGTAGTATGTACATAAATATTTCTCAAAAACAAATATGCATTTCCTGGAATAATACAGATTTACTCTTTGCCGTTCAACAGGGTTGAAGAAACAAGTAGAAAGCACAAGTAGTGAGCTGAGCACGTCCGGTAAGGAGCCTGTATACTTAATAAGGAGTCTGGTAAGAATAAATTCCAGCTTAGTATTACGGGCGTCATTTATGCTGGGAAGCTGCAAATTGCTTACAAGCTTTGCAATGTTCACTGAGGTTATTTACTAATGATCATGCTACTGTCTTACTGTCTAAGCACCTCCATTCTCCTGTTCAGACTCGGTGTGTTCCAATAAAATAAGCCACTGATGTTTTATTTTGTATTAAGACGAAGTGGAAATTTCCTGTGAGCCAGGGCTCCTAAAAGTTGTACTTTTTAGCTCCTAAATATTTTTGACTTAATTCAAATAATAATTAAATTATTAACCTTGCACCTATAAAAATATGGTATTGCCACATACAACCTAAATAATTATACACATATATATTTAGACCATAATATAATGAAAGTTCCTGTGCCCTCAATTACACCAAGTTGCATAACTGCACTCGTGGGCAGTTCTAGCTACCCCAGCTGGTTTCTTTATGTGGGGATGCTAGAAGCAGTTCTGTAGAAAGAAGCTGCTGTTGCATCCAGTTGGTTATATAAGACCAATTAATTTAATATCTCATTTAGTTCCTAAATTATTTTTGTATGTGTCCTTGTTGATATTGTAACTATGTATTTGTTCTTGGACTAGAATTGGAACAGAGACACAAATAACACGTTGATTAGTTTTATGGATTTTCTTTGACAGTATATTCAGTTGCCTGAAAAATGTGTCGTAAACATTGGTGTGTTTTTTTTCTTTTGCAGAAAGCAGTGCCAGTAATTTGTCTGCGAGGAGTGAAGTAGAATACAGAATGCAAGTGCCTCTACAGAATTTTCTAATTCCAATGATGGTCTCACCACCTGAATGTCTTCTAATTTCTTGCATATTAAGAGGAAATTATTTGGAAGCCCATCAAGTGAGTATTACAAAGCCAGGAAGGTGTAAGTGTCAATATGTAATTCTACAAGACTGATTTCTGGTTTCAATAATCCCTTTATGCCTTTAAATTCAGCAAAACTATGCCATCATTAGTGAAATCTGGGCTTTCATTTACACAGGTAGCGTTGATGTTCAACCTTCAATCTTCCCCAAGCTATGGAGAGTTGATCTTCATGGAGCGCTATCAAGAAGTGGTTAGAGAACTGGCCAGAGTGGAGCAGAAGATTGAAAATCAGACTTCAGAGGCAAGGGTCAGAAAGTTGAGCAACAGTCGTTCTACTCTAAAAGCCATTGGAAGTGCAGCCGCTGCTGGTGAGTGTGTAAATATATCCAAGGCACATGAGAACTATAATAAACATTTTAGAATTTCTGTGATTGAATCCATGCTGTGCTGTTTGTAACAGTTGGACTTTTTTCTTTGTATTTACTAGGTATGGTGTTCTATTCCATTTCCGATGTGACAGACAAGCTGCTGGCTCCCGCAGAGGGACCGATCCCAACGCTACAGGATGATTTCTGGATGAAAACTGTTCACTTGGAAAAGACTGATCCTTGGAGGCAGGTGATAGAGGAGCTGAACCCCTCAGCTGTAGCAGCATTTGATTTGGCGTGTACCCAGGCTAATCTGTGGAAAACATGCAAGCAACTGCTGGAGACTGCAGAGAGGAGGCTGTGTAATGGCCTGGAGTTGAGGGGTAAGCTTTACCATTCTGTTTCAGATTAATTTAATTTTAATTTATATTAAACATCTCATTGCAGTTGGGCAGAAATAACCAGTTGCAGAGTTAGTGAATGAAGGTCCCCAGTGAAAAATAATTTGCCCCCCCCCCCCCTTGCAATTTTTCCAAATACCTTTTGGGGTCAAGAAAAAAGATAACACATGTGATCAGATCACCATTTTGTAAAGTAATTATCTGCCATCCTCATCTAATAAAGTAATTCCTTATTTACTGTGCAGGAGCAGAGGGACCCAGTGCTTTGCACCTGCTGCACCAGCAGTATCTCCGCCACCGGAGATAACTGCATAAATTAAAAGGACTCTGAACAAATGGATACTGCTCTGCACCATTTTGTAGAGCAGTCAAAGTCAAGTAGAGATGCTGTAAAAACGTTTTTACCATTTTCACAATTTTATAATGTGCAGAGTTAGGTTTTAAGGTCCTCAAAGTGTTAACTACTGCACTGGTTGTATATTGAGAGCATCCAACCATTTTTCCCCGTAAGCTTAAGTTCTGAAGGAACCATAGATGACAATATCCCTCTAAATGTATGCATTTGCTTTTCACTGAAACAATACATTTTATTTTTTCCTTTGTGGTTATTATTTATTGAGAAGCAACAAGAAAACGTCAATCTGATTATTTAGTTCCTCAAATAATTTCTACAAATAAATATATTTATTATTATTATTATTATTATTATTATTATTATTATTATTATTATATTTATTTTGCAAAGGCCAAGCAAGGGTTCTAGGAAATCTAGTTAGAGAACAGATACACACACATATATTCGTAATAGGACAGTCTAGCTCAGTGGTTGGTTACCAAACTTTCATTTTCCTGCAGCACTTGAGTCGCCTTTGTAGAATACTTGGAAACTGATGTCATGGGGTGATTTATATGTATAGCCCATGAAGACCAGACAAAGTAAAAAACAAAACAAAGAAAACACAGGTTATAAATAACTTATAAATTAGATGTGTCTGTTTTGTTTGTTTTTTTGTTTTGCAGGCAGAAAACCAGACTCCGTTGTGGATCATCCAGAGGGCATCCAAGGTTTCCCGGCTGTCCTTCAGCAAATGAATAAAATAATCAACTATTCCAGCCCTTCTCAAGAACAATCTGAATTGGGTACGAGGAGTTGCTGCATTATTTATTTTTGTTAAAATGGCAAGATCCTGAAAAGGACAATCTGTTGTGTGAAACTTTCCTAATATGCAAAGGAAATGGAGCTAGACTAAATGAGTTTAACTTTTTTTCTTAAGATATGCATTTCATTGAATTCTTCTAGGCAACACAGAATTTATAAAGATATGGTATGGAAAAAATCGGCTATCCAAACTGTTTATAATTAGCTCCCTTCGCAGCTGATTTTCATCGTTTATTCTAGAGCTAAAACGGTATATTAAAAATAAAATTCAAATAAAACGAAACGCACTTTAATCAGGGTGGGAAGTCTGTATTCTGCAGCATGACACTACAAGGAGACATAATTTACAGTAATACATTCTCTATTTTTCTCTCCTGGTGCTCATAGATGACAAGATTAGCAACCAGTTCAAATGTAACATCGTAGACCTTGTGCACACCTGTTACCCACTACTTACTGATGAGTGCATTGTTTGTGATATTACCCTGGATTATAAACTGCAGGAGATTCTTACTCAGTTAAAGGCTGCAATCAGTTTGCACGGTAAGTTAATTCTGTCTGCGTCTGTCTGTAAGCTTTGACAATAACGTCTTTCTATCCAAGGCACCGACAGGTAAACACTGCAGTAGGATCCCATTTACTGCATACAGTTGCGTGTACAAGTTAAAGAATTATTATTCCAAGTACAGTATATTATTTATAAAGTTTAGACCTGATATTGGGCAAAATTATTTCAGAAGGTACAACAATAATTCAAGCTTCTGAAGGACATAGCAAACTAACAACAGTAGCATTTTTTAAATGATGTCCACCTGAGTGCAATCTGTGTCACATGATCTGTCATTACATATACACACCTTTTTTGAAAGGCCCTAGAGACTGCAACACCTAAGCAATAGGCACCACGAACCAAACACTGCCATGAAGACCAAGGAATTCTCCAAACAAGTAAGGGACAATGTTGTTGAGAAATACAAGTCAGGGTTAGGTTATAAAAAAAATATCCAAATCTTTGATGAACCCCAGGAGCACCATCAAATCTATCATAACCAAATGGAAAGAACATGGCACAACAGCAAACCTGCCAAGAGACGGCCGCTCACCAAAACTCACGGACTGGGCAAGGAGGGCATTAATCAGAGAGGAAGCACAGAGACCTAAGGTAACCCTGGAGGAGCTGCAGAATTCCACAGCAGAGACTGGAGTATCTGTACATAGGACGACAATAAGCGGTACACTCCTTAGAGTTGGGATTTATGGCAGAGTAGCCAGAAGAAAGCCATTACTTTCAGCAGAAAACAAAATGGCACATTTTGAGTTTGCGAAAAGGCATGTCGGAGACTCCCAAAATGTATTGTGGAAGGTACTCTGGTCTGTTGAATCTTGAAAAAAAATGGAACTTTTCGCCCAACAAAGAAAACGCTATGTCTGGCGCAAACCCAACACATCACATCACCCAAAGAACACTATCCCCACAGTGAAACCTGGTGGTGGCAGCATCATGCTGTGGGGATGTTTCACCAGTTTCCCAGTCCCGGCTGCTGAAAGAGTTGAGGGAAAGATGGATGGTGCTAAATACAGGGATATTCTTGAGCAAAACCTGTACCACTCTGTGCGTGATTTGAGGCTAGGACGAAGGTTCACCTTCCAGCAGGACAATGACCCCAAACACACTGCTAAAGCAACACTTGAGTGGTTTAAGGGGAAACATGTAAATGTGTTGGAATGGCCTAGGAAAAACCCTAGACCTCAATCCAATAGAAAATCTGTCGTCAGACTTAAAGATTGCTGATCACTAGCGCAAACCATCCAACTTGAAGGAGCTGGAGCAGTTTTGCAAGGAGGAATGGGCAAAAATCCCAGTGGTAAGATGTGGCAAGCTCATAGAGACTTATCCAAAGCGACTTGGAGCTGTGATTGCCGCAAAAGGTGGCTCTACAAAGTATTGACTTTGGGGGGGTGAATAGTTATGCACATTGACTTTTTCTGTTATTTTGCCCTATTTGTTGTTTGCTTCACAATAAAAAAAAAAAACAACAAAAAACAAAACATGAAGATGTTATATAAATGAAATGATGCAAATCCTCAAACAATCCATGTTCATTCCAGGTTGTGAGGCAACAAAACACGAAAAATGCCAAGGGGGGGGAATACTTTTGCAAGGCACTGTATAACTTCCCTTTTTAAACCTGCTGAGAGCTCTGGCAACTCAATCAGCCACTTTCCCATTATGTAGATAGACACTTCCTGTGTATTCAAAGTATCATCCCACCGAAGAAGTTGATCTCCAGAAACCAAAACTATAGATTCCACACAGTATAATTGCATATCAAAATTAATACATTTCACATTCTAAAAACATGATGTATGCTAAATATAGTTCTACAAAATAGTAAATTAGAAAAATATAACACAATGGTCATTTTAAAGGACCTTTGCTAATTTAGAGAAAATAACAAAATGTAAAAGCTATTCCACAACAAAGCCTTCTAACTATATAATCATGAACCTTGTGAATCTAGAACGAAATAGCGCTTAGTAAACATCCTTAGTACATCCTCTTCTTCTTCTTTTTATCTGAACAAGGCTGAATATTCAGGTGAGTTGCCAGTTTGCGTCATTTGTTTACATGTAAGATACCTCCTGTAAAAAGCCAACATCAAGGAGTGATAAAAGGCAACATAAACAAATGTATGTAGTATATTTTCATGTTTACAATTCATTTTTCTTGATGTCTTGCACTGAATTTTGAGGCATAGGTCCTGATGTTGCAAAAAACAACTCTGATTAAAGGGATATCTAAGTTTGCTGGACTATGAATGTATCTAATGTAGGAGAATCAGTAGTGTGTGAAAAAAAATGTTTGCATGAAAAAAATACCAAAATATACATTTAAACACTCACCTTTAAGTCTGATTGGGGGGGATCATATTCCTGTTTAGACACCCCCTGGAGGTATCAACATAATCATTAGAGGTATTTTTAGATATTAGGAAAAATAAATTGTTTAACGGGATGTGCTGCATACACACAGGCTGCTTTTTGCCTATAAAGTGCAGAAATGAATTAATCCAGCTCGCTTAGCTATCCCTTTTAAGTTGTCAGGGCACCGAACCAGCAGATTTATGGAGCTCTATAGACATAATTAATTCGCTCTACATTAATTAGTTGCTGCAGCGGCTCCCAAATCAGTTTGTCAGAGGAAGGTTCTGACATTGTTGAAATGCAGCTTTGCAGCAATCTTACAAGTGTGATTTTACCATTTACAGCACTTATCTTTCATGTAGACATACCTTTTTAGTAATAAAGTTTAAACTTGCTTGTTTAGCTGCAAGCTTGGCAAATATGTCCATTCCATGTCCTTTTAATATTTTGACTTTTTTTTTCTTTTACTAGAACCAAAAGGAAACCTCACTCAGTCATTAATAGACCAATCAACTGTGAAGCTTCAAGATGTGCAGATGCATCCCGTACGCCAGCAGATGACACTTCTCCTGCAAAATCTGGAAGAGCGAAAAAAGACCCCAGAAGGTCTCGGCCTTCAGCCTGACCACGTGCGGCAGTTTTTCAATTATATAGACACCTTGAGCAAAGTTATTATACAAAGTATAAATACAGAGCTGGGTAAGTAGAACAAAAGATCAAGTGTCCTCTGTGGTTTCTATCAAAAGGGAATGCAGAGCTGTATAAAGAAAGTCTACTTGTCTATACTTTTTTGTGCAATAGAAATAACACAGGGTTTTGTTAATCTCATCATCAAGCATTTGCAGTTTTAGTTGTCCTCTTAATATACAAACCACCTTCCAATAGCAAACACATTATTTAGGAATTTATTATAGGTTATTTTTATTATTATTATTGTTGATGTTTATTTGTAACGCGTCCACATATTCTGTAGCGATATACAGGGGTTAAGTACAAGTGTACACAGGTCTTTCCCTAAAGCACTCTGCAAGATTACGGTTATGGAAATGATTGGGTACACTGCAGTCTTAACGTGACACAAGAAAGGTTACATTTATTGCAGGAACTAAAAGTACACATACAAATAAACATAAGATCAATTACCTGTAATTGAAAAATTCTAATTCTGAAAATGTCTTAAAATTAGTATAGAAGTCTTCTTATTTTATGTATAAATATGCACCCTATGAGACAATGGTCTTATCGGCCATAATTAAGATTAACATTATTATCGTTATTGCTACTCTTGATAAACTGCCAACATTTTCGGGAGCACTATAAAAATATTTAATAAAGTACAATTAGCAAATTACAAAGGTGCAAAACAAATTCTTAGATAAGTAAAAATACAAGTACAAATACAGCACAATACAAATATGAAACAAGTGTCCACAGATACCTTTGTGTGACAGAAGAGGCTCCTACTTTTAGATATATTTCTTTAGGTAAAACGGACAAGATTATGTAATTGAAAGAGAGGGTAGGATCTAGCAGAACCCCAACCCAGTGAACTTGAGAGGTGGGCGTGATGGTAACATTGTCAATGGTGAGAGACATGTGAGGAGTGGGAGCTATGGAAGAGAATGGGAAGATTAGGAGCTCAGTCGATGTGTTGGGTTTGAGTTAACAGGAGGATATGCTTGAGAGACTGTTGACAACTTGTGCTAGAAGAGAGGGAGATAGATCTGGTGCTGAGAGGTAGATTTGAGTGTCATCTGCATGTAGTTAATGAAATCCAAAAGATTTTACTAGGGCACCAAGGGAGGATGTATACAGTGCCTTGCAAAAGTATTCACACACCCCTTGGCATTTTTCGTGTTTTGTCACCTTACAACTTAGAATTAACATGGATTGTTTGAGGATTTGCATCATTTAATTTACAGAACATGCCCACAATGTAGAAGATGTTTTGTTTTTTTGGAGGGGGGGGGGGGGGTTATTGTGAAGCAAGCAACAAATAGGGCAAAATAACAGAAAAAGTCAATGTGCACTATTCACCCCCCTTAAGTAAATACTTTGTAGAGCCACCTTTTGCCACAACCATAGCTCCAAGTCACTTTGGATACGTCTCTATGAGCTTGCCACATCTTACCACTGGGATTTTTGCCCATTCGTCCTTGCAAAACTGCTCCAACTCCTTCAAGTTCATTTGCGCTTGTGAACAGCAATCTTTGTCTGACCACAGATTTTCTTTTTTTTTTTTGAAAAAAGTTATATTGAAGGGAATATGCAATATTCCAACATAATAAAGCAAGAAATAACATTTACATTCAAATTATTCAACCAAATTAAATGCCTTTTTGTTTTGAGCTCTAGCATACCCCTTCAGTTTTATCTTTTCTGTTATTATGAAACTACAATAACTTTAAAACAAAAAAAACATAAACATTAACACAAAAAAAAATATATGGAGATTAGAGATTTAAATATATATATATATATATATATATATATATATATATATATATATATATATATATATATATATATATATATATATATATATATATATATATATATAATAACTAGGGAGATAGAAAAAAGCTAAGGGACAAAGGCATATCTGAATATTTATACCTAGGTGGTTCCTTAACAGAGCCAGATTTCTGTACTTAGCGGCATTTCAACTATAGATTAATTACTTTTCAGTTATGTCAAGTATTTTAAATTAGGTTACTTAGCTAATCTATTACAACAGTATACTAACTTCCAGAATATTGCAAGTCTTAACTTTTACAGTTAAGTGAAATATAGTCACCTCCTGTATGACATCTCACACGAACCAGAGTTTCCAGGACCCCTCTCGAGCCTTCCCCGCACCAGGTCCTCCTTTAGCTCAGTTTCGACAGCTTTGCAATCTCAGTTAGGTCACAATTAAGTCAGATCAAATCAGGAGCGTGCTAAAAGACGACTCTAGCCAGGGATTCCAAATTTTGTAAAATTGTGGCATAGTGTCTAATATAGCACTCGTTAGCTTCTCATTTATTGTTATATAGTTAACTTTCTTAACAACCTCCTGCAGATCTAAAGTTCCCGACTTCCACTGACTGGCAATGTGTGTTTTTGACCACAGATTTTCTATTGGATTGAGGCCTGGGCTTTGACTAGGCCATTCCAACACATTTAAAAGTGTACCCTTAAACCACTCAAGTGTTTCTTTAGCAGTGTGTTTGGGGTCATTGTCCTGCTGGAAGGTGAACCTCCGTCCTAGCCTCAAATCACGCACCGAGTGCTACAGGTTTTGCTCAAGAATATCCCTGTATTTAGCACCAACCATCTTTCCCTCAACTCTGACCAGTTTCCCAGTCCCGCGGCTGCTGAAAACCATCCCCACAGCTTGATGCTGCCACCACCATGTTTCACTGCGGGGATGGTGTTCTTTGGGTGATGTGTTGGGTTGGCGCCAGACATAGCGTTTTCTTTGATGGCAGAAACATTTAATTTTAGTCTCATCAGACCAGAGCACCTTTCTTCATACATTTTGGGGTCTCCCACATGCCTTTTCACTAACTCAAAACATGCCATTTTGTTTTTTGCTGTAAGTAATGGCTTTCTTCTGGCCACTCTGCCATAAAGCCCAACTCTATGGAGCGTACGGCTTATTGTCGTCCTATGTACAGATACTCCAGTCTTTGCTGTGGAACTCTGCAGCTACTCCAGGGTTAGCTTAGGTCTCTGTGCTGCCTCTCTGATTAATGCCCTTTTTGCCCAGTCCGTGAGTTTTGGTGGGCAGCCGTTTCTTGGCAGGTTTGCTGTTGTGCTATGTTCTTTCCATTTGGTTATGATAGATTTGATGGTGCTCCTGGTGTTCATCAAAGATTTGGATATTTTTTTTATAACCTAACCCTGACTTGTACTTCTCAACAACATTGTCCCTTACTTATTTGGAGAGTTCCTTGGTCTTCATGGCAGTGTTTGGTTAGTGGTGCCTCTTGCGTAGGTGTTGCAGCCTCTGGGGCCTTTCAAAAAAGGTGTGTATATGTAATGACAGATCATGTGACACTTAGATTGCACACAAGTGGACATCATTTCACTAATTATGTGACTTCTGAAGGTAATTGGTTGCACCAGAGCGTTTTATGGGCTTCATAACAAAGGGGTGAATACATACGCACATGCCAATTTTCTGTTTTCTGATTCTAAAAAATCGTTTTATGTATATATTTTTCTCATTTCACTTCACCAACTTTAGACTATTGAGTTCTGATCCATCACATAAAATTCAGATTAACAAAGCCTTGAACTTAAGGCTGTAATGTAACAAAATACTAAAAAGAATAATAAATAATAAAAAGAATACTTTTGCAAGGAACTGTAGATGGAGAAGAGGAGTGTGCCTAGGACTGAATAGGACTGAATCTTGGGGTACGTCAGAGGGCAAGGTGAAGAAGAGGAGCCAGAGAAGGAGACATTCAAGGGATATGTAATTTTGCTGGATTATGAATGGATCTGAGAGAGGAGAATTGGTAGTGTATGCAAAAACATATTTGCATGAAAAAATCCCAAAATAAACATTTAAACACTTACGTTGAAGTCAGCAAATTCTCTTGTAATTTCTGACAATTGAACATTAGGGTTAACACCCTCCAAACCCAGGCTAAATTAGCAACACATTTAAAATGATTTGTTTTTGCCAATTAGGTTAGCTGAAACTTTTGAATTAACTCTGGATTTCCTGTTTGTGCTGCAAAGCAGCTTGGGATATGTAGTGTATCACAGATATGTGCTATATATTGCTGCTGGCATACAGACAGGAAGCTGCAAGGAGATTGGCTGAGCAAGCAGCAGCAGGTAAATAAGAGTCAGACTTCACTGAACAACAATAAATATCATTACATGATGAAGCTGAGCTGATGTGTAAAGTGCCATTAACAGAAATGTGACCTGCTTTTTGTAAATTCCTTTATAGATCAATCTATAGATTTGAAAGTGGGAAATCCTTTTATTCTTCTTCAGCAAAGACCTTCTCAGTTAATTTCTCATTTATTGTTTGAAAGGCAAATATCGCCGGAAAGGTAAGACGTTCTCACCCCACAAATGAACATTTTTGCAGTGATCACACTATGAGTTGGAGCAATGCTGGTCCATACACAGCCATTCATTATGTTCACTGGCTCTGGCACTCCTTAAAGGTATATCTTAGATTCCCTGCTTATATCCGACACACACATTATCATTCTATACTCATACATATTTATTTTATTTAAAAATAAAACTTGTTTTCCACACCCCCAGAGCTGCTTACATATGCACAGTGTCCCTACCATTAGAAACACTGCCTTTGGGCACAGTTTGTAACCCTATATTGAAGCCAGCAGGAGCTCAATATAGAGATCTACAGATCAGTATCTGGCTACCCCTGCTACCTTCTGCAAGGGGACTACACCACCCTTCTGCACAAACTGCTATCACGGATTGTTGCATTGTATTAAAATGTATTAACTGCCTTTGATTGTCCAAAACAAATTATGAATTTTATGCTAACTTTAGCAGAGATTTCCAGCAGTGTTAACTAACAAATGCAGCTACTTGCATACACAAGAGATTTAGCAAACATCAGGGTGAGTTGGTTATGTTTATCTTGGTATTTTTCCATGCACATATTTTTTCATACACTACTGATTCTCCCCTATCAGATGTATGCATAATCCAGGAAACATAGATATGGCTTTAAGCCTCATATATAAGCACATGTAAGTAATTATTTATGGCAGTATAGAAAGAAAGGCTACTGCTGTGTGGTGGCATTTCAGTAGCAATTTCCTTGATAGCCAATGTTCCTATTGAATGTTGGGATATTATCCTAAAAGCACTTTCACACTCATATCACACTGATCATTGCTGCTCTTTATAGAGGATTATATCCACTGTATTCTCTAATTCAATATAATAATCTTACACATTTTCTAAGGGAAGAAGGCTACACAAGATATTCCAAAATTAAAATATTTTAAACATTTATATTTCAATTGGATAAAATGTGCTAAGGGCATTTATACAATTTTAAATGTGTGTGCTAATGTTTTCCTCTTCTGGATCGCTACCTTGTAATGGTGACGGGGCATTGGGAACTTTAATGAAGCTGTGAGCTATACCATGTAGGATCCCCCCAGATGGGCAGACAAATAGTAGCCCACTGGAGAAGTAACTGGCACCCACTCCAGTATCTGCCAAGATAATGTTATGAATAAGCACAACCAGAGACATAACAATTGTGCCTGGCGTGCTGAGGTCCATAGGGTCATGGAGTGTCGGACACAACTGAATGACAAAAGCTACTTTTTTTTTTTTTATTGCGTTGATTACAATAATATTTTACGTGTTTTTTTTTTTTTTTAATACCATTTTTTTTTTTTATTGTAAAAACTTTACAGGATGTTCCGAACCACTGAAAGTTTGCATGTTGTATAGAAATTGTGGGCCCGTTTTAATTTGCTGGATTCATAAATTTATATACACTTACAACTCACTCTTAATATTTCTAGATATTCTGCAAATATTACTTATTGGCACTAATGAATTCTTAAGTCAATACATTTATAAAAATACACCCAGAGCCAAATTTATGAGTTCTAGGCATTTGCAAGTAGCTAATTGAATACGGCTATGTGTTTGGATATTGCTGTATTTCATCTGTGCAGCATATTTTGCTTCCCTCCTATTACAATCAACCTGCTTTACCCCACAATAAAGATGTCTGACTCTAATTTAATTAATTACAGATATTTTGTAGTGTATTGGCGGCTGATGCTTGATTATTTTGTTAATCTTCCTAAGGTTGTCTTCATTGTTGGAAAAGGAACATATTGGGCTGAATGTTGAGCACGTCATAGCAGATTACTGCTGTGAACCCTTATCATTCTGTAACTACAGGAAAAAAAGCCAGGCACGGTCTATCTTGGCCAGTATTCAGCAGTCAACTAGACAATGTGTGGAGCGTTGTTTGCCAGATTCTGGTATCCAGATTTCTTGTGAACTGGACACAGAGGAGCCAGAGGACATAATTGCCAGTACACCATTATTACCATTTTCTCCATCTTCTGACTCCAACCAGTACTCTCTCACTTCATCTGCTTTGAACTTTCTCAAGTCAAAGTCAAGTCTAACAGCTGCTGTGTCCTGCTTATGTGCTTCTAAAACTCAAAAGCCACAGAAATCAGGTCTGTACTGGATGGAATTCAAAGGAAGCAAGAAGGAAAGTCCATTGGAGATGGATCACATTGCCAAGGAATGCGACTCTCTCCTCTCAGAGTTCCCAGTTTTGCAAAGGTTCCTCTCCATAATGTCTGCCCCGTTTAGAGATGGTCAAACAGGGGTCAATGACATTGCCAGTTATCTTTGTGGGAAGCCTTGCTCTTCTTTGGTACTACTAGGTTTGCATTCCTCCACAGCGATTGGCTTGGTAAAAGACGTTTACCAAGAAGCAGTAACGGCAAAGGATTGGCAGAGCGCTCTGCAGGTTCTGGATCTGTATACCACGGACATTGAAAACCTTGCAGAGGTCAAAGACGCTCTTCTCTGTTGTGCAGCTGCTGAAGGTAAAGTCTATTAGTAGTCTAACTGATTTCCAACAACCTTCATGAGGTTCCCTATTTTTTTTCCAGTCACTTAAAGGACTAGGGAAGTTTTCTGGATTTTACTAGGTATATAATATGTGTATCGATTTTACTTTTATGTACTTTTTTTTATTATGAAGTACTTATAAGGTCTGTTTTTATTGCCTAGAATCAAATAGTCACTGTATGGCCCACTGCAGAGTATGTACATAAACTCTGTAGAACTGGATGTGTAGTGTAGTGTAGTGTAGTGTCCAAGCCTATCAGGGACCATGTCTCAGCAGCATGTTGCAGAATGTTGCTAAGAGATCACTGATTGGTTAGTATGAGATCAAGTGCAGCAGAGTGAAATGCGGAGGCCAGACCCAAACAGGGACTATTTGTTTTATTTTATCCAGAAAAAATAGCGCTTTTAAGCATTTGTTAATAAAATAAACACCATAACAGTAAATATAGGTATATTATTTACCTAGTAAAATCCACAAAACTTCCCAATCCCATACATTTTGTTAATTAATGGGGTTTTTATATGATACATTAATGGGGTATTTATATGATACAATACATTTCACAAGGATCTAAAACTTAAATCCCAACTGATGTACTCTTTTTATTGTATGCTCTATAGTAGAAAGCTAAGAAAATAAATTCAGACTTTCATTTAATTAATAAGTGTGTGTATGTATGTGTGTGTGTGTGTGTGTGTGTGTATATATATATATATATATATATATATATATATATATATATATATATATATATATATAAAATTTACTTATTTTATATTTACATTGTCTTTAGAGGAAATGCATACAGGATCTCTGTTAAGTTCTGTTAATAGTATGCCACAGTAGGATACCAAACCCCTCCCCGGACTCTATCCCAATAAAATGTGCTGTAGAGCTCCTAGACATCAGCAGATGTCCAGATGACCTACCCAGCTAGTAATACCTTCCCAAACTACACTAGTCGTTGTGTGCATTCCCTCTTATAGCATTTGGTTCTTCTAAATGCGAGTGCTTAATATTACTTTTTTAGAAGCTTGTGGAGGAAGGTGATGTGAGTTGCAGCTTCTACACAAGATAAAACTGATGTGTAAGAATTTGCAGCTGGGTTTTGAGCAAATATGATAGCAGCTGTGAATTTAAATCTGTGCCAATGGCAGAAAAATTACAGAAAACTGTATAAAACTGACTCCTTCTTTAAACCAATAACTTTGTTGGAGCAAAACCGGGAAATACCTTTCATTTTTTTTTTTCTTCTTTGTATGGTATATGTTGTCGCTATTTAAATATTTTTATTTTTATATAGTTTTATAAATCTATCTATGATTCAAATAATAATTAATAGTCTGTAAAATAATATAGTAAAAATGTCTGATTAGTGCAACGATCTCGTTAAGTTAGTACTGCTAGTTTGTAATGGTTTGCTTTTTGTTTTTTTTTATTTTGTTTTTTTAAATAGAAAAAGATGGCTGGCAGTATCTTTTTGCTGTTAAAAATCCCACTTTAAGGTGCAAACAAGTGCTTCACTTTCTGGAGAAGTGGCCTTTGGACGCTTGCAGAGAGATCCTGTCTTACTGCGTGTGTGATCCAGACATTGAGGATAACTTGAGACAGGAACTGGAATATCAAAGGAAGGAACTGGAGGTTTATCAGAAGGTACATACATAAGAATGTAGCTCTGTTCATAGATAAATAATTATCTCTTTTACTGCAGTATATAATGCACACACAAATATATTTAATATATTTGTTTAAAATATGTCAGAAAACCTTTAAATACAGAATACCAATAAATATGTTTTCACTATGTTATCTTGGGACCAGTGCCATATAGAGTCACTGCAACAGTTTTATCTTTGTACTTTGAGGTGTGCTTAAAATAGTTTTGAAGACTTTGACATCATTGGTAGTTATTTTTAAATACAGGTGACGATTGGAGGCTCCGTCACTACTTGTGGGTTGGATTCCCATGGAGGCTCCATCACCACTTGTGGGATGGGGTCCCATGGAAATCCAAGAAAAATCTATTTATTTATTTTTTCAATACATATTATTATTATAGAAAAGAAGGTTACAACGCATTTGAAAATGTCTTCATAATTAAAGAATACAAAACAGTGTAGTATGACACTTTACAGCTTATAATAACACATTTACTGCAACTCTCTCACACTTTTTTTGTTTGTTAAAGAAGTACACTTAACTTCTAGTATTTCTAATGTAATACTGAGCCATATTCTAACCATAAAAATAAAAAATATATAAAAAGAAGAATGAAAGCAGGAAAGATATTACCCTCTTTCAAGGTCCACATTTACCAACCTCTTCGGCCAACTCTCAGCGTCCACATATCCCAGCAGGAGGCCCATTTCCTGTGTTTTGCATCTATCTCAGCAGATAAGACACTCATTGAGCGAATAGACTTAACCTTCCGTAGAACCTCCTCAAAGGCTGGAAAAGTTTTTTTCCAATGTTTTGCAATTATGCTTCTAGTAGCCAGAAATATCTGATTTGATAGAAATTGTGCATTTTTAGAAAGAGCTGGGACTGGTAAGCCTAACAAATGCCTCTTCTGGTTTTTGAGGAATAACTGTATCCCATAGTTTCTCCAGGGTATTATAGGTCGCCATCCATATATGCTGAACTTTGGGGCAATCCCATAACCTATGTTTTAAGGAACCTATGATGTTGCAACCTCTGGAGCAATTGCCCTCCAACTGACTATTTGAACAGGGGAGTCTAGCTGGGGTAAGGTCAATATATCAATATAGTTTTGTAAACATTTTCCTTCAACATAATGTTTATCAAACTACTCTTTAATTATACCCCATTGTTCATCATCTAAGCTAATATTGAGCTCAGTCTCCCAGGAGGTCATATAGGACAAATTATTAGGCGTGGCCTGTTCATTTAGGTAGTTATAAAGAATAGTGAGGGTCTTTTATTAACCTTTTTGAGTTGTGTAAGCAACAATGCTCAAAGGGAGTTTTGGTAGCTAATTTGTTTTTTGCTTTTTTTTTTTTGCAGTTTGTCCCACTTGTGTGCTAATTGTCATCAGGTTAAGCCATTCTTTGTGTGGCAATCAGGGATTTATGCTAAAGTTTTGATATTCCAACAGTAGATCTGCAACAATTGCTATCCGACTTCTAATCCACCAAGCTAATTGGGTATTTTTATTGATTGATAAGTCTTCATGGGGTAGCCACAATGGAGTTCGGCACGAGCCATTTTCTAGCAGAGGAGTTCTCTTGCTGTTTTGCTTCCATAGTACGATGGAGTGACTCCGACACATCAGAAGTGATTTTAAATTAATACTGTGAGGGATGCTCAGGAGAATATTTTGGTCCCATAAAACTTGACGTTCTATCTCCACCCAAACTGGGGGAGGGGGGTCATTTAATATACCATTTAGCCATTTGGGCTAATCTTGCCGCCTTATAGTATTGTAAAAGGTCAGGAGATGCTAAGCCTCCTTTCTGTTTTCATGCTGTCATGGTCGCCCTATTTATTCTAGGTTTCTTATTGCCCCAGATGAATTTAAATATTGCTTTTTGTAATGTTGCTATGTCTTGATGGTGTAGTCCTAAAAAGGTATAGCAGTTTAGGGAGGGTGTTCATTTTATTGGCGTGTATTTTACCAAACCACGAGATATTTAATGAAGACCAGGTACGAAGATCTGAATATATTTCTTTTAAGATAATGGGGTAATTGACATCAAATATCTGTTTAGTAAATTTAGGGATATGAATACCTAGGTACTTTATATGATGCAAGGACCATTTAAAGGGATGGTTTAAGGTCAGCAAATTTTCCAGTTGCTTGGATTGGGCAATGAGACATTAAGAGCTTCACTTTAATTTGCATTCATTTTAAACCCTGATATATGGCCAAAATTTTTCAATGTTTCAAATAGGCTAGGTAAGCTAATTAATGGGTTAGTAACTGTGATGAGAATATCTTAATAGGCTTAGCTTATATTCTTTATCGTCTAACTTTAGTCCACTAACATCTGGAGCTTCCCTTAATGCTATCGCTAGGGGTTCTAAACATAGAGCAAAAAGTAGAGGCGATAAAGGACATCCCTGTCTTAAATAATTGAAACTTGAAACCCTGATAGGAAATATAGGCCCTAGGGGCAGAATATAATGTCATAATGCTTCCTACAAAGTTTTCACTAAGGCCAAATTTAAGCAATGCTTCTTTCATAGAAGTCCAATCAACCCTATCCAATGCTTTCTCTGCATCTAAAGATAGTAGCATTAGTGGTAATTTTTTGTCTGAAGCTATATCCATGAGGTTAAAGATTTGCCTAGTAGCATCAGCCGCTTCCCTGCCCGGGATAAAGCCCACCTGGTCCGGATGAATCCCTGTCGGCAATAAAGAGGCCAATCTATTTGCTATGATCTTGGAGTATAATTTGATTTCATTGTTTATTAAATATATAGGTCTATAACTGCTGCACTGCATCGGGCTTTTGCCTTCTTTATATATTACTATAACATTTACCTCCAGAAATTCAGCTTTTATAGTTTTGCCTGAGAGGAACTCATTAAATAGATGTTGGAGGTGAGGTAACAAAGTTTCTATGAATTGCTTGTAATAGTAATTTGTGAATCCATCCGGACCAGCTGCATTAAGAGGCTTAGTAGCCCCTATTGCTCTTTTAATTTCCTCTTCAGAGAAAGGCGATGTGAGAGAATCTACTTTACTTTTCTCAAATTGGGGTATCATAATGGATGACAAAAAAGTCTATTTGGGATTTATGACTTTGTGACCCAGAATGGACAGGCATTGAGTACAGTTCGGTATAAAATTGTTGAAACACCTTAGTAATCTGGTCTGGTTGGTATACCATGCCATTTTCATTGGAGAGTAATTTAGGAATAAAAGAGTTTGCTCTCTGTTGTTTAAGTCTTCTAGTTAACATTGTATCTGGTTTGTTGGAGAATTGAAAACATTTAGATTGTGTATGCTGCAATATAGTCACCATTTTCTTTCGCAGAATCTCTTTCAATTCTTGTTTTAAATTGAAGAATTTCCTCAAAAATCTGAGGTGAATTTTGAACAGCGACCAGTCTTTGAAGGTCTGATTTTTTTTTTTCTGTTCAAATTGTTTATCTGAGACTGATTTAATAATTTTGCTATTGAGCCAAGTTGTATGCAAACCCCTCGCAATACTGCCTTATGGGCTGCCCAGACTCCCATCCCATCTACTTCGCCACAGCTATTCAGTGCAAAGTAGTCCACCAAAAGCTTATTAATCTTATGTTTTGTCAGAGGGTCATTAAGAAGTGCAGCTTTAATGTCCAAGATGGGGAGCGACCTTTTGGGAGCAAATCACACAGTGACACACTTACAAGGTCGTGGTCAGTCCACGAGAGAGGTTGAATTGTTGCGTCAATCAAATTAGAAGCCATTTATTGTTGTAGCAATATATAGTCGATGCATGATTTGGGATTTATGTCTGACTGAGTAAAAGGTAAAGCACTTCCCTGTCGGATTCATCCCCCTCCATGTGTCAAATAAGCGATTTTGGCTCCGGATTGATTTAAAAACCTTAGTAGCGGTGGGGATTTGTGATTTGGTAGAGAGGGTCCAGATCTATCTCTGAGTGGATCTAGAACTGCAATAATATCTCCTCCTATAACCCAAATAGAATGTTGCCAATTGGAAATTTGAGTTGAGATTCTGGTAAAGAAAGTGGACTGGTCTGAATTTGGTGCATAGCCATTGAGAAGTGATACTGAACTATCGTTAAAATTTCCATGAACTGCAATATATCTGCCTTCAATGTCATTTTGAGTGTTAGTGTTTTTGAAAATTAAGTCTTTTGTGAAACAAATTCGAGACCCCTTTCGTTTTGTTTTATTTGTAGCAGATGCATAATATGATTGTGAGTGTTTTTCCCCAGTATTTGGGTATTGAGTTTTTTTTTTTTTTAAAGTGAGTTTCCTGTATCATGACAAAGTCTGCCCCCTGTCTATGGTATTCCTGAAGAGCTATCCCCCTTTTTAACAGGCTCATTTAAGCCTTGTGCATTATGTGAACTTATTTTAATGTCCATGACTCACCTGCTGCTGAGATGGAGGAAAGCGACTGCGGATATCAACTAATCAGTCAGGCTTTTTACTAGACTGAAGCAAGATGACCTCCTGACTGGGACACGAGGAGCAAGAGACTAAGATCTGATAATTAAGGGCGATTCCCTGAAAAAAATATGGACATGGGGAAAAAAAGACAAAAAGAAGTCCGAGCAGGATAAACCAGACTTAGACAATTTATGCAACAACGTTGTGATCTAAAATGAGATTCGTAGTTAACTAGCTTACTGGTACCTCAAAGGAGATTTTGTTAGAGTAACTAGGTAAGTGAGTATAGATGTATTTCTATGGTACACTATGGAAGAGAAAGAAATGGAAGAAAAAAATAAGAAGTAGAAATATCAGTAACTTAAATTACTTAGGAGAGCAATAGCTGTCCTCTTAACTTTAATCAGTGAGCCAACTAGTATCCAGAACTATGAATACTGAGAAGGTTTGCCTACAAATTAAACTATTTACGGCCTATATGGGCACTTTTTAAAATATTTGGTAACATTTTAAGTGACATTGCAAGATAAAATGTATGTGTAAACAAGCATATAACTGTGAAAAAGGGAGATAAATGATAGGGAGCACTTCAGGGTACTTCCAATATGCTTAAGTGAAGTCCCCAAGTATTGATGTGTCCATTAGACATATAATGAAAGGCATATTTGTGATGTTGTGGTAGCTTGTCTTCTCGGACCTCGCCTCTGTTGCAGGGTTGATTTAGGAGGAGGGTTGAAATTTTCTGGTAGCTGAATATTTCATGAAGAGAGAAGTGTAAAACCTTCAAAAGATCAAATGGTGTAAAATTTCCCCTCCTTTGAGATGTTCAGCCAGAAAAGAAAGCCCCAGGTGTATTTCCAACCTCTGGCTAGTACAAGTTCCAGAATGGGTTTTAGCATTTTCATCTTAAATAGGTTTGTTGCAGACAAATCTGAGTAGATTCTTGGTTGGCAGCCTTCTGCTTCAGGGATACCGGTTCTAGCTGCCCTCATAAATTTGTCTTTGGTGAAGAAATAATGGAACTGCGCTATAACATCTCTTGGTCGATCGGAGGTGGATGATCGACTTCCCAATGCTCTGTGGACTCTGTCCACTCTATATTCCTCTTCGCACATGTCTGGCAGAAGAAATTTGCGGATTTGGTTCCTTTTATGCGGTCATTTTGTCTGCGGGATCTGTTCTCTAAATCTTCTTGGACAGAATGTTGAAAAGATTGTTCCTCCTTCATTAGGACCATCTCCTCCTCAAGTCGCGTATGTGCACGAAGAAGATCATTGTAATTGTCCTCCAGTAGCGTTGTTTTGGAGTCTACTGTCTTTATCTCTAGAGGTAGACAATTCTGTTTCCACCTTTTGAATTTCCGACTTGATCTCCGTTCTAAAGGAGGATATCCGTTCCTTCAGGTCTTGAATGTCCGCCTTCGTACTTGGGGCGGATGCCTCCATATTTGATGAAGTGGTATTCTTAGTTGGCGTAGAGGCTTGTTGAGGTGCTTGTAAAGTTTTTCTTTGTGTACAATAAGTTTGTATGTCGTTGGTGTTGCGTCTTGTTGATACACCTGCCATCTCCTACGACCAAAACGTCTTCAGGGTTCTGAGTTTACTTCATATATATGTCACTTTGCTTAAGTAAGTGCTCTCACATGGGGAGAGGGTAGTAGTTTTTACATAGTAATGAGCGCAAGTCCTCTTAAAAATAACACTGACCACCAATGGTGACAGTTCCTGGAAAATGTCTTTATATGGTTGTATATTATTATTCCTTTGGATAATCAAGTTGTCTTGAGTTGTGTCTATTTCAGTTTCTGTATGCAGAGGTAACCAACTAAAAGATAGCTGATTAGTATTGCTTGAAAGATGTAAAAATAGGCATTGAGAAGTGGAACAACTGTAATAACAATATGGAAAGAGGGTATTGAGCTCAATATTCACAGCCCCACAGGTTGGGTAACATGCACTTTTGTCACTGTTGGGTCTTGATAGCATGTATTTGCACTCTCAGTCAATAGATGGTGCTGTAGGGCTTGGTAATGCAGTTTAATAGCAATAGAAGGTGCTGTTGAGTCTAGGAACTGTTGTTTTTACATGCAATGTCAAGATGGAGTACCAAGCCAATAGATGACGCTAGTGAGCTTTGTACTTATAGGTAGTTCCATTCTGTGTACCAGGCAATACTCAGAAAAGTATTTACACCGTTTATTGATTGCAGATTTGTCAGGATAATAACATTTGGCTTGGCAAGGAAAGCCAATTTTAATTTATGAGAAGCTGTTATTGGGGGTACTGTTTGGGGTATTGGTTTTGTAAATCTTATTCCAGTAAAGGTCTCTATTAACTGAGGCTTGCAGGAAGCTTTCTCATATACCCCTGCATTAGGGCAATATAGGGGTCCCCCTCAATCCCCAGTACCTGTATATTGGGTTTTCGCTTCAATGACACTTGGTGCTGGTCTCCTACTGCTGAATCCTCCAAACAGAAAAACAAGTTGTAACAATGTCCTGTAGCAGGGTCAAAACTCTTTCTCCAGCTACAACACAGATGCCAAGTGTGTGTTGTGTTTGGGGTCTGATTCAGATTGTTCCTTCATGTATATCCATCCAGTACCTTTTTAGTCCAGTACATTATTTAGATCTGTGTTAAAGTAAAGTCCAAAAGTTGGACTTATACAGTTCCAGAGCAATCCAGACTGTTCAGTTACTGTAACCTGATCTTGTAGATCATATATGATCCAAATTGTTTGGTGTTTTTAAAGCCTTATTGCAGGGAGCTCTGTTGTTTTGCTTCCTCTCTGTTTGCTGTTACAGGAAAAATCTTTAATGCATTTAAAAGATCATGTTTCAAACATAACATTTTCAGTATGAGAAATAACAGACCTGTAGTGCATGAAAATTACATTAAAGCTCCAAAAGTGTGGGGTTATTTTCTCCTCCTTTGACTTGACATGTTACAGGTGTGCCTTGTGCATGTCCAAACTGCAACAACATTGTGCTTTTATTCCCATTCATTTAACTGTAAATCAGATAAGGAAACACAATTAACAGACTCTGAGCTTACAGACAAATGTGGATCAAAGAATATGTTTATATGAGTTGTGTTGCTTTAGTGTTCTTAAATAATTTATTTTCCATGCAAAAAAATAATTTTCTTTTATACAAAACATGCTTTTTAAAAATGCACAAGAAAAAGTTTAGGTTTTTTTTTGTTTTTTTGTTATATTACAGAGGCCCTTTATATTAAATTAGATTTGTCATCTGTTTTCCTGCATTTTCTTGCATGCTGCTACATTCTGTGTGGGAAAGCGTCTAATTCTCTCTTTTTTTGCCTACAGTCAGATTAGTGATGTTTTGCAAAGTAGGGCTTGTGTACTTCATTGAAGCTGTGAGCTATATGATGTACGGTTTCCCAAGATGGGCAGGCCAATGTAGAGAGCTCAGACAAATCCCGGTCCACTGAAGAAGGAACTGGCACCCACTTATGGATAAGCACAACTAGACACAAGATGTGCTTGGCGTACTTTCCTCCATAGGGTTGCGTAGAGTCAGACACAACTGAACAGCTAAACTAATATGTACTTTTGAATTGTAGCTGGCCTATTCATTTTCACTCCACCACCTCTAAATATTTGTGTAATCTTGATAATATGTGGAATATTAAAGAAAACAATATGAAAAGCTGTAAAATAAAGGAAATAACTTTCTTATCTTTTGAGTTTTAAAAGATTCATATTTAACGTATTTTATCCAGATTATGAATTTGAAAAAGGATTTGTTATGGACGAGCTGGCAAGATTTAAAGAAAGCATGCACAGAGGATCCTCCGACTATCATCAGTATTATTTTGGAAGCCAAGGTACAGAGCAAATATTTATTTCTGCTTTAACAATTTTATTTCCGCATAAGCTAGCAGGTTTTTCCAGTATGAAAAAGGCAATATGTACAGTCTCTTATTTATGACAGCACCTAATCAAATTTTTTTTATATGCAATTATGCCATAAAATAATTTGCATGCTTGACAAGTATTTGTAAGTTTCAAATCCTTTTAGAATTTTAACCCATAAGATGCAGAATGTGTTCTTCTATATTTGGTTCATTTAAAGCTAATCATTACATGACAATTCCTATGCCCATTTAGGACTATGCTCTGTGTGAGGGCTGGGGTAGCATTTATCCAATTCCCAGAGATCTTTTAATCCGTCTTCACCGCGAGCATCTTCTGTATCTTCTTGGAAAGGAGGACACAGAGAAAGCAGTACAGGTAACTTATGGATTTATACCTCTGTCCACCCTCAATAGTGCAGATACAAACAAGTCTAGTTTTTGCCTGATGAATACTCTATTTTGAGGAGAAAGGTATTAACGTATGTTGCTCATTATAAAGTGTATTTTATATATTTATATACAAACACACACACACACACACACACACACAGCTGTGCTCAAAAGTTTGCATACCATGGCAGAAATTGTGAAAATTTGGCATTTATTTAGAAAATATGACTGATCATGCAAACAAAAACTTATTTTTATTGAAGGATAGTGATCATATGAATCTGTGATCACATAGTTGTTTGGCTCCTTTTTAAGTCATAATGATAATAGAAATCACCCAAATTGCCTTGATCAAAAGTTTACATACCCTTAGTTCTTAATACTGTGTATTCCCCTCTTTAGCATCAATGACAGTGTGCAGTATTTTGTAATAGATGTCT
The DNA here is from genome assembly GCA_027410445.1 of Discoglossus pictus. Taxonomy (NCBI): domain Eukaryota; kingdom Metazoa; phylum Chordata; class Amphibia; order Anura; family Alytidae; genus Discoglossus; species Discoglossus pictus. The sequence goes on along the minus strand of CM050168.1, from coordinate 233,962,827 downwards.
ATGAGGCCCCTAATTCTTGCAGGTGGTATATCTGCCCATTCGTTTTGGCAAAATGCCTCCAGGTCATGCAAAGTCTTTGGTCGTCTTGTATACCGCATGTTTGAGATCTCCCCAGAGTGGCTCGATGATATTAAGGTCAGGAGACTGTGATGGCCACTCTAGAACTTTCACCTTTGTCTGCTGTAACCACTGGAGGGTCAAATTGGCCTTGTGCTTAGGGTCATTGTTATGCTGGAAAGTCCAAGAGTGTCCCATGCGAGCGTCCAGCCTTCGTGGAGAAGAATGCATATTGTCTGCCAGTATTTTTTGATAACATGCTGTATTCATCTTGCCATCAATTTTCACAAGATTCCCCATGCTTTTAGAGCTCCCCCCCCCCAAAAAAAAAAAAAAACATCAGTGATCCACCACCATGCTTCACAGTGGGGATGGTATTCTTTAGGCCTTGTTGACCCATCTTCAAACAAAGCGCTTATGGTTGTGACCATAAAGCTCTATTTTGGTCTCAGCACTCCAAATTACAGTGTTACAGAAGCTGTGAGGCGTGTCAAAGGTGTTGTCAGGCATATTGTAACCAGGTTTTTTTGTGGCATTGGTGCAGTAAAGGCTTCTTTCTGGCATCTCGACCATGCAGCTCATTTTTGTTCAAGTATCGTCATATTGTGCTCCTTGAAACGAAACAACCACACCGTCTTTTTCCAGAGCAGACTGTATTTCTCCTGAGGTTACCTGTGGGTTTTTCTTTGTATTCCGAACAATTCTTCTGGCAGTTGTGGCTGAAATATTTCTTGGTCTACCTGACCTTGGCTTGGTATCAAGAGATCCCTGAATTTTCCATTTCTTAATAAGTGATTGAACCGTACGAACTGGCATTTTCAAGGCAAGGCTTTTGAATATCTTTTTATATCCTTTTCCATCTTTATGAAGTTCCATTACCTTGTTATGTAGGTCTTTTGACAGTTCTTTTCTGCTCCCCATGGCTCAGTATCTAGCCTGCACAGTGCATCCATGTGAAAGCTAACAAACTAATTGACTATTTATACATAGACACCAATTGCAATTTAAAAAGCCACAGGTGTGGGAACTTAACCTTTAATTGCTATTTTAACCTGTGTGTGTCACCTTGTGTGTTTGTAACGAGGCCAAACATTCAAGAGTATGTAAACTTTTGATTATTGATCAGTGCCATTTGGATGATTTCTGTGATGATTTAAATGTATGCAAACTTTTGTGTGTGTGTGTGTGTGTATGTGTGTATATATATATGTGTGTGTGTGTATATATATATATATATATATATATATATATATATATATAATTATGTATGTATATCTATAAAGTATGTATGTATATCTACTATTATAAAATCTCTATCGCTGTATTGCCCACCATAAGCTAAATGAAATGAGGTTGATAGCCTTTACACAAAATCTATAGCAAGAGTTAGGTACCACTTATCAGTAGGTTTCCTAACTGGACATAATCCATCCTAAGCTATGTTTGAAAGCTGTGTTATACAGTGACATATGCTAAAAGGATCTATCTATAAAGTATTCTTTGATTAAAGCAAAAATACATAGTGGACTCATTAGCACATCCCTGCCTAGTTTCCCAGAGTGCACTGCCATAACTGTATTTCTTGAGATTCTGAGCTGGAAAAATGTTTTCTTTTTAACGTTGAAATGTGAACACAAATGGTCGGTCTATCTGTCTGTCTATCCATCCCATTGTACAAGCTGTGCTCTTGTGGCATTTTCCTCAGATCTTTGTGACTATAGATGGTTGTTGTGCACATTTGTTATACTTCATGTTCTTCCATTTGTGCAGTTTTTACAGAGGATAGAATGGCCAGATCTTCGCCTTGCCATCAGCGAACAGGCGCTGCTCCATCACCCTAGCATTGTTGCCTGTCATCTCCTGTCTGAGTACCTTCTTACTCAGTTTCAAAATAGCTTGACCGAGATACGCCGTCAAGAAATACGGGATGTGTACATGGGCTCAAAGGTAAGCAAAGTATTATGTCGAAAACGACAAGCCAGAAATTCTTGAGTTTCATTTATTTGTATAAGTATGTGTTTTAAAGTCTGTTCTCAAGAGAAATGTTGTTTGTGCGCTGTTCTAGGGGTGAGAGGAAGACGAAGCCTGTGATTAACCACTATAATAAATCAAAGTGGATATCAATATAAACCACTTAACACCATTTGACCTTGCTGTTAACCACAATAATTCATCAAAGGCTGTGTGGATTTTCCTACTTAACCTAGTTCCCAAGGTGAACAAGACCAGGACTCCCTAATGGAGAATATAGGCACCGTCTGTTTTAAGCCATGTTAACATGTGTGAAACACCACACTCTATCCACTCTATCCTATCCACTTTCCTGCTCATTCCCCTCTGAAGCCACCCATATCCAGATCACAGGTTGCACCAGCATGTAGGCAGCAGCAGCGCAGCGAGTAATCAAATTATCCCAGATATGTAATGGGATGGCCCCAGAGGTTATGATTAAGTGTTATTTAAAGAATCCCCAGCCAAATAAAGTGTGTTGTGTTATTGCTTTATTGTGGTAACTTGGTATCCAGTAGGTTTGCTCCTGTATCAAACTTCTTAGCTGACTTGCAGCCTTAATAAATTGCAATTCAGCTAATTCTAGAGGGCTCTATAAAAGCACATAGCATATTTTTTTTTACAGAAGTTTTTAGTTCTTCTATCCAAAAGCAATGTCTTCACGAACTAAAAACTTCTGTAAAAAAAATATGCTATGTGCTTATATATCGCAATTTAATAAGGCTGTTGTCTTCAACCGCTACATAACTCAGCCTAACATGGTGGGATTCCTGACAGGCTGACTGAGCATTGTGTCACAGGACAATGTTATTTATTAGCTCATATGACTTTTTCCACCAAAGGAAAGCACACAATGATGCAAAAAGCATCCATAATATCACTAAGTGGCAAAACCGAAAACTTGGAATGCAATGTAGTTGGTAAGCGTAATAAATCCTATATGAAATACATCACTCATGTGCCTTGTTGGACGCACATATCCTCCATCCAGGATTAATTCAGAACACAAGCCTATCTGTAGGGCTCAAATTCAGTTTTAGTGGAGGCTGTTCTTCTGCTGACTGTTGTTCGGTCACTAGAAAGAGAAATGTCAATCAGTTAGTTAGAATGGAATGTAAAATATCACGTGCAAATAGATGGAATTAATGTAATACCTGCTTCATGAAACGCAGCAAAGTGTGCTCAGTTTTACCATTTATTTGGTGTACCATGTAAAAGCCTTCAAACCCAATGGCTCGAAAAGACTGTGAGACCTGGAAGAGGAGATTACACAACAGCACCAATGTAGGAACAAGACAGCCGAGCCTCAGAAATTAAAGGTGATCATAAAAACCTCTTAATAAAAGCATAGTAAAAGTAAATGTACAGAAATCCAGAAAGAGAGATCAGAAGAAAATATGTTCTGATCAACATTAAAATAAATGTTGAACTAGAGCAGGTAACATGCTCAAGAAAATCTATATTTCACTAGCGGCCCAAAAGTGTTGCATGGTTAAAGCCAGCACTGATAAGCTGTATGGTGGGTAAGGTCCCTATAACAATTTCTGCTGGCTCTGCACACTTTAAGGATTAAACATGAAAAGGAAATAAGGGAAACATTTCATGATCATGATCTCAACTATCACAAGTCATCCAAATTAATTCTTACTTAATCTTATTGATGGCAATGTGGACCGTCATCATCTGTGAAAATACAGTATCAAGTCTAAAATGCCAGGGAATGGCCATAGCTATGATGTAGGGTGTAATGTAAGCTCATGTTCGGCCATTGAGTCATTCCACCTAGTAATCATGTGTTGAAGTCCTGAAAGCAATGTCTTGTTGACACCAGTACATCTCTCAGAGTAAAAGTGTTGAGATGAGGAAATTCATTGTCAATTGGCTGAATACTCTCAGCCATCTACTATATAGCCACTATAGTTATCTCCACAAATAGGAGACTGGTCATTGGCTAGTAGAGTATTCTTCTAAAATACATAAAGAAAACACAGCATTAAGAAGCACTGCATTGAAAGTGTGTTAAACTCTGCAGATTGCTGCAACATTTTCAGAAGACCATCTTCACTACCAAATCCCTGAATACAATCTACTTTACACCCAGTATCCTATCTAATGAGGCACCTGTTGCACAACAGGTAGAAGATAGACTTGATATTTCAATATTTGAGCTTTAGCCTCATGATCAAACCTTCCAGTGAACAGCATGACTTGATTTCCTGTAGTATGTATTGATTGGATCTTCTTGCAGTCCAAGGAACTTTTAAGTAGTTTTTTTCCAACAACACAATTAAAAGATGTCAATTATATGATGCTCAGCCTTCTTGATGGTCAGCTCTCACACCCATATGTTACTACTGGGAATACCATAGTTCTAACTATGCACACTTTTGTTGATAGTGATATATCTTTACTTTTTAATAGCTTGTCCAGAGTTGTCCTAGCTTTTCTCCCCAGAAGCAAATGTCTTCTAATTTCATGGTATTTATTGCAAGTTAGTACTGTGTTAATTCTGCACACACAAGCCACTGAAATGACACCCGCACTTTTATCTTCAGGTTTTGCTGGCCCTTCCAGATGCAGCTCGTCCCAATTATGAACATCTCATTTGCAGTCCGCTGCTCCTGCTCGAGCAGCTACTGATGAACATGAAGATAGATTGGGCCTCTGTGGCCGTGCAGACTCTGCAGCAGGTCCTGGTTGAGCCAGAATCCAGTTTCACCACAGAGGATGTGGACAAATTGCTTTGCACGTACGCAGGAAAAGCTCTGGACATCCCATTTTCATTCAGAGAAAGAAGAACAGGTCAGTCATGTTTGACTTTAATGGCCACTGTATTGACCCAACGCTCTGTGGCAAACTGTGAGTTGCAGACCACCAGTGCTCTGTGGGCTTCTTATTTATAGTCCACAGTACAATTGGGATTGCAAACATTTAAGAAAATGATTATGCCGAAAAAGCAGTATATTACTGTGTAGACTATTCATTTTAGGAGACCATAATGCAGAATTGGTCCATAAAATGTAACCTGTATTGTATTCTATAAAAAAAAATCTAATAATTAAAAAAGGGACTTTGTGATGGACTAAAATCAAACCGCTACAATTTACCCTTAATTGGGTGATATTTCCTTACCGAGCCAGTTGAGCGAAAACATTTATTGCTATATTAGCTGTTATCTTTTTAAGCTAGAGCCGTTAGAGGAAAAAAATGCTTCCCATATGTAGCACTGTCACTACCAGATGCTAAAAAGGTGCTTCCGTTATCAGAAGCAGACCCGACGTGCGTTTTGCCTGGGCATGTGACCCAGACTTTATTCACCTTGTATCATTATTTTACACTGTGCTCAATTTTGCTTTATGGTCTCCTAATAAAAATAAATCTTTTTAAATGAATTTATTTAGTTTTATAAGTCTATAGATCATCTTTAGTACCAAGGATTATATTATTTCTGGCCAAATTTTCAATATGCAGTTTGCACAGTAAATAATTGTCTAGATACTATGCTTGATGGGTGCATTATGTGTCAAGAAATGGTTAATTTCTTACACCCTGGTCATCTTTTTAAGTGGCCTGTCAAAAAAATAGTTTGGGAACCACTGCTCTAAGGTATGTTGTAGTCTAAAGTAAGATAACTTTTAATATCAATATCCTTTGTGAAATGTGCTTAGCCTACAGCATTATCATGAAAGCACCCTGTCGTCACGGCACATCAACAGGCAAGTTTTAAATAAACATATACTTAAACTGTTGCTGCTACTCTGGTATCTGCTTTAGCTACAGTTCTGGTAGTGAATTCTGATTTGGGTCACTTTAAGGCCATGTTCACTAAGTACTGCTAAGCTGTGGAAAAAAAACTAAATTGCTTACCACTGTTTCATTTACATGACTTTTCTTGCTCTGTGTCCCAATAACCTCCTTCTCTGATTCTCATTTTAACCCATTTTACTAACCACTTTTATCATGTTCCGGTTTTCCTTCACTTCCTAGAAGATAGATACACACAACTTAATGTGTTATCTGCTATTTCTGTAGATGTTATAAGTCGAATTCCTGAGACCTACAGTCAGGCAGCAGAACCAGAAACAAGCAATGCATCTTCACCAGCAGACCAATCTACATCCTCTTTAGCTGGTAAGGAAGATTTTTTGGTTCATATGAGGATGTTTAAAGACTAGTGTTCTAACTTTGTGGGCACATTTGCATGTCCCTGCCCAGGTTCCCAGAATGCAGTGTAATAACCTTATTTCTCAGAATTTTTTTACATTTGTTTTAGACATTCAAATGTGAACACAGATGTACGATTTATTTTCTGTACTACTGTATTGTGTAGAGCTTCTATAGCTCTTTTGCCCACCACAAATTAAATGATTGTTGTGGTAAACTACCTCTCCAAAAATCTGCCACTCAGACTAGGAACCAGCCCCACGCCGATGTTCGGCAGAAACTTTGAAAGTTCTGAAGTCAGACAAGTGGAAGCTTTCAGAGTCTGCAAAAATGAAGATTTTCTCTAAAATATTTTTAAAAAGACTTGGGCATCTCTTTTTGTTTTATATTCATTTTTTTAATGAGGTTCTAACTCAATGTAATTGTCATATAAAACCTACTTACTTCTAAGAAGCCTCTAGAGCAACAGATTCTCTACTACCAGTGTCATGCTGCTGCATGCAGTCATAAAGCATATTCCTTTTTGTAGCAGCATGAGACACTGATAGTGTAATGCCCTTCTGCTGTGCTGGCTCTTGCACACATGTTTGTTTAATTTACTACGCTACTACCAACAAATGCATGGCAATGAGTTGCTTCAAATGCGTCAACTGAAATTATCACTCTTTAATTTCTATTAACATTTATCATAATGCCTCCATACATTTTCACTCGCCCCATTAGGGTAAAATAGGGCATTTAACAGGTATTTCCAGAAATTAGGTTGTCGGAATGGCAAAGTACAGACGTTTCCATAAAATTAAATTTACTTCAATGAACTATTAAATGAAACTTGGATTGTATGATGCCGTCTTATTATTGTTTATACAATCCAGTGTTTATTTCTATATCATAACTTGAAATGGTATCTAATAAATAAGCACTCATAAATTAAATTATATTTATAAATTTATTTTGCCATTTTGTCAACAGCACAAGTAGGCAACACCCCCTTCTTTAAAGTGACAGAGGAGGGTCCCAAAAATGTAGTACTGTAGGTATAAACAAGCCATTTCTGCCTGTCAGTCAGCCTTTCTGATGCGCATGCACAAACCAAAATTCTAATATTTTTCTTAATGAGAGATCATGATCCTTAATTGCTAATTAGCCCCTGAGGCATTGGGCCCAATTACTTGAGAGTGGTTGCCAGTAGTACCTCCCAGGGTCTGATCATTCCATTAAAATGCCACTTTAATCTAATCTAATTAAAAAAAATGTACCAAGACATGAAGGTTCCCCCTGAACATACAAATATGAGAGAGGGGGTTGCATTGGGCTTACATTGACTAGCAGAGGGCAAGCCCCCAAGAGCAGTTCAACTTCTCTGTGACCGTTATTTAAAAAAAAAAAACATATTTAAAAAAACACCTTTTTTTATATACCTTTTAAGGAGTGTGGAAAACTAAATTTACATGATACTGGCTATTTGTAACCTAATTATTTCTGAGAAATTTAGTATTGTTTGTGTAGCACTATTCTCAAAGTGATTGGTTCCTTTATACGAATTAGCAGCTTTTCTATTTTACAGGATGCCCCAATGCTATCAGATCTCTTCTTCAACTCTTATCCAACACTATGTTCTACTATTTAAGATAGCGGCATAAAGGAGCAGCACAGCCAATGCTGAATATCTCAGGGATGACTTACTGTAGAGGGAAACCACTTGCATATGGTTTCCAGTGCTTTTAAGAAACACGTTTTTGTGATTGAGTGTGTCCCTTTAATAGATTTGTAGACTGGTAGTTTTCATTCCCATTTTTGTTACCACAGTTAATTGGTTCTCTATAGTCCAAATATTATATTAATAGGAGTTTTCCTAACACAAAGCTACATTTTAATCCTATAATAACTGGAACTCTGTTTTGTTTTTCAAGAATGTTATCTTTATTTGACAGTCTTGTGTGTATTTTAGATCGATCTCGTTTTCAGACACCACCAAGGTCTCAAGAAAAAGGTCTAAGGAGAAACAAGTCCTCTCCGGAGTTTGTACCACCAGATAAACCTCCAGCTAAAACCCAGTGGATCCCAGATGAGACTGAGATCATCTGCATGGTCTGCAAAAGTGAGAGGTTCACTATGGTAAGAGCACGCAGGCTACTTAGCATTTCGATTTGCGGCCTCCGATCGGGCTACAAGCCTCGAGCTGCGATCCCTTGCGATTAGCTCAATTGCAGTTTACTTCCGTCAAAGCCTTTGGTCTTGCGCATCCGCAAGAAATTCCAAATCGCTATTCAAATGCTACGCTCACCCTTCAGTCAAGCCCGTAAATCGCAAAAAATTGAGCCACAGCTTACTTACACCAAAGAGGTCACGCAACGCTCTTACTTTTCTCTAAACGTAGCACTAATTAGGTAAAAAAAAAAAAAAAAACATCCTCAAAAGTACAGAAGGGAAAGTGATTTTAGAGTCTTAGAATTAATAGCACAACGTTCCCCTACTATCAAATTGGCAAGTAAAATTTTTTTTTATTTCCTGTTCAATTTCGTCATAAAGTCCAACGGGCTTCAACCTCCAAACCCCTAGGACTTATGAATCCAACCTCCGGGCTTGGAGGGTGAAGCCGGTGTGACTTTGACGGAAATGTAACATGAAATAAAGTATTCATGATGATTTGAGAGATTGTGAATGATGTGCTATTCATTCTAAGACCTAACATCACTTTCTCTTTTAATAAAAGTACAGGATGGCTTTTTTTTTCTTCTAAATCATTGCTATGTTTTGAAAGTAAGACGTTTGCGGTGTGACCATCCAAGCCCATAACTCGTTATTCTTATCCACAAGCCCGTGACTCAGAACACTGGAAATACAAATATATATTCAAGACAGCACTGTAAATGATGGGGTACACAATGGGTGACATGAGGATTAAAGGCACAACATTCTCAAGCTGGCACATCGCCACAATGCAATACTTTGGCGGGCTTTAATAACCTCCAAGCCCATAACCCGTTATTCAAACCCGTTGGACTTTGGTCGGAAATTAAACGTGAAATCAAGTATTGTATTGTGGAGATGTGCCAGCTTAAGAATGTTGTGCCTTTAATCCTCATGTCACCCATTGTGTTCACCATCATTTACAGTGCTGTCTTGAATTTATATTTGCATTTACATTTCAACAATGTTTGCAGGCTTGAAACACTAGTTACGGTCTTGCGGCCTTGATCCTGTTCAAGCACGGAAATGCTTACGGACGATTGCATGGCTTGCGATCGACCATAAGGGTGACCTCCTTGTGGTGCCACCCAATTGAACCAGCATAGAGGTAGCGTTACGCGGGGCCGTAAGCCGGTCGCAAGGAATTGCAGATGCTCAGCTGTTGTGTAAGTCCATATTTAGTCATTGCGTGTTATACTTTTTTTTTTTTTAAAGTCCCACTTCCATGGCTAGCTGTAACCGCTTGTGAGGCACCATAGAGATTCCACCTCCGCAAATGTGGCCCCTCGTTTTGCGAGGGTCCGCATTTGCGGGCTGCAGTGAGCCGAAGGCTCATTGCAGCCTCCGTTGGAGCCTCTACCTTCCGCAAATGCGGCCCGAACTGCGTCCCTCGCTTCGCACTGCTGTTAATAAAGACTTCCTTTACAACAATGCTGTGTTTCTAAAAACACCTGTTTAGAAACACTGAAAATTAAAGCAAGTCACCTCATGGTAAAACCACTTAAGACTCACACAGATTAGGTTTGTTGTTCAGTTGTGCCCTACTCTGACCCTATGTATCGCAGCACACCAGGCACATCTGTCAGTTACTGCCCCTCTGAGCTCCATCGAGGTCATGTTCATTACTTCAATGACCTCGTCTATCCGCCTCTGCCGTCCCCTTCTTCATGTGACTTCAATCTTTCCCACCATCAGAGTCTTCTCTAGGGAATTCTGTCTTCTCATGATATGGCAAAAATATTTGAGACTTAATCTCCTGATCAAACCTTCCATTGAACAGTTTGGCTTAATTTCCTGTAATATTGATTGACTGAACCATCAATTCTACGACGCTCAGCCCTCTTTATTGTCCAGCTGTCACATCCGTATTTTACTACGGTTATGCAGACCTTTGTTGATAGATTAGTACCTTTTTACTTTTTGCTAGCCTGTCCAAGCTTGCCATAGCTTTCCTCCACATAAGTAAACCTATTTTAATTCAATGGCTGCAGTCACCATCTGCAGAGATCTCAGAGCCCAGGAAAATCAAATTTGTCACTGCCTCCACTTCTTCCTCTATTTGCCAGGAACGGAGATGGTGGTTTGTTGAGCAAATCATTACAACAATAACTACTTCAATACTGAGGCATGATGAAAAGCACATAGTAAATGGGATCCGCGGTCATCAAAGTTTGTATTTAATTTAAACAATAGTGTGTCTACATTTATTTTAAGTAATTGTTTGTCCCATGTCATCCTCCCAGTTTAACCGCAGACATCACTGCAGGCGCTGCGGGAGGCTGGTGTGCAGTTCCTGTTCAATGAAGAAGATGGTTGTGGAGGGCTGTCGGGAAAACCCAGCGCGTGTCTGTGATCAGTGCCACCATTATTTCTCCTCTAAGTAAGTGTTCAGTGTTGTGTTATCTCTAATTGTTGATGTGAAAACAAAAGGTTGTAGTTAACTGGGGCCCCGCATTAAACATACTAAAAACCTTGTAAAGAACCACATAAAATAAACATCACCCTCACACTTTTAGCTTTTATACCCAATTATTCTTTGCTTTAGGGGTCCATTTTCTTTTGTCAGCAGGATGTGTCCTTGTAAATGAATGAGGTTTCCATTAGTCCTAATGAAAGCACTGTCAGTTGTAGCTGCAACATTCCCATTGAGTTTGTAGACAGTTCCTGTTCATTAAATAATATTATTTAATGTTGTATGTGTGCGACATTTTGTTGGAGTTCCAAGATCCTTCAGCGCTCATTGCGAGCCTCGCGCTGAGCGCCTTCGGTGCTAATCGCGGGGCTCGCAATGATTGCCTTTGGCGCTCATTGCGAGGCTCTTGGTTGTTTGTGTGCTATGAGCAGCGTTGGTGTTTTTTTTTTTTTGGTATGGCAATGAATAATGAATAAAATAAGAAATTAATATACTTTACCTATTGAGAACTAATATATGCAGGACGCATTGTGTTGAAGAGCTGACAATCTGTTTTCATGTTGCTGCAGCATCAGTGCTGTGGAGCTGCTGTGTAAGCGTCATGAATGTGTGCAGTGTGTAGTGTAATAGTGTGCGTGCACGAGGCAAATCTGTTAGTGTAGCTGTGTACTTCTGGATTGTATAAGTTATTATTCTAAAATGGCGCCTAATGTGTGGTATGCGGCTGTGGCTGATTTTGCGTCCTTGTTTTCAGATGTCGTCCGACTTTTTCGGAAAATCCGTAGTTGTTCTGCGTGTTTAGGGTCCTTTAGCCTCGTTGTCGTTTTGTTCGGCGACAATCTGTGACAATTATTAAAGTCTTATAAATATTCTAATATATACCAGCTGAGCTTACTCTTATTCTGTATAACTCCACTGTGAGAGATACTCATAGATCTGTGTATGATATTGTTTAAATATCATAAAAATTACTATAGTAGTGACATATTATTTAAAACGTATATTGCTGCAGTAAACGAATAGTGAAGTTAGATGAAGACCGAAAGTGAAAAGTCTTGTATAGATAATTTATGCTTAAAATACCTAATCGTAAAGTATAACGATCTAACACTTCCGATCAACTTTTTTTTTTTTTTTCTCCAATGATTTTTATTAAAGGGGAGCAAAAAATAGTTTTACAACAATAGGAGATAATAAAACAAAATAAAAATATCTTTGCAATAACATCATCGTATTAATGAAACATAAACTTGTGCAAAGTTGAAGTAAATTAACAGGGATTTACCAAGTAAAAAATGGTCACCTTCAGTTTTAATTTTTTTCTGTGATTTTTAAAGAAAAATCAGAAGCGTTTAGAATAATGGCTAGTACATGTCCAACTTATGCTTTCCCTCAATAGAGGAAAAATATAGTTTCAGAGGTTCAGGCTTAGTAAACTCTCCCAGATCCAAGCATCCACTCTCCACCCCCCCCTGCCAGGAGTGACACTCCGCTCCTTCTCTGTTTTCCAACTCCTTCTCTCTGTAAGATTAAAAAGTTAAAGACACACTCAGGCGATGACAGCCATGGGCCTCAAATTCTTATGAATTAAGGGTGGGCTTTCCAGAGTCTAGCGATGGTACTTTTAACCGGCAGAATTATCAATTGAAATAATTTATTACCATGCGAGTCCAGATTCTTATGGTGAATGCCCAAAAGGCAGGATTCAATAGTTGGAATTAGTTTAGTCTTAAGTAACCCAGACAGTAGTCATATAGACTTAGTCCACACTTCCTGGACTATAGGACACAGCCACCACGAGTGGAGGAAGTCACCCACAGTTTGGTATTCTCTAAAACATCTATCATTCCCTTTAGGGAAATTTTATATTGGCGTAGGGGAGTAACATATGCCCTGTGTAGGATCGTTGTGAATGTTTCCAGGAGGCTATAGCTTATAGATCCTTTAGCAAGGTTAGAGCAGTCCTCTTTCCATTTGTTAATTTCCCAAGAGTGTCCCAAATCTATTTCCCATTTAATCATGAAGGAAGGCTTTTGCAACGCTGAAGGGGTGTTAAATATGCTATACAGCAATCCTAGAATCCCTTTGGATAGAGCTAAGCGTTGGCAGATCGTTGTTAACCAAGTGTTTGTGGGCATACCATACCATTTTTACCATTTTAACCACCTAATACCATAAGTATGATTAAAAAGTTCATGTCTGGGAATATTATATGCTAGCTGCATTTGTGCCAGGGGTATAACATGACCATCCGAAAGCCATGAGCTTAACCTGTCCAGCTTAAGTCATACCAAAAATGCTCTTGTGGCTCCGGTAAATGTGTCGCAGAAAGAGGGATGTGAGAAGAGTGAGGTAAGAGAGGTTGAATTAGCCAATGTACTGATTTGGCCCATCTCCAAACTTTAAGCGTCAGGTTGATCATCGGATTTGAGTATTTAGTCTTTTAAAAGAGTCTGATTTCGGGTGCCATAAGATTCTATCCCATGTCTGCTGAGCCATTTGGGAGTCCTCCAGAAAGATCCAGTTCTGCTGATGTTTAATAGAGTGAACAAGTGGCACAAACGCCAATTGAGCAGCCTTATAATAGATGTAAAAGCTAGGACAAGAAATACTCCTAAATGATTTATGGCGAAACATAACTCTCTCCTAGCTATTCTGGGAGGCTTTTTCCTCCAAATGAATCTAAACACCTTATTTTGAAACTGACTTAGTTACCTATTGTTTACCGGTATAGCTAAAGTCCGAAATAAGTAGCGCAGTCTTGGTAGTATGTTCATTTTAATCTAAGAGATACGTCCCATCCAGGACCAATAAACAACATTTAATAACAACCAATTATAATTATATTTACTTTATGCAATACTTCAGACCTTTTCTGTGTCCGTTTGCTTTTTATGTGATTCTGTATTAAAGCAGTGAGGAAGACCAAAAAATTCTCATAAAAGGACAACTGACGTGCATATCCATACCAGACTGACACTATAACAGTGAAAATGTATGTTTACAAAGGATTGTGTATGCAGACAATAATGTAATAATTATTTTATGTATTTTGGTAGTTTTTTCTAAGCTTGGAGCAAGTTTGTGTAGCAAAAAAATGTTGTTTAAATAATAATAATGTCAGAATTTTACTTTGTTTATAATTTTTACCAGCACGGTCAAAACAGATGAAGATGTTGAATGTACAGAAGGTAATTCCTCTTTGATACCTTTATATAAAAAGGGGAAAATGAAAGCAGATGTATTTCCTGACTTCACATTTAGGCAAAAGTAGAATAGTTGTACATGCCAAATCTTATTAATAATTAGTTTGATTTAGAATAATTTAAGAGATTAATTAGAATGGGTATATTGTATTTGAAATATGTAATAAAAATGAATATATTAGTGCAATGTTATTTTCAAAATTGCATTCTGATAAAGTAACAGTAAAGATGATATTTTGTACCTGGCAATTAGGAAGTCTAATCCTCCCAACACTATATAGTATGATGCTTTTAAATGCTAATTATATATATATATATATATATATATATATATATATATATATATATATATATAATATTTTTTTTTTATTTTTTTTATTGTAACTTGTTTATAAATTTAAATATGGCTAAAAGCGCAGGATAAATTTGTAGTAGATTGTCCGGAGTCTACATATTCACAAGGTAACATGTCATGGCAGAAGAGAACACAAGCCGGCCCCGTCTCACTTTAATGTGATGTTTCTACACTATAGACTTACAGCCTTATTAAATTGCGATTCTGCAAATTGAAAAGGGCTCTATTTAAGCACACAGCATATGTTTTTACAGAAGTTTTTAGTTGGTGAACTTCTATCCAAAAGCAAGGTCTTCACTAACTAAAAACTTCTGTAAAAAAATATGCTCCGTGCTTATATAGAGCCCTATTCAATTGGCCAAATCACAATTTATTAAGGCTGTTAATATTTCAAGCAAAACTTTTTTAATGTTTTAAATTGTCCTTTTACATGAGTAATCAAGATCAATACTCTCATTCAATATAACTGGACACTGGCTCTGAATTCTCAATCATACCTACATTTTTGTATTACAGGATTTATAGACTGGTTTGGGGCTTTAACAACTTGTTAAGACTTCCAGATAGGAGGTATCCCCTTTGGGGATCATTGAATAGTCACAGTCCAGTACTTGATATTTTTGGTTTTAAAAGCATAATTATTTTCCTAATTCAAAAATATGTATTTTTCCTTTTTTTTTTTTTATTTACTATTTGTACCTTGGTGTTAAGCACCTAGAAAATAGGCAAATGTTTTAAATCATATATTTTTGGGATAAATCGTAAAAAAAAAAAGGAAAAGGAAAAAACATTTTCATAGAGGCTTCCTCTATTCAAAGAACTTTTTGTGACAACCAAATCCACCTCCTATTTGCATATTTTTTATGGCAGAGTCAAAGGATGGAAACTTAAATTTAGCAGAAGTCCTTAAGTTGTCCAAGGCTGGGGAGCTGCAGTGGTGGCTGAGTCTGAATGAGACTGAAAATGAAGTGGAGAGGAACGAATTTTACTACGAGCAGGTATGTAATTTTACAAGATTGTAGCACTTAAAAAAACACTCATGGAATATTGCTGTTTAATCACAATTGTTGTTTTTATCCTTTTGTGGTGGTTGAATTAAATTATTTATGAGATGTGATCACAAAAGAATAAACTGATTGTACATACTGGTCCAGTAAAAGTGTCCATTTAACCTTATTTACAGAGGGCTATTGCATTGGTTGACCCCCTATCTATGGAACTGTCAATAAAGCATAACCCACTTTCATTCCTCTGAAATGTGTATATGTGCTTTATAAAGAGCTCTTCTGAGGACACTTCCCAGGCAGGCAGGCAGGCAGGCCAGGGTGTAGGATGTCTACACAGCCACTGATTGAGCTCAACTTATCTACACTTACTGCATTGCACACTCCTAGGTAACGCTCAGTGGCTTTACATTTGCCTTAAACTAATTTATTCTATTCTATTGTATTTATTTATTTATATATGTGTACTTTTTCATTTTATTCTAAAATGAAAAGTACACATATATAAATAAATACTTGCGCTACAGAATATGTTGGCCCTTTACAAATAAGTGGGGATGATGATGATGATGATAATAATACAATTGATACAACTGGTTGTTAAAATTTGTGTATGGAAGTGTTTTGATAATTGAGCTTAAAAGTTGAATATTTTAAGTTTTTATATTGCTTGAAAATATTTTAGTTTTTTTACTGACAGCAGCTTGTTGTAACAGGTTTGTACAGGTGATCTAAATAAGGTTAAATTAAACCTTTCCGCTGGCCTCCCCAATCCTTATAGTCTTGAAGGGATATGAAAGGGTCCTGGATGTTACTAGGTATATAATATCCCTGTATATATATTTACTTTAATGGATTTTATTTTATTAATTAGTGTTTATAAATTGTGTTTTTACATCCTGAAATCAAATGAATAGTATGCGTCTGCTCACTGCATCTCATGAAGACACAGACTCTTCTGTACTTGCTGTCTCATACTAACCTATCAGTGACCAGGAACCTTCCATATCCCTTTAAACTGACTTCCCCACACTGATCGATTCGCTGCTCCTGTTCCTTCTCTCCCACAGACCAAAATCTTCTTGGCTGTGATTGTGTTTTTTTCCTTACATGCAGGCCCCAAGTGCATCCTTGTGTTCTGCCATACTGAACTTGCACTCGAAGAGCTATGAGTGCGGGTACCAGCTGATCGAGCGCTGCTGCCTGCTGTCCACGGGTCTGACTAATCCAGAGATGGACAGCAGGCTGCTTCTGGACATCATGAAGAACTTACTGTTTACTGCCAAAATGATGTTTGTCAAAGCAGGAAGGAGTCCTGACCTGGCGCTGTGTGATAGGCAAGTACAATACCTGGATCTGCACATTACAGGAAACCTATGAGAGGAAAATGTAAAATATACATACATGGATAATGTGTTTTTATGGACTAGGCTATATATACCTGTTCATTAGACTCCACCCTTCATTGATCTGGTTAAATATTTGTTGTTGTTCAGTTGTGTTTGACTCTCAGTTGCCCTATATACATAATGTTTCTTGGCAAAGATACTGCAGTGGGTGCCAGTTCCTTCCTCAGTTGACTGTGATTTGTCTGACCTCTCTGCCCATCTTGGGTAACCCTACATGGTATAGCTCATAGCTTCAATGAGGTACACAAGCCCCTTCACCACAGCAAGGGAGCAATCCAGAAGGGGGATAGATATAGGAGCAATAAATAAACAAATCTTAAAACACAATATATATGTCTTTCAAATATAGAAATGGACATACTACTAATAAAGGAAAAAATATAAAATGTATTCTTGTATTGAAGACTGTATATAAGCATTTAGATAGAGCTTGTAATTTTTGGTCCCTCCAGGAACATTTAGCTTCCAGATTTTTTTGTGCTGAACAGTCTCATGTGCTCATTGCATCATCTCTGTTGGCTTAAAAAAATGTTTGCTACCTTTTTGAGTACTTAATGACACATATCCCTCTGGATTGCTACTTTGTGGGGGTGAAGGGGCTTCTGTATCTCAATGAGGCTGTGAGATGTACCATGTAGGGTCACCCAAGCTGGGCAGGTCATAGCAGAGAGGTCAGACAATTCATGGTCCTCTGGAGAAGGAACTGGCAACCCACTCCAGTATCTTTGCAAAGAAAACCTTATGGATAAGCAGAACTCGACACAAGCTGTTCCTGGCATGAGGTCACAGAGTGTTGAACACTACTGAACAACAACATTTGACAAGATTTGAATTCCTTTTACTCTGAACTGCTGGCGTGTTGTGTGTGTTTTTTTTAATATTATTTATAAATATTACAGACATTATTGTAACAGGTAACAACATACTTGGATATTTTCAATGCTAGGTCTATGCTTTATTGGCAGTGACTTTAACCTCAGAAAATCTGTCAAAATAAGTCATTTAAATTACTTTACGTTAGTTTTTGAAAGTTTACTACAGGGCATCACTTGCACAAAAATAATCTAATCACCAATATCATTTTCTTAGAGTCCTAAAGGTTAAGACTGCTTTAATCAAGTGTTATACCTGGTAGACGCATTTATCTCCATTCATCCAATGCCTAATGATTGCTATTTGTTCTACAGTTACAGCAGTAAAGTGGACCTGCTGAAGATTCTCGTCGCTGCTTCATACCAGGACATTCCCTCCCTGGACGAGATTATACAACCAGCAGCTGTAACCAGACTACGGAATCGCCTCTTGGAGGCAGAATACTACAACCTAGCAATTGAGGTATGGAGCATCACAGTAGGCTTTCATTTGTCTACTTAAAGGGATGTGGAAGGTTTCTGGATTCTACTAGATATATAATACACCTATATATGTATTTACTTTCATGTACTCATTTTAATAAGTGCTTATAAGCTATGTTTTCAATGCCTATAATCAAATAAATATTTACTGTATTGATCTGCCCAATGTCAGATGCACATGTGTCCTAGTCTATCTGGAACCAAGTCTCATCTGCATGTTACAGTATTTTAATGAAATATGGTCACTGATTGGGGAAGATGAGAAATGTACAGCAGAGTCAGTGTAATCATGTGCTGCAAAGGCAGATGCAAGCAGGACATGTGGGTTGATTTTAGGCAATAAACACAGAGTTTATAAGCACTTCTTGCTAAAATAATGTACATAAAAGTAAATAGATACACAAATCCAGAAAACTTCTATATCCCTTTAATAAATGATTGGCCCAAAAAAATATATGCGTAACTTCAGAACTTGCGTGCTGCAGACTCTAGCATGGAAAGAGAGCCATAGACTCCAAGCCAGATCCACTCCTACATCCTGCACACCAAATAAGGGGTAGAGAGAATCAGAGGGTCAGCTGAAGTTTAATAAGACACTTTTGCATCTACATTTTTTTGATCACCTTTAATTAGATTCCATTTTAGACCAAATATTGAAATTGTAATTTACCATAAAGAAATTATAAAATATAATTTAAAAAATTATAGAATTTATCATTCTGGGCTATTGAAAAGAAACAGAGTATTTCTATTATGACTTATAATTGTTGTCAAATATTCACTGCAATGTATTGTGGCATAGGTGTCTACAAAGACCGGTCTTGATCCTGCTGGTGTTTGGAACGCGTGGGGCATGGCTTGTCTGAAATCCTACAACTTACCTGGAGCCAGGGAAAAATTCAGTAGGTGCATGAAACCGCCATTGGATCTAAACCAAAGGAATATAGGATCAAAGCTTCTAGAAGATGTAATCAAGCATCTGGAATCTGCTGCAAAGCCAATTCTGCTTGTGGTAAGTTGTCAAAAATTAAAATGGGATACAAAATGATTATACTGTGACAAGTTGCCAGTCTCCATTGGCTAATCCGGACAATGCGAGCCTCGCTATTGCAGCTTCTCTCTCCTTCCCTCCTTCTGTGTACTCTCCCTCCCTCTTCTCCCCTCTCCTTCTCTCTTCTCTCAATGATGGGATAATATTTGATTTTTCTTTCCCGCCCCCCCCCTCCCCCCCTTTGGTGCCCATTGCGAGCCCGCCAATGAACGGCTTTGCCGCTCATTCCACAACTTTGCAAGCGTTACACAGAAACTCTCAGTACGACAACTATATATGTGATTATAAACAATATTTTAGAGGGCAAAACTACAATCTTAACTTTTATATGCAATTATTTACTGTCATTGCATTTTCTTTTCTTTATGTTTGTTTTCCAGTTCTGTTATTTTTAATTTCATTAATTTTTTACAGAAAGATGACGACTATTTTGCCACACTGAAAGAGCTTGAAATCACTTTAAAGACTCGCTGCTTTTACTACGAAATAATGCCAGAAGGAAAGATCCAAAATAATAGCTACTATCAGGAATGCTTGTATTACCTGCACACCTATGGCACACATCTGGGCATCATACAGTTTTATATGAGGCATGACCTAATGCGAGAAGCTTTGCTGCATTTATTGAATAAGGTAATGGGTGTATGATGTAGGACTGCACAAAGCAGGCAGCTTCACTGTTGTATAGTAATCACTGGTACCGTGGTTTTAGTGTGCATTTGTTTACTATTCTGCATCCTACTACTGTCAAGAATATGAAATGTCTTTAAACGTAAATTCTCTTAAATCTGTCGTTTTTATAAGTATAATGAATGGGATGTCTTTCAAAGCCTGTATCAGTGATGTCTTTCAAAGCCTGTATCAGTGATGTCTCTTAATTGCTGCAAGACGCCCTATATTTTCAAAAGCCTTTAAATGGGAGACAAAGCCCTGAGTCATTTGCATAAGCAATACAAACAATAGAGGTGCTCAGGCAGAGAACAAACAACCCTTAATAGGTTGTTATATGGATATGGTCATCCACTCTGAGAGCAGCCTCTTTTAGCTCACTTGTGCCCTTCAAAGGAAGAAATATCATGTAGTATATTAGTGTGGTCTCACTCAAAGGAGTGATCTAACCCCGAAATACCAGGCAATTCTACCCAGAAAAGGAGAAACTGCAAACCGTAGATGCCTTAATTGTGCCACACCATTATGGTCTATCTGGTAACTCCCTAAGGCACAGTGAGTAAGGGGACCACGTCTGGAGTCCCTGATCACTTTTAGGGAGACAAAGCCCTAAGGGTCATTTGCATAAGCAATACCAACAATAGAGGTGCTCAGGCAGAGAAAGTACTAAGCTTAAAGGGTTGTTCTATGGATATGGTCATCCACTCAGAGAGCAGCCTCTTTTAGCTCACTTGTGCCCATAACAGGGTGAAATATCCTGTCTGGTCTCACTTGAAAGAGGTTGCTCACTGAGTGGATAACTGGCTATAACACATGGAGTTCACAGTGATTAACTGATAAAAAATAAAGATTATTATTATTAATAATAATATTAATATGTCTGTTCTTATGTCCTTGTTCACTGTAAGTTATCTCTCTGTAGGACTGCCCTGGTGATATTTTCATTGAAGGAATTTTTGTACCGAGTTATGAAGGTGGAAAGTTGCATATGTTGGAAAATCTGTTGGAATCCATAGACGCCAGTCTTGAAAGTTGGAGCCCCTACCTTATCGACGCCTGCAAGCACCTCCAGCAGAGGAACTACTATAACATCCTATATGAGCTGCAGCAGTTTATGAAGGTAAACTGCACATACACCATCTTTTTGTTTGTGAATTAATTGTACTATTTGGCCAAAATCTAACAAAGCTATAAAATTAAAATATATCAATACGATCCACTCTCAATAATTACATTGTTTTAAACTACAAATTTTATTTGATTTATGACCTATTTCTATATAATTATAATATATTTTAATCCCCCCCCCTCTTTTTTTTATTTTTTTATTTGCACTTCTACTGGTTGGCTAATCAATTTAAGTAATAGCTGTAATGCCCTAATAAGAGAAGCAAATGTACTAACTAGGCATTGATTATTTAATAAAAATCACAAGCCAATCAAACTACAGGTGGGTTCCAAGCTCTGACAGATATATTTGTGCTCTGTGCTGTTCAGTACCTCAATCTCCTGGTATAGAGAGGTCTTGTAGCAATAAAAGCCAAGTGATAATACTTCTACACAAATATTTGAAAAGGTGAGAACTCCCTTTAACAGTATCACCCCAGCAAGGAGTACGGTGTTGATAAAAGCTTGTGTCTGATAGTTTAGTCAGATAGAGCTGCCTATCCCAGGTGACCTTATCATGGGTGAATGTCTGTCTACTTTTCAGGACCATGTCCGTGCCGCCATGACGTGCATCAGATTCTTCTCTCACAAAGCCAAGAACTACCGTGACTTGGGGGACAATCAGAACTGGCTGACAAAGTCCAAGGATCATCTCCGTATTTACTTGCAAGAAGTGTCCCGGAGCAGCCGAAAGAAAGCTTTTGATACGTTTAGGAAAAAAATGTCTGCTACTGATATTTCCAGGTAAGTAGACCCAAAAATCCCCCTCCAAATTCAGTAACCGTTAAAAAGTAATAAACTGAATTCACACTTTTCATAAACTAGTCCTACGTATCATCAAGAGGCCAGGATTTCAGTATATACGGTTGATCAATTACTCTGAGCCATCTGTGTTTAAATGGAGTCTGTTGTGGTGGTATATGTAATTGCTGTGGTGGTATATTTTTGATTTTGTTTTTAAATAGCATGAAAAACTGCTTATACATTCTAACAATAATTGTTTTGCAAGGTAATCGTTTCTGCACTAATCGGCTGTTTTTGTTTGTGTCGTATTGTTATGTAAATGAGTGCTAATTAGTAACATAAGACCTTATGTAAATCTCTGCAAAAGCAGAATTGCAAAAGCCTACGGCGAGTGCCGTAGCAGCACAGTAAATCCTAGCTAGCTATGTTAGTTCCCCATTCTTAAAACATTACAAGAGAACTCCGAGTCACTGGTAAGAGTGAACTGCACAACAAAGCCGAAAAGAAGGTTAAAACTTTTATGGATTTATGCACAGACAATAAATTACAAGTTACTCCCTTACACTCCGACACCCAAACCCTTTGCTAATAAGACTTTACAGATCAGTTGCAAATCAGGGCACTGCCGTAACTGCAAAAAGCAGAAGAAAGATTTACGAGTACCAAAGACCACTCGCAAGTAGTTTTCAAACCCTTGCTGAGTCCCTCAGAAACATTTAAAGTGACATTATAGCACTAAAAGCACTACAAAATTATTCCATTTTAACATATTTGACACTTAACAAACCAATCACATATATAGTTGTGAGCGTACGGGTCGTTGCTCACGCTTGCGGGCTCGCGTAGCGAGCCCGCGGCCCTCGCAAAGCGAGGGCCGTGGCTCGCGAAGCGAGCCGCGGCCCTCGCGTAGCGAGGTCACTGGGCAAGGGCCTCAGTTGCTGGCATGGAGCGCCGAAGGCGCTCCATGCCAGCAACTGAGGCCCCTCGCGAAGCGAGGGCCTCAGTTGCTGGCGAGGTCACTGGGCACGGGCCTCAGTTGCTGGCATGGAGCCCCGAAGGCGCTCCATGTCAGCAACTGAGGCCCCTCGCGAAGCGAGGGCCTCAGTTGCTGGCGAGGTCACTGGGCAAGGGCCTCAGTTGCTGGCATGGATCGCCGAAGGCGCTCCATGCCAGCAACTGAGGCCCCTCGCGAAGCGAGGGCCTCAGTTGCTGGCGAGGTCACTGGGCACGGGCCTCAGTTGCTGGCATGGAGCCCCGAAGGCGCTCCATGTCAGCAACTGAGGCCCCTCGCGAAGCGAGGGCCTCAGTTGCTGGCGAGGTCACTGGGCAAGGGCCTCAGTTGCTGGCATGGAGCGCCGAAGGCGCTCCATGCCAGCAACTGAGGCCCCTCGCAAAGCGAGGGACTCAGTTGCTGGCGAGGTCACTGGGCAAGGGCCTCAAACCCTCGCAAACTTCACGTCGCTACTCAAAAAACACGACACACAAATTACGACACTCGCTAAATTTTACGAGGAACGCAAACAACGTACGAAACACGTTACCACACATTACGACCTCGCAAACATCGGACGCAACACGCCGACATACAAACATTTAAAACACAATACATACACACAGCACATACATAAAAACCTTACCTACACCAAGAGGGAGCACCCAGGACCTCAAAAATGCAACTTACACCTCGATTTTACTCGAAATAAAACAGTTTAGAGACTAAAAAAAATGGCCGCCGAACAAAACGAAAACGAGGCTACAGCACTCTAAACTCGCAAAACACCACAAAACACCTACGGATATTCCGATACAGACCTATACCACACATTACTCGCCATTTTACGCCAATGCGGAAGTACACGACTAATCTAACGGTCTGGTCTCGCGCACGCACAGTGTTACACTGCACACATTCAGCATGCTTACACAGCAGCTCCACACCACTAATGCTGCAGCAACATCAACACAGATTGCCAGCTCTTCATCACAATGCTTCAAAATAGGTACACTATATTCATTTACTAATTTAGCTACCTTACAATTTCATTGCCGTCATTTTTTGACGGGCAATTCGCTAGTCACATATATAGTTGTGAGCATGCGAGTTGTTGCTAACGCTTGCGGGCTCGCACACCGAGCCGCGGGCCTCGCATAGGGCAGTGGGCGAGGGCCTCAGTTTCGCGAGGGTCTCAGTTGCTGGCATGGAGCCCCGAAGGCGGCGCTCCATGCCAGCAACTGCGTCCCTCGCAAAATTCACGTCGCAACGCAAACAACACGACACACCAATTACGACACTCGCTAAATTTTATGAGCAACGCAAACAACATACGACACACGTTAACACACATTACGGACTCGCAACACTCGGACGCAATTCGCAAACATTACAAAATTCAAAACACAATACATACACACAGCACATACATAAAAACTTACCTACAGCAAGAGGGAGCATCCAGGACCTCATAAATGCAACTTACACCTTCATTTCACTCAAAATAAAAGAGTTTAGACACAAAAATTTTTGGTAAGCGACAGAAAAAATGGCCGCCGAACAAAACGAAAATGAGGCTACACACGCAAACACCATACGAGACACGTTACCAGACATTACGAGCTCGCAAACATCGGACGCAAAACGCCAACATACAAACATTTAAAACACAATAAATACACATAACACACACATAAAAAGCTTACCTACAGGAAGAGGAACCATTCAGCACCTCAAAAAAACAAGTTACACCTTCATTTAAATAAAAATAAAACACTTTAGACACTAATAAAATCGCTAAGCGAGAGAAAAAATGGCTGACGAACAAAACGAAAACGAGGCTACAGCACTCTCAACACGTAAAACACCACAACACACTCGCAAAACACCACACGAAACTCGAAAAAACACCACGAAGCACCGACGGATAATCCGCAAAGACGCATACCACAGATAACCCGCCATTTTACGCCAATGCGGAAGTACACCACTACGCTAACGGTTTCGGCTCGCGCACGCACAGTATTACACAGCACACATTCAGTACGCTTACACAGCAGCTCCACACCACTAATGCTGCAGCAACATCAAAACAGATTGCAGCTCTTCAACACAATGCATAAAAATAGGTAAAGTATATTCATTTATTAATGTATTACATATTTCATTATTACACACCAAACCGCATTAGATATTCATTTATTCATGTATTACACCTTTCATTATTATACACCAACCAACATTAGCATCCTTTCATTGCCGTCATTTTTTGACGGGCAATTCGCTAGTATCAACATATCTGTAATTAAAAATATGATAAGCTGATACAAAATCCAGGGTAACAAAAAACCCAGTACTCAAGGGGCTAATACACGTCACAAAATCACGTTGCCTAGGAACACACACTCTAATGCATTGACTATAAATATATCATATATCAACACAAAATAAACACATCTTTATTTATTGAAGCCATAAATACAATTGTCACATCTTTTTAATATCAAAATATATTACTAAATAAAAAACAATTACTTAGATATAACGTTTCCTTGGCCAGCGTTTATGGCACTTTCCACTCATTATTTATTTCATGCCGTTAATATTTCCTATTGGGTCCTAGAGCCCATTTTATTCCGTAAAGCTTGGTTTGGCTACTTCCTGAACAGAAATCTGTTGTGGCTAAGGCAGAATTTGCGGCTATGGGCTGAGTGGCCTAACCTGTGGGAGCAAAATACTTACATTAGTGTAGAACTAGGGGGAAAAAAGCTCGAGCAGCTGATTTTCGTCAGTGCTTAACTTAGAGCACCTGATTTACATGGAGGCCGTAGTCTGCTTGTTTGTTTCTCTGGAGGCACAAACAATGTTCCACAATGCAATAATACAGTTGTATTTCTTCGTACACCGCTATCAAGAACCCTGAGCTTCTAATTAGCACAATAAGCATCATTGCTGGATATCTCAGGAGTGATATATGTAGGAAAAACAGCTAGTACAAATTCTCTTTAAGATGAAACTACCTTGATTTTGTAGTGACTGCATCCCCTTTAAGTAGAGAGATCCTGAGATTCTGGGCTGCTTGTGCATCTTGAGGACTGGGGTTAATAACCATTCATTTTTGGGATGGTACCCCACCCAGGATGCAGTCTTAAATGTGTTTTAAATCACTTAATGCCATTGCTGATTAGAAATCCCTAAAGCATGACCTTTCCCCCGGCGGCGGGCAGACCCTTCCCCCGGGGGCGCCCAGTCTCCAAATTGATAAAGAAATTTCTATGGACTTCATCGGTGAGGTGCAGCTGGTTTCTTTAGGCACACCGTGAGTAAGGTGATCCAAGTCTTATTTTTTATATTTTTATTTTACATATTTGCCCCAAAAGTGAATCACATTTATTATAACTGTCCTCATGTAAGGTACTAAAAAATAAATAAAACATGGTGGCCACAACTACCCAAAGTAACTTATTTAGAAGCTAGTGAAAACAATATTATACAGTAGACTCTGTTATCCGGCACCCATGGGTATTGGTAGATGCCGTTTAAATGTAGTTTCTGGTTGCTTGAGAGCTACTATTAAGAGGCCTAGATTAGCTGCACATAGAATGCTCTGCTAAGTATATTTGTCATTGAGGGCTGTTCTAGCAGCAGCAGCTTTCACTCCTTCCTTACACAACGGTACGTTTGGCTGGAGGGTGCGGAGCTGAATCTGGAGAATGTAACACAAACACTGCACTTGCAGAGATGTACGGTGGCTGAAATCTAGGAGCCTTCAAGCATTGTGGCATGACAACCTGTTTCCTGGTATCTGTTGAGCCCTGTAATGTTCATTTTTTATTTAAAGTACAGTATTCTTTTTTTTCTGGTTGCTTGAGTTCCGGTTAACTGAGAGTCTACTGTACTAACCTTAATATTTTCCCACAGGCACATAAACACTGTGGAGTTGCAGTTGGAAGTCACCAGGTTCCTGCAGAGGTGTGAGGCCTCGGGTACCTCCAAGGTTCTTGATGATCCGCCTCCCACTCTCTTTGGAAACAGCTCAAAAATCATTGATGTAGCGTGCAGAGTAAGTTAGGTCAAATTGCTCTGTACAGGATCCAGTTGGCGTATTTTCCTCATATTTTTAGTTCTGAAATGACTCCTTACAGCTAGTTGATCAACTCCAAACCTCAACGTCCGGAAATAAACCACAGCTTAGAACAGCAGCTGTAGTTTAATTGATTTATAATTCTATAATTTATAATTAAGTGTCAAAAACAATGGTTCAATTTTTGTAATTGTGTCTCCTGCTCTATTTTAAAATGGGAGCAGTAACTGGCAAACTAGACCTGTTCCATAACTTTTACTGATCGTTAATTTTTTTGTAAGTAGTAAATACTTAAGTTTCGGTAGGACTTTGCCTTTTAATGGATTCTGTTCTTTTAATATTTCTTCTTCATTAAATACTTTTCATTGTGGCCTTTTAATCATCATGTTTTTATAGTATCAATAGTACATTTTTAATTAACTTACTTTGCTTAAAATAAGAGACGGCCAGTCAGTTGGTCTCTGTTTCTACCCATTAATTTTATAACTTGCGTTTAAACTTTAGTGTTTCAGAGACTGAGAGAACTGCTTCTCTCCTCACCCTATTAGGTTTCAAGTTGTAATTGCCATATATTACCCTGCATCAATAATGGTGTAGATTCAGTGGCAGAGCCAGTGAATAGAGGACCCTGGTGCAAAAAATAAAATAATAGTGTTGGCCCTTGGCTGACCACTTCCCCCGCCCTTACTGTGAGCTTCACAGGGGGGATCCAGGTGCAAATAATTGGTGGTACAGCCGTATCCTTCCCCTACCTGCACATCTCTCTGTGGCAGGGAATCCTGAATGATGTTTCATACATATCATTCGTGATTCCCTGCCCTGACAACAAGAAGTGCCAGCAGGAGAAGGATACTGCTGAATCACCAATGAATCGCTTGATCCCCTAAGAAGACCACAGTAAGGTGGGCTGGTGGAAAAAATAAAATACAAAAAATATCCATTTTGGATTTTGCAAAGACCTTTGATACAGTGCCACGTGGGACACTATTGTGCAAACAAAGGGATACAGTAAATATCTGCTCATGGATTGAGAGCTGGCTAAAAGACTGGAAGCAAAGGGTTGTTGTAAATGGAACATACTCCAATTAGACTAATGTGGTAAGTGGGGTTCCTCAGGGATAAGTATTAGGTCCTCTCCTTTTTAACATATTTATTAATGACTTATAGCTGGGACTGGAAAGTAGTGTCTCCATTTTCGCTGATGACATGAAGTTGTGCAAGATAATTAAATCAGATAATGATGTGCTTTCCCTCCAAAGGGATTTACATAAAATTTGAGGAATGGGCATCTAAATGGCAGACGAGATTTAATATGAATAAATGTAAAGTTATGCATCTGGGAAGGAAAATAGCCATGCAATTTATAATCTTAATGGAGCAAATCTAGGTGTATCAGATATTGAAAGGGATTTGGGAGTGCTTGTGGACAACCACCTAGGTAACAGTGCTCAAAGCCAAGCAGCAGCTGCAAAGGCAAATAAAATATTAGCATTAATTAAGAAGGGTATAGAAGCCAGGGAAGTAAATATAATTCTGCCTCTATACAAATCTCTAGTATGCCCTCATTTGGAATATTGCAATTTTGGGCACCACTTCATAAAAAGGACATTATAGAGCTGGAAAATTTACAGAGGAGGGCAACAAAACTAATAAGGGGAATGAAGGGGCAAAGTTATGAAGAAAGACTAACCAAATTAAACTTATTTTCTCTAGAAAAAAGGCATCTAAGAGGAGATATGTTTACCCTATATAAATACATCCAGGGTCAGTATAAAGATTTGTCAAGTGAGCTTTTTGTGCCAAGAGGTTTTCAACTGACAAGAGGATATCCCTTGAGGTTAGAAGTAAAAAGATACCACCTTAAAGAAAGAAAAGGGTTCTTCACAGTAAGGGTGGTTAATCTGTGGAATTCTCTACCAGAGGAGGTGGTGACAGCGGATTTGATAGATAACTTTAAAAGGGGACTGGATTTATTTCTAATTAAAAAGGAAATTCAGGGTTATCCTGGATAATTAGGGAGAGTATTGATCCAGGGAGGAATCAGCCTGTATCTGGGGTCAGGAAGGAATAAAAAAAAAAATCCCTTTGAGACGATTGGCTAAGTTTTACTTTCTTTATAATAATTGTTGATTCATAATTAACAATTAATAACTAATCCGCATATTGTAGATCAGAGGAGATCTTAAAAGGTTGAACTTGATGGACTGAAAGTCTTTTTTCAACCTCAATTACTATGTAACTACGGATGGGTAACTCACTAATGTAACTACGGATGGGTAACTCTCTCTTTTTATATATGTGCTTGGTCAGGCCCTGATTTCCTGGGTGCCTGGTAACCAATGTCATAGTTTTCCTGTTGCCATTGTATGTGAACATTTATAAACTTCATGGACATCTATTAGAACTTTTACTGATGATGATGATTTTGTTGTAGTTTTTCATACAGATTTTGTGTTTTTCAGGTAATTTTAGGAGGGAAGAACGTAGAAGAAGGTTTTGGGATTGCTTTTCGAGTTATCCAGGTAGAGTGCCTTTTTATGCAATATTTGGGTTGTACTAAGCATTGGCCAGTGTGCACAGCTAGTATGCGACTAGTGGTGAACATGTGGAAAATCAGAACACACTGCTTGTGTCTTAATACAGATCTTTAAGGAATATGTCCTGTTTCTATTTCACTTGAACCTCTGCACAAACATTATTGTAAAGGAGGGTGTACTTGCCTCTGGTGTATGTTTTCTGTAAAATCTGGGGTACTCTCACCTGTACATATGCTTACCTTAATGCCTTGGTCACTCTTCAAACAATTATTCAATTACATTAGATATGAACTCTTATAACTTGATATACCTAAAGGTGTAATGCTTCATAAATTTACACATTTTTTCAGTCCATGGTAGGCATTACATTAGACATTATACATACATTGCTCTTATTGTGCCAAGCAATGCATGGATATATTCCGAAATAAGACTGTGAAGTGATCAATGCCACAGTGCATTTCAAAATGGGAAAAATTGTTTCTGTTATGGCAAAAATAATTTTAACAAAGAAAAATACAATATATTGTATTATTGCATACAGCTTTTGTAAGTTGATGGTGGAGTCTTTCAAAAGATATGTACCATCTGCCAGTACAATAAACAGTCACTTTTGTATAAGTGTATCTGCTGGGTAACAACTTACCTAAAATTGTAACCAGCTTTACCAAGAGAATTGCTACAATTATAATCTCAAGTAAAAATGTAAAAAAGCAAAATAGTACATCAATGATAATATAAGTACACTGTTTTTATTATACCTGACTGTAACTGAAGCAGACTTTCAAAGAACACTCTGACAGTAATATTTGTGTTGTAAATGAAAAATGTATAATATACGAAATAATACATCAAGAAAAAATATTTCATACACAATAATGAGCTGCCTAATTTTATCAGCTATAATACATAAATATATAAAACTATACTTGTCATGATTCCCCTGGCCATCCTTTGGGTTTAGTAATTGTTATTGTTGTTTAATATGTTTTTATGTTTATTCCTCTATGTATGTTAATTACTGTATGTTATGTTGCTTCCCTATGTGTGATTTACTTGTGATGTTTGATTCTGTATGTTGCATGTTTGGTTCATGAAGTGTTAAATAGTTTACAATGTTGTGTTGTGAGGCTGTAACTGTCAGAGAGAGTCAGTTGAGAGTTTCAGTTACATGGAGAGAGATGTAATGGTGTCTCTGAGGGCAGCTAGATACTGCTGTGTTGAATGTCTTAAAGAAGATATATGTTCCTAAAGAAAGGGAAGGTGACATATCTTGAAGACTTATGCTCCTAAAGAAAAGGGAGGTAATAAGATGAGCGTTATTACTGTACTAACGACTTGCCCGCCAAAAATGATGGCAATACAATTTGAAGCCTGGCAATGCTGTTTGCCACACAATGCGAGGCTCTCCTTCCTCTAACTTGCAGGCCTCGCGATAAGGAATGATATGGTAGATTGTCTGTTACCGGAACACCTGGGGCACTCGCCCCTGTGTGTAGACCCTTACCGGAACACCTGGGGCACTCCCCCCTGTGTGTAGACCCTTACCGGAACACCTGGGGCACTCGCCCCTGTGTGTAGACCCTTACCGGAACACCTGGGGCACTCCCCCCTGTGTGTAGACCCTTACCGGAACACCTGGGGCACTTGCCCCTGTGTGTAGAGCCTTACCGTAATTGCCAGAGTAATTTGAACAGTGGATACTAGTAGTTTGTACCTAGTAGTATGTATTTTTTTAGACCATTCTAGGAAGATTCAGATAAGCATGTGATAATGCAGAATATTCTATGGATATCACTCTTACTTGCAATTACAACAGTGGTAAAATAATTATATGATTAATTAGAAGTGTTGGAACGGTGCTGTTTTCTTACAACATTTGTCTTTTTTTGGGGGTCTGAATTTCCAGGATTTTCAGTTGGATGCCACCAAAGTATACAGCAAAGTGTGCAAGCAACTAGTCCAAGAGGGGCATTATTCTGAGATCCTGCAGCTGGTGAAGTGCGTCAGCGAGTCCGGGGTGGCTGCAGAGAGCGACTGTGATCAGATCCTGCTGAAATGTGTGGGGGAGATGTCGGACATGTCTCCTGATGTAAGATGTGGCCCGCTTCAGAAAGTAAAACTATAGGAAATTTATATTTGAGAGCGTGCAGATATAATATTCATGATTTACAACAGAATTTGCACCTTTTACTTGATGTAGACACGTCCTAAGTGACAGGACTAAGTGAAACCAGTCAGTCATGCTGGGAAGTATCACACTAGGTGCTGCTTAAATTTTTTTTGCAATTTAGTGTTCTTTTGAAAGTTGATAGAAACTTTTCCTAACTATAAAATTACAGATTGTAACAATTCCTGATAGACCGAATCCTGTCTTGGATATTGGAGAAGGTTAAGATTCAGAACCTCTGAGGTTTTACAAAACATAAGAAAGTTTTAAGAGTAAGGGTCTCTATAGGTATGGAGACTGGTGGCCGTTTGGGCAGGGAAGCAATGGCCACCAAACGAGTTAGTTGTGAGGATTTCCCACTCTATAAAAAGACAAAATGGGTAATGTTGAAATTCCAGATAGCCTGAAAAGCGGAGGCCTAGGGCAGAAGGGGGATGAAGAGTCAGCGAGCCGAAGGCTTCCCTCATTCATTTCATACATTGGTTTCATGTTCTTTTTCTGCCTTCTCTTTCTTCATTTCTCACTTTTCCCAGTGTTCCATACCTCCTCTTATATCTCTTCTGCTCTCCTCCCTTTCCCAATGTGCCATATGTCCTTGCGCTCCTGATTATCCAACTCTCTCTTCCCAAATCCCTTCTACTTTCATTCTCTCACACATACCAGCCCTGGCAGCCTCTCCGTAACAAAAAAATGGTGTAGTGAGGTAGAGTATAAGGCAGCCTCGGAACAGAGTTATTGATTATAATTATGACAAAAGAGCAACAAACACTCAGCCTGTGTATGTGGATATCATTGATTTTGGGACTCCCCTGAACCCCACAAGCGACACTGCTATTTTGGACTCTGGCACATTGGGTTACTAATATCCAAGGTTATTAAAATGGACATGAGACTTGTTTAAGGACTATTTTTATGTGTAGTGTGGGCCACAATAACTTATGTTGGGGTTGCTATATGGTGTTATGTACACTGTATTAGTTACAGGTAACATAACACTAACAGATACACCTTTTCACCATGTATGTTAGTGTGACAACTAAGCGTTAACTCTGCAGAACTTTGAATTTGTATATGGCCCCAGATGTTACTTTATACCCTAGCTTCCCCGGTGTGATCAAAGATAGTCACCACTTTGGAAGTTAGCTTATTGCCCTCACTTAATGCCAGCAGAAAATAACAGATCAGATATATCTCAGAGTAAGGAATGAAGGAGGTGGTTGGTAGAAATAGTAACAGGGAGGGGATTATGAGTGGGGCATGTGGGGGAAGTCTTTTTTGGTGCTGTGTAAAATATCCGTGAAAGAAAAAATAAAGGCAGTCTGACACTAGCATTCTAATCAATGTCTGGTGTTATGATTTAATCCTAATCAAAGGGATGTAACAGCGTTTTTTATTTTTAATAAGTCCGTATCCTTAGGGCTGAGTTTGCAACCTGAGATTGAACACAAAAGGCACAAGAAAATTGAGGTGCACATGGCCCCTCAACTCTGGGTTGTCACAGTGGATATTTTATTAAGATCACTGGCTTAGGCCAGAACTGAAAAAACAAAGGATGCTCAATCTCAGAATGAACAAGCATTAATAGGTTAGTTCTATGAACATGGTATCCCACTCTGAGAGCAGCCTATTTTAGCCAATTGTGCCCTTCACAGGGAGAAATATCTTGTAGTATATCAGTCTGATCTCACTCAATAGAGTGATCCACCCCCAAAATACCAGCCAATTTTACCTCGAACAGGAGAAACCGCAAACCCAAGACATACATTTCGGCCTTCATTGGATCTCATCAGTGAGGTGTAGCTGCACTCCCTAAGGCACAGTGTGCAAAGAGTTCATGTCTGGAGCCTCCTATAACACTTAGGGAGCCTTAGCCCCAAGAGTCATTTGAATAAAACAAAATACAGCATTGTTGCTTTTTTTGTTTTGTTTTTTATTAATTAATTTTGAGAATCCTGTTGTCCTTTGTGTCAAAAAAATAATAATTTGTCAGTATGAATGGTCTCATTTAGATTTGTTTGTTTTTTTACAGGAGCTGGAGAAACTGATTCAAGGGATGAAAAGTGATGAAAACAAAGTAAGTAGAGGGCTTGATACAGTAAAAGAGGTGTCTGTGATTTGGGCTCTAACAAGACTCCCCGACTGACTGTATTTTCTTCTCTCCCAGATCAAGGCGTTCCTGAGTTGTCACATGATGCGCTCTGCATATCTGACAGCTGTGAAACAAGAGCACTTAAGAGCCATTGAGCTCGTCCAGGAAGTGTGGCAGGTGGCCCACAACTTAAATGACACCGTGGTTCAGGGGATCTGCACCAAGTGGCTGGTGGAGCATTCAGCAGAAACAAAGGAAGGGCATAGACCTAGAAAGTGATGGTTTCTGGTCAATCTGAAGGATATGCAGATTATGCTCTGCTATTTTACCCTTTATAAGGGATATTATATTACTGAGAGAGGTTAGTCTAAGTGAACTGGATTTCCATTACAAGGAAAACAGTCACTGCTGTCTTCAGGTCACACTTGGAGAAAACAGAGGATGTTGTCTCTTCCTAGATAAAATTAATCAGGTAACATCATCATCATTATTATTATTAGACATTTCCATTTGCAGAGCTGCCCTCGGGCTTAAAGGGCCACTGTAATGATGTTCTACGTAGTTTTATAGGAATCGGACACGCATTGGTATTTGAAATGTGTGTGCGGGGCTTGTAAAATAAAGATTTGAAGGGATATAGAAAGATCCTAGGTTTTCCTAGGTATAGAATATACTTATGTATCCTCTACTTTTTATGTACTTTATTTTATTAAGAAGTGCTTAAAAGGTCTGTTTTACTGAATAAAAGCAAGCAAATAGTCCCTGCTGTACTTGCTGTGCATATTACCATACAAACCAATCAGTCACCATCCATCTGTAAAATACTGCTGAAATGTGGTCACTGATAGGCTAAAACACTACACTGCACATCCAGCCCTAGAGAGTCTGTATCTGCATACGCTGCAGTGAGCAGACTCAAACAGATAATTTAAGCACTTTTTAATAAGATAAAGTACCTAAAAGTAAATCGATACACAGGGATATTATATGCCTAATAAAATCTAAAAACCTTCCATTTCCCTTTAAGTAAGAAAATTACTTTTGAAATATAAGGTGCTTCCCTGCACCCCCTGTTACATTATAATGGGGGCACATGTGATGCTGGCTGGGAGGCTGTTGGATAAGGTCATTCAGAATGCTCTTGATGTAGTGTTCAGGATTCCAAGGTTTGTTTAGGCTGGATGTAAAATATGCAGTTCTTAAAGGCAACAAAATTTAGAGAGCCCGGAAGTAGAAAAAAAATAAATATATATATATATCTTCTGAATTTATATATTACCATGTACTATAAAAAGCACTTCTATTTGGCTCAATAACGTGAATGATGGCCAAAAGAGTGGTACCAGTTGCATGTTACTTAAACCTGTTTTGAAGTAGCTGACACATTGAGTGAAGGGGATATTCATAAACCGAACGTTCTGAAACCCCTCCCAATCAGCACCACTCCCACTACCTTCATGACATAACAGTGGGTGGTGAGCAGCATCTGAACTGGAGGCTCTCATGCTTAATATCCAAAAGTAACTATCTACCTTAATTTTATTTTTCAACCCTTACCTACACATTTTATTACTTACAAATGTTTAACTGATTTATATAAGGGGATTTATAAAACGGTTACAGTGGCCTGACATAGCCAAAATTCCCTTTAAAATGGCCTATGTTTGTAGCAAAATAACATTTAGCAGCTGTGTATAAAAGCATTCTGGGTATAAAAGCATTCTTTTGGTAAAATCTTTATTTTTGGTAGACACGGTTTCAATACTTAATGCTGGCTTGCAGACTGCATGAGTGTTCTAATGTTTATTATCTATTCAAGTGTGGAAGGAAGAAGGGAAGGGGGATTTGTTGACTTATGGGTGGATGCAGATAAGATTTCAGCACAGGCCACCTTACCCATCTATCCCATAAAGGCAGTAGCGGCAGCTTACTAGTAAACTTGCAAACTTTGTTTATCCTGCTCTGTAACTGCCCATCTTGTGCCTTGAAAAGGAATTAAGACCATCATGGCAACTTCCATGCATTGGCACAGTCTGCTAAAATGAAGAATTTCTCTGAAAATGCCTTTTTACACAGCTGCTAATGCTGTTTATTTGATGCAAACTTTACATTTTTGATAATCCACAGTGGCCCTTTTTATTGGACACAAACTCAGCCAGAGATAGTGTTCTATATACAGGAAGTGAGGTATAAAGATACAGGAAGTGACGTAAGGATCCAGGAACTTTGTGACTTTGCCTATTTTTTACTTTATTTTAGGCAGCCAAACCACCCTCTCCTGGATATATGGAACTCCCTGTAGTGCAAAATTCTTTTGATTACAAAGCAAATTACTACCTCAATTTATTTTTATCTGATCCTCAAATAAGATCTACTAAATTGCCTTTTTCTATATCTTATTTTTATTACGATATTTCATAGTTTATTTTACAGGGTATTTCAAAATGACTTGAAAGCACACTCAGCATTTGTGTATATATGTTATTTTTGTCTCCTCTCTCTGTATATATGTCATTGTATGTATTTGAATTTAACCACAGTTAGTAGATTTAGGCTGTTTTTGTTGCCAGACCTGAAACTGTAGCCTTGGTTTATGTTCGATCAAAATATAAGTTTGCACTAATATATCATTTATCTGCATAAGCATAACAAACTGATTTTTTGTATTTTATTTTGTAAAACCATTGTAAAAAGGTAAATAAATTAATATATATATATATATATATATATATATATATATATATATATATATATATATATATATATATTTGGTATTTTGTTGCCTCACAACCTGGAATTAACATGGCTTGTTTGAGGATTTGCATCATTTAATTTACAGAACATATCCACAACTTTTGAAGATTTTTTTTTTATTATTCAAAGCAAACAACAAATATGACAAAATAACAGAAAACGTCAATGTGCATAACTATTCACCCCCCTAAAGTCAATACTTTGTAGAGCCACCTTTTTGCTGCAATCACAGCTCCAAGTCGCTTTGGATAAGTCTCTATGAGCTTGCCACATCCTACCACTGGGATTTTTTACCATTCCTCCTTGCAAAACTGCTCCAGCTCCTTCAAGTTGGATGGTTTGCTCTTGTGAACAGCAATCTTTAAGTCTGACCACAGATTTTCTATTGGATTGAGGTCTGGGCTGTGACTAGGCCATTCCAACACATTTACATGATTCCCCTTAAACCCCTCAAGTGTTGCTTTAGCAGTGTGTTTGGGGTCATTGTCCTGCTGGAAGGTGAACCTCCGTCCTAGCCTCAAATCACGCACAGAGTGGTACAGGTTTTGCTCATGAATATCCCTGTATTTAGCACCATCCATCTTCCCCTCAACTCTGACCAGTTTCCCAGTCCCGGCTGCTGAAAAACATTTGGGATGGTGTTCTTTGGGTGATGTGTTGGGTTTGCGCCAGACTGCGTTTTCTTTGATGTCGAAAAAGTTAAATTTTCTATACAGTGCTTTGCAAAAGTATTCACCCCCCTCGACTTTTTACCTATTTTGTTACATTACAGCTTAAGTTCAATGTTTTGTTAACCTTTGTTAAGTTGGTGAAGTGAAATGAGAAAAATATATACATAAAACTATTTTTTAGAAATAGAAAACAGAAAATTGGCATGTGCCTATGTATTCACCCCCTTTGTTATGAAGCCCATAAAAAGCTCTGGTGCAACCAATTACCTTCAGAAGTCACATAATTGGTGAACTGATGTCCACCTGTGTGCAATCTAAGTGTCACATGATCTGTCATTACATATACACACCGTTTTTGCAAGGCCCCAGAGGCTGCAACCCCTAAGCAAGAGGCACCACAAACCCAACACTGCCGTGAAGACCAAGGAACTCTCCAAACAAGTAAGGGACAATGTTGTTGAGAAGTACAAGTCAGGGTTAGGTTATAAAAAAATATCCAAATCTTTGGTTATAATAGATTTGATGGTGCTCCTAGGGATCATCAAATGGAAAGAACATGGCACAACAGCAAACCTGCCAAGAGATGGCCGATCACCAAAACTCACGTACCGGGCAAGGAGGGCATTAATCAGAGAGGCAGCACAGAGACCTAAGGTAACCCTGGAGGAGCTGCAGAGTTCCACAGCAGAGACTGGAGTATCTGTACATAGGACGACAATAAGCCGTACGCTCCATAGACTTGGGCTTTATGGCAGAGTGGCCACAAGAAAGCCATTACTTTCACCAAATAAACAAAATGGCACATTTTGAGTTTGCGAAAAAGCATGTGAGAGACCCCAAAATGTATGGAGGAAGGTGCTCTGGTCCGATGAGACTAAAAATGAACTTTTCCGCCATAAAACAAAACGCTATGTCTGGCGCAAACCCAACACATCATCCAAAGAACACCATCCCGTCACAGTGAAACATGGTGGTGGCAGCATCATGCTGTGGCGATGTTTTTTCAGTAGCCGTGACTGGGAAACTGGTCAGAGTTGAGGGAAAGATGGTTGGTGCTAAATACAGGGATATTCTGGAGCAAAACCTGTACCACTCTGTGTGTGATTTGAGGCTAGGACGGAGGTTCACGTTCCAGCAGGACAAAGACCCCAAACACACTGCTAAAGCAACACGTGAGTGGTTTAAGGTGAAACATGTAAATGTGTTGGAATGGCCTAGTCAAAGCCCAGACCTCAATCCAATAGAAAATCTGTGGTCAGACTTAAAGATTACTGTTCACAAGCGCAAACCATCCACCTTGAAGGAGCTGGAGCAGTTTTGCAAGGAGGAATGGGGAAAAATACCAGTGGTAAGATGTGGCAAGCTCATAGAGACTTATCCAAAGCGACTTGGAGCTGTGATTGCAGCAAAAAGGTGGCTCTACAAAGTATTGACTTTAGGGGGGTGAATAGTTATGCACATTGACTTTTTCTGTTATTTTGTCCTATTTGTTGTTTGTTTCACACACAAAAAAAAAAACATCTTCAAAGTTGTGGGCATGCTCTGTAAATTAAATTATGCAAATCCTCAAACAATCCCTGTTAATTCCAGGTTGTGCGGCAACAAAACACAAAAAATGCCAGGGGGGTGAATACTTTTGCAAGGCACTGTATGTGTAGATATATATTAAGTCCTTCAGTCGTGTCCAACTCGCGGTTACCATATGGAGGCAGGACACCAGGCACATCTGTTTGTTTCTGGTTGTGCTTATCCATATGGTTTCCTTAGCAAATATACTGGAGTGGGTTGCCAGTTCCTTCTCAAGTGGATCACGAGTTGTCTGGCCTCTCTACTATGACGTGCCCATCTTGAGTGATCCTACATGGTTTTGCTCACAGCTTCATTGAGGTACACAAGCCTACAAGTATACAAGGTAGCAATCCAGAAGGGGGTATATATATACATATATTAATCCTAGAGTAGTTTGAGGTAGATTGAAAAAAAAAAACATATATAAAGATGTGTAATGTTGGCTGGAAGAATGTTCTTGAACCATACTCTTGTTGGACTATTAACCCTTTGTGTGCACCAGTTGCTTTCGAGGGCTTACAAAAAATATGCCCACTAATTGTTCAGAATTCTGGGAAACTTAAATATTTAATTTGCCTGGAAAAAGAGGGAAATAGTAAAGTGGATATTGATATATGAAATAAGGGAATTCAAATTAAATTAACTGTTTTTCTAGAAGGAAGAGGTAACATATCAGGAGTTAT
The DNA here is from genome assembly GCA_027410445.1 of Discoglossus pictus. Lineage (NCBI taxonomy): Eukaryota > Metazoa > Chordata > Amphibia > Anura > Alytidae > Discoglossus > Discoglossus pictus. Next base: position 233,923,482 of record CM050168.1, on the reverse strand, counting down.
CACATACTGTTCTCCAAGTCATGAGTGTACGAGTAGAGATTAAGGGAATTACATTTTTATGTATATTTTCTGAATGTGTATATGCAAATGAGCTTTAGCATATAGGGGACTGTAGACTTCACCTCTGTGCTTTATTCACATCACATTGATTTCGGAGAAAATCAGTGTGATTTTTTTTTTTTTTTCCCCCATAGGTTTTTCTGATGAGCTTTTGCAGGATAGCCCTTTCCATCCATTCCAGCATAAACAGTATTCTGGCCTTTCATTATCTGATGGGGAAAGCATATATACGAGAGAGTTAAAAGACTAAATATTTTAATTAAATGTTAATGTTTCCTTAAATTCAATTTAAATATCTTGTTTGTGTTCTAATTAGCATTTGATTACAGCACAAACTGAACCTGCTGCTACGCCTTCTGTGTACATTCAGTACCTCGCCTTTTGTGTACATTCAGCACCTCGCCTTCAGTAAATCACATATATAGCTATCAGCAATACGGGTTGTTGCTATTGCGGAGGTGGAGGCCCCCACGTCGGCTGCAATAAGCCGACGTGGGAACCTCCACCTCCGCAATAGCAACAACCCGTATTGCTGATAGCTATATATGTGATTTACTGAAGGCGAGGTGCTGAATGTACACAGAAGGCGTAGCAGCAGGTTCAGTTTGTGCTGTAATCAAATCCTAATTAGAACACAAACAAGATATATAATAGCAATAGTTGAGAAGCGACGGGCCGCATTTGCGGAGGTGGAGGCTCTACGGCGCCTTACAACCGGTTACAAACGACCACACAAGCTGGACTTTGGGGGGGGGGGGGCACGCAATGACTAACTACGGACTTACACAAAAAATACGAGCCGCGGGTCTTAGAAAAAAAAATTACTTAGAAAAAATCCATTATGGCTTTGCAAAAATACGACTAACGGACAACCCGCGCACAGCGGCAAACATTAAAAAACACAAAAAACATTTAAAAAAACCTTACCCACAGCAAGGGTGAACACCCAGGACCTCTGCAACACAGCTTAAACCTCGATTTCAGTCAAATTTACAAAGTTTAGACACTCGAAAATCCCCTAAGCGAGAGAAAAAATGCCCGCCGACAAAAACAAGGTTACACGACCCCTAAAGCCGCTAAATAACAAACACACGTACGACCTACAACATATACCATTAGCAAGGACGCTACATCCTACAAAACCGCCTACCACATACACATTCGCTTCCATTTTACAACACTAACTTACACAATGCGGAAGTACACAGCTACACTAACGGCTTCCCCTCGCGCACGCAGCCTATTTACACTACACACTGCACACATTGCTGACACTTTCACTTCAGCTCAACAACACTGCAAATCTACATTGGATGCAGGAACATCAAAACAGATTGTTAGCTCTTCAGCACATTCTTTGCTGCATATATTAATTACAAAGAGGTAAAGTATATTAATTTATGATTTCATTTGATTAATTAATTAGTATAAAAAACATTAGACACACAACAAAAAACAATTAACACCACACTAGCACAAACAACCACAAACACCTTCACCGTGCCACCCACAAGGAGCGCCAACGCTTCTCATAGGACACAAACTACACCAGGGGAGATTGCAATAAGCGACAAAACAAGATCACTGCGGACCTTACAATAAGCGAAAAAGCGCATATCATAACAACAAATGCACCAACCCAGAGCCCAAAGGCGCTCAGTGACAGCCTCGCAATGAGCACACAAGGATCTCAGACCACCAAAACATTTACTCTGTGGCAAACAGCATTACCTGCCTTACAATTTTATTGCTGTCATTTTTTAACTGGCAAGTCGCTAGTTACTATATAATTAACAGAATACAATAATCCATAACCAATATATAATTCACTATGAAAGGGTCACTGTAATCCAAAACTCTGTCATGCCTTTAAGAGCTTGTTTTATTCATTGCAGAAGTTAGTTTATTCCTCTGGAAATGAAACTATAATAATTTGAGAAAATTAAAAGTAAAAGCGTGTTCAATCCTTATTTATCTTACCAGTGAATTAAGTAATGTAAACAAGGACTTAATTGTTTTCTCATCCGATTGGTAGTAAAGCATATAGGAACATAGCACAAGATGTTGTATTGCAGACATCCATATGGCTCACTGTCCCTGTTTTCTATAACTTATCAAGACAGGGGTGGAGAAAGCAATCATATACTGTATGTATTTAATTTTTCTACACTACAGATCAATTATTGCTTGAACAAAAATTATTATTTTTAATATGTGATCTTTAAATGCAGGCTAGAATTTTTTAGACTACAGTGGCCCTTTAAATTAGTAACTGATTATGGTCATGCAGCACACATCTCTCTTCCTGGGCGTTTGATCCATATCGGAGTAAACAAGAGAATTAAAGTAATTAACCAGTGGCAAATAAGAGCGAAGATTTATTTTATTAAAGTTCTTTTTCAGTAGGGAGTTAGAGCAGCGCATGTTTATGCATTTCCCAGAATCCTTGTCTGTGGATATAATGGTCAGGACTAAGATTTAGTGACCTGTAAGAACAAGCTGAGGATGTCTTTTTAGTTTTTCTTTTTTGTAGGTAATAAATTTAGCATATTTAAAAAAAAAAAAATGTATATTTATACAATGCATTACAATTCTTCCTTTGCTGGAGAGTCACTCTATGAGGTCTTTATGTAAACCATAGGGGGGTGCTAGTGCACACTTTTTCTCCAGGCTTTGTAAATGAGCCCAGAGGCAGCCCATGTACAGCATGCCCCCTCTGTAATCGCATATAATAGTTGTGGTAATCATAAATGTTGGTCACAAAATGTTAAGTTACAGACATGCGCAATGAGCGCCAAAGGCACTCCTTGCAGGCCTCTTGAGCGCCAAAGGTGCTCATCGCGAGACCCGCTAGACTTTGAAAAAGGCTGGCAATGAGTGACAAAGGCGATCATTGCCAGGCCCCCAATGAGCTTGAGGCATGCAAACCTTTGAAAAAAATAGTACTAATAGCTGCCTTTTTTTTTCAAGCCCGTAACTCTGAAGAAGTCAGAAGACCGCCAAGATGCCAATTTATAGGTTGCAAGCTAATTTCAGATTTAATTGGTGTTTTTAGGATTCTGAAGGCTAAAAACGAGGCCGAAGGCCAAAAGACTTAGCCGCTCATTGCGAGACACGCAAGATTTGAGCAGGGAGAAAAACACAGGGGAGGGAGAGGGGGGAGAATATGGAAAGAGACACAGGGGTCAGAGAGTGGGGAGAGGCTCGCAATGATCACCGACGTGGCGGGTTGAGTGAGGTCTGCAATGAGCGCTCATTGCAGGGCTTGCAGTGAGCACCAAAAGGCGCTCATTTCGAGGCCTGTAAATTAGAGGGGGGAGAGGCTTGCAATGAGTGCCAAAGGCATTTAAGTGGCGGGTAGGCAGAGGCCTGCAATGAGCGGCTCTGCCGCTCATTGGGGGTTTGCGATGAGCGCCAAAGGCACTCATGGTGAGGCCCTTAAAGTAACCGGTAGGAGAGGCTCGCAATGAGTGCCAAAAGCGCTCATTGCAAGGCCCGCAAGTTAGAGGGTAGAGAGCCTTGCATTGTGTGGCAAACAGCATTGCCAGCCTTCAAATTTTATTGACGTCAATTTTTACGGGCAAGTCGCTAGTTTACATATAATCCTTCTAGAGTGGCTCTGCAGCAGAGGAGGACACATGGTGCTATACTCCCATATGTATGATCATTATTATTAACTAAATGAAAAGTTTTGCCCCAAATGTATGTGTGGTCATGCTAAAAAGGAAACATTATAAATCACATATATAGTTGACCGTTCAAGGATGTTGGTCACGTTTCTGTGTCACGCTTTGCGAGCCTAGCGTAGCAAGGTGAGCCGTTTGTAGGCCATAGGACCGCAACTACGAGGCTAGCCGGCGACCATACGGGACTTAAGCTGCGCTCATTGCAGCACTTAGCGAGGGACGCAAAATTATTTGAATCCCTCCCATGAACTGCTTCATATATAATGAGGCTGCACCAACTGATGAATGGGAGCCTGCTGTGTAGTACTGAGTTCTAATGCCATTAATGTGGCTTATTTACAGCTTTTAAGTTTACATTTGGTGAAAATTCAGATAACACTAGAAATCCATTTTTTTTTCTACAATTAGCCACCAAGCCAAATACAGTTACTATATATATATATATATATATATATATATATATATATATATATACACACTCTCCAATTAAATATGCACGTCACCACATTATATTTAATTCCAAATTTGATCTATGCAATTTGTCACTTTATTAATTGTCCTATATTATGTTTGTTGAAATAACCCTGTGTTCTTATTTGCACTGAGCTCGTAGCACTCTTTGATCTTGTACTATTTTTACCATTAATCTTTTTTTTTATCCTAATTGTGCAGTTTTTTTTTTTTTTTAAGTTTTTGAAAATATTATATTTGATGTGAATTAATTAGTACAAAAAAAATCTAATGTTAAATGAATTTGAAATAAAATGTTTTCACTATAAATATATTCTGTGTTGTGTTTGTATTAACTGCTAAAGATTCCTTGGCTAGTACTTGGGGGGAATATTTAATTGTAATATTATCACTTGGATAAATTATTTCTTTACACTGGTAATTTATTGTATAATTTCTTGTAAATATTAATAAATAAGCTTTTTGGTACTTTCTATAGTGTAATAAAAAAAAATTATATATATATATATATATATATATATATATACACACAGTGGATATAAAAAGTCTACACATCCCTGTTAAAATGTCAGGTTTCTGTGCTGTAAAAAAATGAGACCAAGATAAATCATTTCAGAACTTTTTCTGGTGTTTGGAACTGTTCATAATTCCCTCTATCTTAACTAAGGCCCCAGTTCCAGCTGAAGAAAAACAGCCCCAAAGCATGATGCTGCCACCACCATGCTTCACTGTGGGTATGGTGTTCTTTTGGTGATGTGCAGTGTTGTTTTTGCGCCAAACATATCTTTGGGAATTATGGCCAAAAAGTTCAACCTTGGTTTCATCAGACCATAACACCTTTTCCCACATGCTTTTGGGAGACTTCAGATGTGTTTTTGCAAAATGTAGTCTGGCTTGGATGTTTTTCTTAGTAAGAAAAGTCTTTTGTCTCGCCACTCTACCCCATAGCCCAGACATATGAAGAATACGGGAGATTGTTGTCACATGTACCACACAGCCAGTACTTGCCAGATATTCCTGCAGCTCCTTTAATGTTACTGTAGGCCTCTTGGAAGCCTCCCAGGCCAGTTTTCTTCTAGTCTTTTCATCAATTTTGGAGGGAGCTCCAGTTCTTGGTAATGTCACTGTTGTGCCATATTTTCTCCACTTGATGATGACTGTCTTCACTGTGTTCCATGGTATATCTAATGCCATGGAAATTCTTTTGTACCCTTCTCCTGACTGATACCTTTTAACAATGAGATCCCTCTGATGCTTTGGAAGCTATCTGTGGACCATGGCTTTTGCTGTGGGATGCGACTAAGAAAATTTCAGGAAAGACCAACTAGAGCAGCTGAACTTTATTTGGGGTTAATCAGTGGAACTTTAAATGATGGCAGGTGTATGCTGACTCCTATTTAACACGATTTGGAATGTGATAGCTACATCACCAGTTATAAGAGGGTGTGCAGACTTATGCAACCACATTATTTTTTTTTCTTCTTCCCTCTACCCAAAAGATTTCAGTTTGTTTTTCAATTGAGTTGTACAGTTTATAGGTCACATTAAAGGTGGAAAAAGTTCTGAAATTGTTTATCTTTGTCATTTTTTTACAGCACAGAAACCTGACATTTTAATCTCCCGCATAAAGTCATGCCGTAGGAAAGGGGTTTTGACACTACCGTTGTATGATGCAGGCCATGACGTTCAGTCTGTGTGAGCAGCATAAGACACTTAGTTTAAAGCCCCTCCTTTAGGGGAATGGCTTTAGGACACAGCTGTGAAACTTGACACAGAAGAACAAGAAAAAAGGGGTATATATATATATTCTGGTACCCCTTTTTTCTTGTTCTTCTGTGTCAAGTTTCACAGCTGTGTCCTTAAGCCATTCCCCTAAAGGAGGGGCTTTAAACTAAGTGTCTTATGAACTAAGTGTCTTATGCTGCTCACATGTGGCTGCTTTTGAAATGAGTATACATTTTGTATCACAATAATGAAAGGAAAATTTATATCAACTAGTTAAAAGATTCATAGAATAAATAAGATCCAGCTTAGTGAAGAAAGAGACAGTGATTAGTTTGCTTAATTAGGAATGTTTATTAACCAAAACAATCTGAACAGTTACTATAAACTTGCTAAAAATATACATTGAGAAAAACTATAGAAGACCACCCATTAACTCCCCTGATTTCAGATTATATATACACAAAGTATTTTATAAAATCAGATGTTTTAATTGCAGCTTCTTTGCATATGTACAGACTGTATTCATGAGCTGCACGTCGCTCAGTCCCACTTTATGTCCAGAGTTTTGCAGCTTAGATCCCACAGCCGCTTGGCATCTTCATCACTGCGTCCTTTGGATGAGACATAGGCAGGGCTACAGTCACTGCAGGGATAAAGGCAGAGCACACGGATCAGCAAACAAAGCCAGACCAGGCCATATCATCTAGGCCGGACCCTCCAATGTGGCAGGTAGAGGGTGGGCAAATATAGGATGTTATAAATAAAAGTAATAAAAAATCTAATGTGTTTTTTTTTTTTATTATTCAGAATAAGTCTGTCAAAAAATGCATTTTTTTAAAATAATACTGAAAGTATTCGTTAATACCTATAGTTTTATTTTTATTGGAAAGGGAAGTTTCTATATTAGGGTCATGATCTCCCTGATTTTTTTTGTTTTTATTTAACCTTTTCCCTGCCATGGGAATGGGTTTATATCGACAGATATGGATATTAACCAGGCTATTCCTTTACACAACCCTCCAATATGGACTAACCTGAAATATTTTCCAGTGACGGATTCCAGCTCCTCCGCTACAGCGCAGTAAATACTGGTCTGAGCACCTTCCACTGGGGTCTTAACAAACATGGAAAACAGCTTCCATAGGTTATGGAGTATCGCAGAGTGTCTGGTCAGCTCCGAGCCCACAGTCCCGGGGTGCAGGGCATTGACGGTCACTCCTGTACCTAAATCAAGAGATGGACCAGGATCAGATCTCATAGCCCTCTCTCTTCTATAACAAGATATAATTACATCTACTAAAACATCCCCCACATTTACAATACAAAATAAATAAATACAGCTTTTAATTTATTTATTAACGTGTTAAATTGTTCTGGAGGGGGAGCCACCATTTTTGTTTCCGTTTTGAAAAATTAGAACTAGAAGATCTGTAGTTTCACTGCTTTCAATATGAGGGATATAAATCAGACTACAAGAAGACATCGTTGTGCATGGGGCATCTAAATAAATAAAGCAATGGCTAGTATAAAGAAATGGGCAGGAGTGTTAGATTACCTCTTAAGAGTTGGGTATTTTAAGCATAAAATCCTCCCTCTTATCTCATGTAATTACTTTAATCTCACAGTGCAACATGCAGCTGAGACGTGGTCCCTGATAGGCTAGGACACTACACTGCACATCCAGCCCTACAGAGTCTGTATCTGCATACAGAGGGCAGACCCATACAGGACTATTTGTTTGATGTTAGGCAGAGCTAATAAGTACTAATTAATAAAATAAAGTGCATAAAGGTAAATAGATACACAGGGATATTACAGTATACACCTATTAAAATCCAGATACTCCAATGTCCCTTTAAAATACCATACTTTCAAGGTCAATTATCTAACACTTCAACTTTTTTTTAATAACTAATTGTAATTGAAGATAACCACATGTGTTTTTCAGTCCTTCAATAGCCGTGCTGTCATTTTAAGTACACACGTGTGTATCTACACGTCTGAAACTGCTCAGGAATGACCAAAATCCTGTCCTGCGGTGTAAAAAATTGTGTAAGAATTTGGTGAAAGTTCATATTTGTGTTAAAGTTATGGACCTTGCATTTTATTGCTAGAAAACGTCTGGATGTTTGAGAAGGCAGGTGATGGAAGCTGTCTAAGAGCATAAAAGGACCACTATAACTATAATGTGTGAAAAGTTTGAACCCTAACTACGTAGGGTTCAGAATTGTGATGTCTCAGTAATACAAATTATACATATTATTTTCCTAAAAAGCAGCTTCCTGCCCCTCGTTCCTCACCGTTTCATATGTAGAGTCACCTACCTTGCAGTCTCCGAGCCAGCTCGCGGGTGCACAAGACATTGGCCAGCTTGCTCTGACAATATGCAGTATGGCTCCAGTAGCCCCTCTCACTATTAATGTCATTGAACTTGATGGTTCCAAAGAGATGAGCCAGGGAGGAGACATTGATGATCCGAGCAGGAGAGGACTGTTTGAGAAGGTCCAGCAGTAGGTAGGTGAGAAGGAAGTGACCTGCACAGACACACACAATCAGTAGGAGATTCCAAATATTGCACAATTTAAACTAGAAGTAACTACGGCTTAAAAAAAAAAAAAAAATGTTCTTACATTAATGATTGCATTTTTTACCTGCTAATCAGCCTTTCTAATCCACCTACCAAGCAATGCCATTATTTTGAATGGCTTATTTTTTTCCAGTAATTGCTAATTATCCTATTGGCCTCTGGCTTTATTGTTTTTGTTTAAAAACATATGAAACTCTCAAGCCCAAGTGTGCGGGTGCCAGGGAGTTACTAAGCTGATTAGGCTAATTAGTACTTTCATAAGACCAACAAAAATTTCACTAGGCTACAGGACCCTTTTCTATTGAGAGCAAATCAACAAAATGTTAGCGCTTCCAAAGAGCATGTTGTAAATATCAAATTAGTGGACCTTTACATTATTTGATGCTATAAAAGTTCAGTGGGATATTAACTAAATATTGCCCCAGTAAGGGGGGATGAGTTCAGGAGGGATATTGACCCACTATAAGGGAAATTCAGATTTCAGTCCCAAGTCAAGTGTCAGACTCAAATTACAATGAATTAATCTTGTAGACATACTTATCTTTTCTGCAGCTTTGTTGCATTAATTGCCTACTTTTAAAATTGTGATAATAGGAGAGCTCCGTCTGGAACGCCTGACTTTTGGGCAAAATAGCCCTGTAAACCCCCTGTGACACCCCCAAAATCATCAGGGGGCACCAGGGGAAGCCGTCGGGCCCCCAGAGAGTCACCCTGACTAAAGAAAAGTGGCCCCGGAGGAGTGCTGGAGCACTCGAAACCCAGCAGCCGCCACACAACAGCGGTGCGCCCTGTGCGCCGGCTCTCCCTGCACACCATGCCAGGAACCCGATCCCGGGAGACACGGACCGGCGGAGGCACCACTGACACAGCAGGATGACGAGGCAGGCCCAGAACTTCCAGGTACTGTGGGGAGAAGTCAGGAGCCCGCATAAACACTAGGCCGCCATCTTGGGAGGCCAAAGCAGACCCTACCAGGGAGATAACTCCCTCTATAGATCCCGGGGGCACTCAGTACACCCCCCAGACAACCGGAGGCTAGCAGGGGTATCCCATAAGCCTAAAGAACCCCACCAGAGGGAAAACCGGGCCGCATAGCGGCCATTAAGGCAGGAAGAAGGGGGAGTAGAAAAGCCCGCAAAATCGCGGCCGCCATTTTGAGGCGCCACATGGTAGAAGGGAGACAGACACGGACTCAGCTCTCATCTGACCTGCACCCAAGACTTCAAACCCCAGGAAGAGCTAGCCCCTCTGGACACTCTAAACTTTGTCTTATCCCTCATACTGGGAGAGAACATTGCACCAGCAGAATACAGCAACTAACATCTAGTCTGAGGCTTTAACCCTGACAACGCCAGACCCTGCATTGAGCTCAACTGGACAAGAAGTCATTGCAAACTTAATATTGCAGAGGTTCCTGCCACCCTCTAGGTATCAAACAGGGACATTTTAACACCTTGACTTAAGATCCTCAGACAACCCTGCAGTTAATTTCTTGTGATATCCTATAAAGTACTACTTGAACACGGCTAAAGAGAACCTATGCTGCCACCCTGTAGCCAATCAGCAAATCTGCTGTTGATGTGTGCCAAGATAAGCAACCTGAAAGCCCCCTTTCACTTGCATCTGGCGGAACCTGAAAAGAACGATGTGAAGCACTGAGCCAAGAGATGTGAAAGGAACCTAACAGGAGGCCTTGACTAACAAGCTACAACGACCGATCTCTTATAAGAACACAGCCTTTGACCACACTAGCTTAACAAAACCCACAGCTACACACTCCTGAGGGAATTGAAAGCAGAGAAGGTAAAGGGGAAGAATACTGCAGCTCCTGTATCACGCTCATCTCTACCTTCAGAAATGAAGAAAAGTAGAAAGAACTCCTCCGCAAAGGGCATCTGAGAGCACTTCCCACCCAAAACAACTAAGCCGACATCGCCACCAGATTCAGCTTCAGACCACTCTGAATCATCTGATCAGGAGGAGATTCCCAAGAGGTCAAAACAACACATCGATGTATCGCCTAGGTCCATTGCAATGATAGAACAGCTCCTAACCAAGGCAATAGAACCCTTGAGAAATGACCTGAAAGAACTGGGGCAGAGGACCCAACTTCTGGAGGAGATGGTGGATCAGATGGGAAAGGCACAGCAACATGACAGGTCTGCCATAGACCAGAACTCATACAACATCATGGAGCTGACTGATAAGATTGAAGATCTAGAGTACCGATCCCACCGCCACAACGTCAGGATACGGGGGGTCCCAAGGACTACACATGATCTGACAGGGTATTTAAAAGAAACCTTCACTACAATATTACCCGATCAACCAGAGGATGTCCTCGAAATTGAGCGAGCCCACAGAGCTCTAGGAGGGGCGAGAAATCCAGAGACCCCCAAGGATGTTGTGGTGAGATTCTTGAGACAACAAGCCAGAGACCTAATCTTAGCAGAAACAAGGAAGAGGCAGACAGTCAAAGGACCCGATAACTCCATCGTACAAGTGTATGCAGACCTATCCCCCAACACACTAGACAGAAGGAGACAGATGAAACCTGCACTGGCGATTCTGCAACATAACAAGCTTCAATACAGGTGGAACTTCCCCTTTGCCCCTACCTTCAGCTACCAAGGTACCTCACACACCACCCGCAACTTAGAAGACTGCCTCACAGTACTACGTCAGATCCATCTCTGCCCAACAGACCTCCCGGCAGAGGAACGCAACTTCCCTCCACCTCCTCCCATCCCGAAAAAACAGTGGACTGTAGTAGGGCCACAGCTACCGAGAGAAGACCCGTTCCCCCCAGGAGCTATAGAGACAAGAATCTGCCCCGCAGGAGCTAAGGGGGGCTTAATACTCAGCACAGAGGAGACACTGGCCCGACCCCAGAAGGCTTGATACCACTGCGATCGGAGTGAAGGCTACCCACCAACAGGACATTGTTTTGAGATTTTATTTACTCATTCACTCATGGGACTCTTCTAACCTGCTTTAGTGGGATTAGAATAGGCACTGAAGACTTTAGTTAAGACATATGGTAGTCGCGGCCTCAAGTGAAAGGCCTGTCAGAACCGGTTACCCGAAATGGACGGGGAATATCCTAGTTTACTTCAATTAGTTGAAATGTTGTTGAGGTTAATTATTATTTATTTTGGAGAAAGGATAGAACTAGATTTGATAGAGAAGCGAGTAAGCCCCCAAGGAGCAATTAGCAAAGTATATCTAAGCCCAGAAAGATCACCACCGATAAAAATGTATGCAGGGAGCTATATTTCCACAGATGACAGTAGCCGAGGTTTAGGCAGCCAACAAAACCTAACTCAAGGGACTAGCTTACAGGAGATTAGAAGAATCTATGTGACAGAAGGAACTTGGTCAAATGTAAATCTAATGTTGTGTCTTTCTGCTTTTCCCTGGCTTAACAGCGGACGGAGTCTCCAGCTCCAGGATCCTCCCTCCAGGCCTCCATCCTTTTCCGGTCACCAAGGAGTGGACGTCGGACAAGGAATAAAAGGTAGCCGGGCAGACCATGCACACCGATCCACCATACCACAATGAGTAGCTCAGAGTACATATTTATAACTCACAATGTTAAGGGTTTTAACTCCCCCTTTAAGAGGAATAAAGCCTTTAGGCACTATAAAAGGTTGAGTGTAAACCAAAATATCTGCATAGAGAGTACCCGACAGTGTACATGCCCACTCAATCTACGAAGAGAGCAGGGGCAGCCATTCTGATACATAAACACTTCCCATTCACCCCGGAACATACTAGAATAGACAAAGAGAGGAACTATGTTTTGGTCACCGGCTTAGTTTCAGGCCAAAGAATCTCCCTACTTTCCCTATACTCCCCCACAAACTCACCACACCAAACCCTGATTAACACGCTAAGAGAGTTAGGCACACTAGATCTAGGCAAACTGGTGATTGGGGGGGGATTTCAATCTGACCCTAGACCCAGCAATAGACAGATCAGGGCACGTCCAAGACTCTAGCTTTTCAAAAAAACGGAGTCAAATTAAGCAGCTAATGGCCAAAATGGGCCTAGTGGACGCCTGGAGAGGCCTACACTCGGATAATAGGGAATACACATACTACTCCCCCACGCACGGCACCTACTCGAGAAAGAGGAGGATTTAACATCCACCCTCAACAACCTAGAAAAACTCAATAAAATTGCCCCTCCACAAATCTCCGTGACCAAATCAACAAAGTCAGGATAGAACTAGATGGAGTACTCCCTGCCCATACAGAGAAGGCTATGAGGAGAACTAGACACCTATATTATTGGAAAGCTAACAAACCAGACAGAATGTTGGCTAAGACTGAAGGCTAAGGAGACCCAGTCTAGAGTGACTCAGATTAGGAAGCCAGACGGCATAGTCTCCTGCAGCCCTAGGGATATACAGAGACAGTTCCAAACCTTCTACCAGCAGATCTACTCGTCAGGTAAACTGGCAGAGGGGTTGGACCTTGACTCCTTCCTAAATACCATCGACCTCCCCTCAATAACTGAACAACAATTAACTAACCTTAATCTAGATATCTCACAAGAAGAAGCGAGAACAGCAATCCATAGCCTTAAGTTAGGTAAATCCCCAGGGCCGGATGGCTATTCTAACCAATACTATAAGAAATTTGAAACCCTACTAAACCCCTATCTGACATCCCTATTCAACGCTATCATGAGAGGGGAAAAAATGCCCCCGGAGCTAAATCAAGCGGAACTGGTAGTGATACCGAAAGAAGGTAGGGATAGCTTGGAGGTGAAGAACTACCGGCCCATATCCTTACTGAATGGAGATGTCAAGCTAATGGCCAAAATAATGGCAACCCGAATCTCCAAGTTTCTGGCAGAAATTATCCACAAAGATCAGGCGGGGTTTATACCCCATAGACAAGCAGGGGACAATGTCAGACGTATCCTTAACATCAAATACCTAGCGCGGAAAAACAACTCTCCAATGTGCCTGCTAGCTCTAGATATAGAGAAGGCCTTCGACACGGTCGAATGGCCGTTTCTGTTTAAAACTCTGGAGAGATTTGGTTTCAGGGACCGGTTTATCACCCTACTCCGCACATATTACGAGGCCCCAACAGCCTTTCTGAGGTTACCAGGCGACCACAGCCCAAATTAACATACAGAGAGGAACGAGACAGGGATGCCCACTCTCACCCCTACTGTTCGCCATAGTTATGGAACCCCTAGCGCAACTCATTAGAGCGGATAGGGAAATCCAAGGGCTACAGGTGGGGCTGCAGAAATACAAATGTTCATTCTTCGCGGACGATATTCTATGCACCTTAACAAACCCCGGGTTCTCAATCCCGGCACTGATGTCAACTCTTGACAAGTTCGGAAAGGTATCAGGGCTTAGGCTGAACTTAGAGAAATCGGAAGCTCTGAGCTTAGGCATGGCACAGGACGACATAGACCATCTGAAAGCCCTATTTTCCTTTGCGTGGTCCACCAAAAATATAAAGTACTTAGGGGTCAACATCACACCTAAAATTTCTGAGTTGTATAAGGCCAACTATCCCCCCTTATACAAAAACTAAGTGATGATTTGCTCAGATGGAGGGCTTACCCTGTCTCCTGGACCAGCCGAATAGTGGTGGTTAAAATAAACATCCTTCCAAAGATTCTATACCTCTTCCGTACGCTCCCTATATCAATCTCTTTAAAGGAATTGGACCGGTTCCAGTCCAACATCTTTAGATACATATGGAACAAAAAAAAATCCTGCATCCCCAAGAAAGTAATGTTCAGACATAGCAAGGAAGGGGGACTATCATGCCCAAACCTGCGTAACTACTTTAAAAGCAGCTAGACTATCCCAACTACCACAAACACACTCAGTCAGACATCAGCCGAGCTGGGCCTTCTTGGAACAACAGCAAATGCAACAACACAGCTGGAACACATTAATTTGGGTCCCTGAGGAAATGACCCCGATAAGAAACCACCCAAACCCCATAATAAATCTAAATTTAACAACATGGAAATGGGCCAGATCTAAAAATAAACTGGACATAGGTAGATCCCCCCTTTGGTCAGTCCTTTCCTCACAGGATACCTGGGCCTCCATGAGTATTATGTCTAAACACTGGTGGGCTTCCAGAGATCTAGATAAGTTAGGCTCCTGGTTTATGGGGAATCGCCTGGTGACCCTGAGACAGTTCGAGGAAAGACATACTCTCCCCCCAGGGGAATACTATAACTATTTAAAAATAAGAAGCTGGGCCAGTGAAGCATTTAAAAAATGTGGACCCCCGAAAACCTCCTGGTTCTCAGTAATCTGCAAAACTCTTCCTTTAACAAAAGGAATATTAGGCTCTCTATATGACACATTCACTAAATCAAATAATACAGAAAAAACATCATATATCTGTAAGTGGGAAAAGGAGCTGGGAGATGAATGCGATTGGAAAAAATGGCAGAAATCATTCTCCAACCTACGCAGGGCAACAAGTAACTACACGCACATAGAGACATCTATAAAAGTTCTCCAGAGAACATATTGCACCCCAGACAAACTCAACAAATTTGATCCCATAGTGAGCAGTAACTGCTTTAGGGGCTGTTCACAGATAGGAGATCACGCCCATACCTGGTGGCTATGCCAGAAAGTTCACAAGCTGTGGGAAAAAATAGCACTAATGGCAACGTCGTTTTTTGATATAAGAGTTACAGCAACTATGGAGTCCTGCCTGCTAGGGGTTAAACTCCCTAGCTTATCAAAAAAACAGAATAGGCTTTTCCAGATAATGGCCGCCACCACCAAAGTACACATAGCCAGCCAATGGAAGTCAGAGAAGCTAAATGTGCAAGAGGTTATAAAAAAAATAAATTACATAGCAATAAACGAAAAGTTAACATCTGCTATTCTAGATACGTTGACACAGTTCCAAGAAATCTGGAGGCCTTGGCTAGAGTCTTCGTTAGGTTTCCCCCTGCCCTGAAGGGCCCACAGATAGCAATATAACAATAACTAAACAGAACTAAACCAAAAAGAGGCTTGGAGGAGATTCGAGGACTGGCCCTGGAGGCTCCGATCTGACTGGTGCGTCTGGAACACAGACCAGGAGGTGAATGTATGCATAATAATTGTATAGATTCAACTTGATCTAGTGATTCCTCCCTTATCTCCATAGTTATTTTTTATTTACCTGTTTATTTAAAGTTTCAGTTTCTATGTAAATAAGTTTTGTTTGTTCATGCTTCCCTTGCTTAATAACTTGACAATAACGGGAAAAATATGGGGGGGGAAAAACGGAAAGGAGATGCTAGAAATTCGACCACAAGGTATATGCGTTTACAGACAATCTTATGTGTTAATGTACCTAATGCCTGTCTTTATTCTGAATC
This sequence comes from Discoglossus pictus, assembly GCA_027410445.1. Classification (NCBI taxonomy): domain Eukaryota; kingdom Metazoa; phylum Chordata; class Amphibia; order Anura; family Alytidae; genus Discoglossus; species Discoglossus pictus. The sequence continues at coordinate 233,907,579 of CM050168.1, read as the reverse complement.
CCTTTCAATAAAAAATTTTATTATAAAAAAAAAATTGTGATAATATATTTCCCAAGTCTTTCTTTCAGTTTCTGCAACCTTCTTCCTGTTCCCTCTCATGTACGGTGCCATGTTACAAAGCTGTGATCTGAGGCCATGCCCATGTGGGAGGGCTTTACCCTACCTGTGTCTCATGCTGCTTAAACACCCAGTATACCACTATCTGCAGCATGACACTGGTATTGTGAAACTCCTCCCCTGTGAGTACAGCTTTAGGTCACAGCTGTGAAAAATGGCAGCCAGAGAATTGGAAGAGGAGGAGAAGGCTGCAGAAGTTAGGCTGGAGTCTTCTTACAAGTAAGTGTATTGTAAATTGTATATATCACAATGAGAAAAATATTAATTAGTATTAGTATTATAATTAATATCCAGCTCTAGCTGCCAAGTTTGAAGTTCAATCTTTCTGGTCAAGGTCATGTGATCAGTTTCAGAGGAATTGATGAGGGAGAGATGGGGAACAAGCAGATTAATATCCATGTTTTCTAACTTACTGTTCATTAAAGGGCCACAGTACAGTGGAAAGTACATTTTAAAATGTTAAATCAGGCACAAAAAAAAAAGTCATTATTCTAGAAACAATAAATGTTGGTGCCTCTCCTGGCGCCTGGAGGCATGCATAATTTGTGTGTGGAAGTGGGGCATTTACATTTCTGCAAGAGAGAGAATTGTGTCAAAAACTAAAGCTCCAATAGTATTTTTTCTCTTCCTCCACTGAATTGATAACCACAGCCCCTCTGGCTCTAAGCTGGCAGGAAGTGTTGAAGCCATACAAGATGGAAACATCTACACACAAAAAAAATGTTTTAGGCTCATGACTTACACAATTGCTAATGTCTTCAGTGTGATACATATTTCACAAACATGGGACATTTTTCCTGAACTACAGAGGTTCAAAAACAAATTAGATCTTGTTACCGAAATGATTGACTCCAATCTGCATCTCAAACCCATCGGCTGTCTTGGAGAAGGGGCACATCATGACGCCCGCATTGTTAATCAGGATCTGGATCTTCTTCTCATCTGACAGGAAACAAGTGCAAGAAAATTAGACAAATTAAAGATAAACACAAGTCAACAATAAAGTCATCTGTAAGTAAATGGCTTCAAAATGAATGTTAACCTGCCTGAGGCACTGGGTCTATCTCCACCTCCCTCTTTTCACACAACTCACACAGTTTGCCTGGAAGCCATTGAAGTTACCTGGCAGCTATTTATTTATTAATTAGCCAGACCTTTCATCTAATTAATTAACGTTTGTTTGGAAAATCAGGCAGATAGGGGCATACTCATGCAACACAGGGATGGGGGAGATAAGTTACAAGTACTGAAACATTTAACAGCTTCTAGGTGACTAAAATAGCTTCCAGAAAGTCTATATGAGTCAATTGCCAGAAGGGAAGTTGAAACAGACCCAGCACCTCAGCCAGGAAACATTCACTTTTAAAAACATTTTATTTACAGATTGTTTTTGTTGATTATATATACACACTAGGAACTTGTCATGAAAAATGACAAGAATAAAATTGTAAGGCTGGCAATGCTGTTTGCCACACAATGTGAGGGTTTTGCTCCTCTGAGCACCTAAGGCGCTCATTGCAAACCCTGCGGTGAGTGCCTTTGGCGCTCATAACGTGGCTCACAGTAAGCGCCTTTGGCGCTCATTGCGAGCCTCTTCCCCTGTGTATTACAACTTTCCTACTTTGCAATGATCACCTTCAGTGTTTATTGCAAGCCTCTCCTGCGCTCATCGAGAGCTCTGCGCTGAGTGTACTGGTCGCTCATTGCAGGGTTCGTTAACCTGCAAGTTTTGTGCTTGTGAATGGCATGTGTCTCTTCTGTCTCTTTCTCCTCTGAGTCTGCTGAATGTTTGCGTGTTACGCGCTGAATGCCGTTGTCTTATTTTCAAAGTACCACGTGCCTGGCGTTGTTGGTGTAAGTGGTCTTTGTCGCTGTGCATTTTTTAAGTCCTGCATGTCTGGCTTTGCTCAGCCTCATTTTCATCCCGTTCCAGATTTTTTACGTTTTTCGTCCGCCATTTTTTTCTCTTGCTTAGCCGATTTTCGAGTGGTGAAAAATGGCAAATATGGCTCAAAATGGCTTGCAACCTCAGGCTTCCAGGCTTCATTCTTCTCCCCCTTTTTTTTTTTTTTTTATTATTATTATTTTGCTTGTTATTCGTGGTTTTGGAGTTGCACACTACGTGCTTCAACCGCTCGCCTCGCTTCTAGAGGCTCGCAGTGCAATTAGCGTCTTTGTTGCAACCTAAGACCCGCGTCAACGACTCGCCTCGCGAGGCTCTCAAGTGCGTTACGAACATTGCATACGTTCTGGACCACCACGCAGATCCACAACTACAGGGAGTGCAGAATTATTAGGCAAATGAGTATTTTGACCACATCATCCTCTTTATGCATGTTGTCTTACTCCAAGCTGTATAGGCTCGAAAGCCTACTACCAATTAAGCATATTAGGTGATGTGCATCTCTGTAATGAGAAGGGGTGTGGTCTAATGACATCAACACCCTATATCAGGTGTGCATAATTATTAGGCAACTTCCTTTCCTTTGGCAAAATGGGTCAAAAGAAGGACTTGACAGGCTCAGAAAAGTCAAAAATAGTGAGATATCTTGCAGAGGGATGCAGCACTCTTAAAATTGCAAAGCTTCTGAAGCGTGATCATCGAACAATCAAGCGTTTCATTCAAAATAGTCAACAGGGTCGCAAGAAGCGTGTGGAAAAACCAAAGCGCAAAATAACTGCCCATGAACTGAGAAAAGTCAAGCGTGCAGCTGCCACGATGCCACTTGCCACCAGTTTGGCCATATTTCAGAGCAGCAACATCACTGGAGTGCCCAAAAGCACAAGGTGTGCAATACTCAGAGACATGGCCAAGGTAAGAAAGGCTGAAAGACGACCACCACTGAACAAGACACACAAGCTGAAACGTCAAGACTGGGCCAAGAAATATCTCAAGACTGATTTTTCTAAGGTTTTATGGACTGATGAAATGAGAGTGAGTCTTGATGGGCCAGATGGATGGGCCCGTGGCTGGATTGGTAAAGGGCAGAGAGCTCCAGTCCGACTCAGACGCCAGCAAGGTGGAGGTGGAGTACTGGTTTGGGCTGGTATCATCAAAGATGAGCTTGTGGGGCCTTTTCGGGTTGAGGATGGAGTCAAGCTCAACTCCCGGTCCTACTGCCAGTTCCTGGAAGACACCTTCTTCAAGCAGTGGTACAGGAAGAAGTCTGCATCCTTCAAGAAAAACATGATTTTCATGCAGGACAATGCTCCATCACACGCGCCCAAGTACTCCACAGCGTGGCTGGCAAGAAAGGGTATAAAAAGAAAATCTAATGACATGGCCTCCTTGTTCACCTGATCTGAACCCCATTGAGAACCTGTGGTCCATCATCAAATGTGAGATTTACAAGGAGGGAAAACAGTACACCTCTCTGAACAGTGTCTGGGAGGCTGTGGTTGCTGCTGCACACAATGTTGATGGTGAACAGATCAAAACAATGACAGAATCCATGGATGGCAGGCTTTTGAGTGTCCTTGCAAAGAAAGGTGGCTATATTGGTCACTGATTTGTTTTTGTTTTGTTTTTGAATGTCAGAAATGTATATTTGTGAATGTTGAGATGTTATATTGGTTTCACTGGTAAAAATAAATAATTGAAATGGGTATATATTTGTTTTTTGTTAACATGCCTAATAATTATGCACAGTAATAGTCACCTGCACACACAGATATCCCCCTAAAATAGCTAAAACTAAAAACAAACTAAAAACTACTTCCAAAAACATTCAGCTTTGATATTAATGAGTTTTTTGGGTTCATTAAGAACATGGTTGTTGTTCAATAATAAAATTAATCCTCAAAAATACAACTTGCCTAATAATTCTGCACTCCCTGTATATATGTAACTAGCGAATTGCCAGTCAAAAAATGATGGGCATAAAATTGTAAGCCAGGCAATGCTGTTTGCCACACAATGTGAGGCTTTTGCTTCTCTAAACACCTTTTTCGCTCATTGCGTGGCTTGCAAAGAGAGGCTTCGGCGCTCATTGCGAGCATTTCCTCTCGCCGACTGTACGGGCCGCTCATTGCAGGGTTTGTTAACCTGCATGTTTTGTGCTTGGGAATGCCATGTGTCTCTGTCCACCATCTCTCCCCTGTCCCTTCCCTGTGTGTTTCTCCTCTGTGTGTCTGCTGAATGTTTGTGTGTTACGAGCTGACTGCCGTTTGTTTTATTTTCAAAGTCCCACGTGCCTGGCATTGTTGGTGTAAGTGTTACTGTCTTTGCCGTTGTGTATTTTCTAAGTCCTGCGTGCCTGGGTTTGCTCAGCCAGTTTCAGAATTTTTTACGTTTTTCGGCCGCCATTTTTTTTCTTGCTTAGACGAGTTTCATGTGATGAAACACGTCAAATAAGGCTCAAAATCGCTTCCAGCCTCACTCCCAGGCTCCCTGGCTCTCCCCCATATGCTGTGTGCAAGTGTTTTATTATTTATTTTTTTCGGTTTCCGCGGTCCAGCCATTACATTTTTAGTTTTCCGAGGTCAGAATTCACGTGCTTCAATGCCTCAACTGCTCGCCTCGCTTTGCAAGGCTCGCAAAGCAATGAGTCCTGCGAGCTCGGAAAGGCTTCAATGCCTCAACGGCGCGCCTCACTTTGCGAGGCTCGCAAGCGTGACAAAAAAAAAAAATCGCAGTTTAACAACTATTGCCGGTATGTGTGATAGATTTTATGAACTAAAACTTGGTGAACTAGTATATTGGTAAGATGCTTATGTTACTTTGGGTCATATTATCCCACTATTGTCAAAGGATGTGCAACAAAAGTCCACTTCATGTGTAATTATTTGGGTATATTTGTATAGAATCAGACTTTACTGCTTTGTTGCACCTATCAATTATATTTTAAAAAAGAGAAAAAAAAATCAACATTGTTTGCAAGTACTTTAGACAAAATTAAAAGTATATGGAAGTTTCATGGACTATAAAACATCTGATAAGAATAAGTAGTGTGTGAAAATATTTTTGCATGAATAAAATCTCCAAATAGACATTAATAAACTTTAAATTTGCTACATTTCTTCAGTTTTCCGGCAGTTGATCATTAGAAGGAATGCCCCCGAAAATCCAAGTTAAATTAGCATAAAATGAATAATTAGTTGCGGCCAATTCGAGGCAGCTAGAACATTGTAGCAAAGTATAGGGATTCAGTCTCTGCAGGAAAACATCATGGGATTTGAAGTCTTTTGTCATCTTAATAAACACTTGCCTGATGGGATTATCTAGCTGTGAACAGGAAATTCATATAGTTTAACTGAGTTAAATAGTTTAGAAGGGAAATTTGAATGTGTTTGTGATGCAATTGCCACAGCTCACAATGTGACGGGATTAACTCCCGCACCCCAAGATTAGCCAGTTAGATAGTTGGTTAAGGGAAGGTAATTTAATCATGCTAGTGGGCTGAACCAAAGTTGGATTGTTCTGTTGCCTATTAATGTTACTACTTTTCCCAATAAAAACTCTTCTAAGGAACATAATTGTGGTGGTCCCCAAGAAGCCCATCCATTCCACTGTCCAAGGAAGGATTCTGGGGCGGAGTTGGTCCCCTCACCGGGTCATGACATACACTATACAGCAATGGCAGGGTGGTCATTTTGATTCCCCATCATGGATAGCCCCATTACAACTGGTACTAGATAATGTGACAGCCAGTACCTGGATCACTGGACCCGGGTGACCCCACTGCCCTCCAGACATATAATCAAAGATTTATTTCTGTGTTGTTACCTCTGTGGATGTTTTCTGCAAACTCTCGAATAGATTTCGTGTTTGCCAAATCCAGTTTGCGCACAACAACTTGGTCATTTCCTGTGGAGGCCCTGATTTCACAAGCGGCTCCTTCTCCTTTCGCTATGTCTCTGCAGGCAAGGATCACACGCGCCCCTAGAAATAGACACTATTATAACACGTGTAGGTAGCATGTCAGAAGAGAGGTGCCAAATCTTTTTTTTTTTTTTTACTCTAATTTAAAGGTACTTGGTACAGTAATATATTATAATGTTTAGAAGATATGTGATTAAAACTATTGCTATATTTAAGTTAATATAAGTAATTATAAGCATAGAATTGAAATGAATATCTTGCCATTTAAGAAATCCAATATGGTAGATTCCACTGCAGCATAATTGTATCTAAAATGTGATAAAAAAATAAAAAGTGTAATTCCAATTTTTAAATATTTTTTAACAAATTATATATTTATATGCCCTGTATAAATTAGTGTGTTGATTGGATCATATTGAGTCACTATTTTAACTTCATGGATCAGCTTCACTGACCGCTACCTGCTTCTGCATCTATTATGGTTGGGTTGCAGGACTAGCACATGCTCATAATGATATAGGCAGTTGCCTATGACCGTGCAAGCTAGCCCTCTGACTGCCAGGGAATAACAATATTTAGTGATCGAGACCATGCACCGGGGGTGTGGTGGGATCGGGGGTGTGGTGGGATCGGGTGGGTGGGGGGGGGGAGGGCAGTCATTCACATAAAATAGCACTTTCCAACCAAGTTTTCACCTACTAAATTATTATATTTTACATAACAGTCAACTTCATTTTTACATGCATATTTTAGGGATACAAGACTTTTTCTCTGTCCGTTTCTGCATTATCAGTTTTAAACTGAACTGCTGTCAGTCATTAAACCATTTTGGTCTAATGGGATGTGGTGTATAAATGCTCTAATTGGCTTTTCTGGGTATTATCCACTTTAGTGCACTCTTGGTTAGGGGCTGCTCTTCTCCTCTGTGATGTCAGTGTTTGTTAAATAAGAATTTAGGAAAGGGTGGGCCTCTCTCCCCCCATCTTAACATATCTGCTAAGCCTACCAAGAAAATCACCTGGGAACCCAAGTCATCGGGAAGCCTTGGACCAGCTGTTGATAAATATTCATCTAGGGATATCCAAGTTCAGTTCTGGTTGGTCTCACACAGGCCTGAATTTGATTATATGCCTGCAGCATCGTTCATGCTAGTGCGGCTAACCAGGACCGAATCCCTGATCTACATCAAGTCTGACCATTTTATACCCACTAAAAACCAACATATTTGATGGACAGAGGCTTGTCCAGTGGGAAGTAGGATAGCCCCCTGACAGATCCTCTCCTGCCCCCTAGACACAAAATGGGGATGGAGAGCAGCAGATCTGCTGAAGTCTTAACTTGAAATGTAAGTGGTGCTTTCACCCCAACTACTGTACAAAAACTTCAGTTAAATGCACACATACCCCTCCTGGCGAGGTCTCTTGCAGTCTCCTTCCCAATGCCGGTGTTTGCTCCAGTAATAATCGCCACTTTCCCATGAAGCTTTGCGTCCGATTTGCACACACCGCCACCTATAAACTTCCTACAGGGAAACATTATGGTTATTGTACATTTGCTAGTGAAATAACAGCATTTGTAATTACTATCAACTGCATCCCGAATTATGTTTCAAATCAGAATAAGTAACGCAAATTATAATATTTCAATAAACCCTAGAAGCCATAGGCCCTCATTCAATTGTAATTTGGCCAATTGAATAGGCCTCTAAATAAGCACATAACATATATTTTTTTAAGAAGTTTTTAGTTAGTAAGCATCTATCCAAAAACAAGGTTTTCACTAACTAAAAACTTCTTTAAAAAAAATATGCTATGTGCTTATTTAGAGCCCTGTTCAATTGGCCAAATCGCAATTGAATGAGGCCCATAGTATATAAACATACACTTATGTGATATATGTGACCATGGCCCGGCCTGATGTTATATCTCAGACAGGTAACATTCATTTTAAAACCCAACATTTTTGTTAGCATAGGACAGACGGCTTAGAGCGCGCAGGATAGCTAGACAGAGTAGGTCAAGATAAAAAAAACTATAATGTGCACAATCACGTGGTGAGAATGTGTGGGACAGAATAACTAAGATGTAAAATACACAGAATGTGCAGGACAGGACAGGAAAAATATATGAACAGCATAGGTAGAATGTGCAGCATAGAATAACCGTATTGTGCAGGATAAAGTACGGTAGTTATAATGTTGACTCATTTGCATGATTCCGCCCCGCATCCCAGAATGCAGTGCAATAACTATTTCTCAGAATTCTGAGCAGGAAATATGTTTTTAACTTATTTTTAGGCATCCAAATATGAAAACAAATGTACTATAATTATTTATATATATATATATATATATATATATATATATATATATATATATATATACATATATATATATATATATATATATACATATATATATATACATATACACACACACACACACACATAAATACATACACAGAGAGAGATTTTAATGCATATGGACACACTATTCCAAAGCAAGCAGTGAAGGGATTTTCCCAGGGACCGAGGTCTCCCTCATCTGAGCATAGAGACGTCTCCCACCCCAACCCGAAGTGCAATCACATAATAATAAAATTGCTTCTCACAAACAGTAAACATTTGCTCCCCAGCTCAGTGTAATATTCAGATATCACCAGACATTGTCTCGTTAGAGTGCAATTAATCATGGAGAGAGCCTGGGCCCAGCTCTCCACGGCTCAGAGCTGGATTAACCTCTATATACAGCTAAGAATATTTAGAGCACTAAGCTGGCTAATTAAAAGAGCAAATGTTCCACTGTTTATCTGCGGCATTTGCAGAGAATGTTATATGTTAAAGCAAAAAGAAGTAATGGCTCTACCCAGGGGGTATTTATTTTTTAAACTCATCAAGGCCCAACCAAATTTATGCACACCGACATATCCTCCTTTCTATATTCCCATCCTTGAAAATTACTGTGTGTGTGCATATACATACATGGCACGAGTTACATACCAGTATGAGATCCATTTAAGATTGAAACATCTGTATGTGGGTAGGTTTCCTAACTTGCACATAATCAATCCTATGCTATGCCTCAAATCTGTGTAATACAGCGACCATATGCCTAAAGGGAGCCATGTATAAAGTGATACTGGATTGAAAAGTGAAAATGCATTGTGGACTCATTTGCATGTTTCCCAGAGTGCAGTACAACAGCAGTATTTCACGAAATCCCAAGCGGGAAATATGTTTTTTAGCTTATTTTTAGATATTCAAAAACATATGTACTATATATTTACATAATATATCATTTTAATACATATGGACACACTATTCCAAAGCTCTGCATTAACTACTAGTCGCAGCCTGAAATGTGGCCGCAGACTTGTTGGCCTAGGCAGCCATACGCCATATAAAAGAACTATAATTGATTTTGTAAATGGATCTAATTTTAAACCTAAAACAATATTTTCTTAAGGAACCTCTGAAGTGTCATGTTTATGCGCTTATAAAAACTTATAAACTTATCAAAGTCAACACCTGAATTGAAAAAAGTATTTTGAATGCTTAAAGCAAATACAGACTTTCATTTTAACCTTTATATTACTTTAATGGCAGCAGACATTTGCTTTAGTTCTTAACCGGATTAGACAAATTATTGGAATGGGGTATGAATTTGCTCTCTATTCAGTTCTATTGAAAGACTGCCACTAAGAAACTAAACAGAAGAACAAGTCCCTTTAAGATTAACGCAAGCAGAGTCGGCTTCATAGCAGATTTTCTCTAAAATTAGTTTAAGCTCATGTTATTACATACTACATAAACATGTGAAGCTTTTTCCCAAATTACAATCCTTTTAGCTGAACACTTCAGCTTCATAATGTAAAAGAGTCCAAAGTTTAGGACACCCCCAATAACTGTGTTTAAAGGTCATTGTGTGAGATGTGATGGGTGAGATAAGCAGCTATTTGCCAGATATGTTCATATTTTCATTTTTTTACTAATATTACATAAAAAGACATTCATTTTAATTTTATTTCCTAAATAAAAATGTTTTTTCAGACCTATTTCCACATAAAACATACAATATTTAAATGCAACAAAATGATGCGATTCTATTAAACAAAAGAGACTATATTATAAAAAAAGTAATTTTGTAAATTTTTTATTTATTTGTAATTTGAAATGTATTTAAACAATCTGTATTTTATTTTTAAAGATCAACTGTAAATATAATTTTTTTATAACTTTTAAAGTGAGATAGCTTAGGATCCAAACATGGTATAATTTAAAACTCTAGGTAATTGCAATTATGTTATCAATTGAACGTTTTTTTAAAAATAATGCATCCTCCTACAGTAAAATAACATTGAAGCTTACAATATTTAGCCGTCAGTCTTTCTGATCCACCAAAAACCCAATATTCTAATGAGAGATCAGGAACTGACGCATACAGTCAATTGCCTTGTGTTGTCAAGTGGTTCTGGGCAGATATATATATATATATATATATATATATATATATATATATATATATATATATATATATATATATATATATATATCAGCCATTTTTTATGTTTAGAAGCTATTTGCTGAGTGTATTGTGAGTTAAAACAAGAGAACGGTGTCCCAGTGAAGCCATTGTACTTCTCTACACTATATCTACACAACTTTATCTCAACTATTTTCTTCTTTTACCTCACAAAACAATATATTTTACTATGTATCAATATATATCCCATAATACACTCATCAGATGGGTTATACACATATTTACCAGTGGAAACCTTACCTGTCGGCCATTTTTTATATTTATAAGCCATTTGATGAGTGTATTATGGGGGATCGATTGATATATTGTAAATTGGAATGTTTTGTGAGGCAAAAAAAGAAAATGGTAGCCAAGGAAATCCATTGTGGTTATCTACACTATATATCCACAATTTGACCTCAAATATTTTTGTTTCAATACAGTTTACTATATATTAATCCATCCCCCATAATACACTCATCAAATGGGTTATAAACAAGTCCGCCATTTTTAATTCTCAGGGATTCCATTCAAGTAGTTGTTTTGGAAATGCCACAACTGGCTATAGATTGTATTACCGAACCACTCCTGGGATATTCAGTATTGTCTATGCTGCATGAATACGGAAATGAGCAGCTCCTGAATAATAATTAGCTGGTTTGAGATGCTAATTAGTATCACGGTGGTGGACTAAACAATGTCCCCAATTGTATCATGCTGTGTGATCCCGTTCCCAACCTTATCAAGCACTTAAAGGAGCTGCATAAGCAATTCTGTATATATCAGGAATTATTCACTCAAGAGAAAATGGCTAGTATAATGTATATATGTTTTTTTTCCCCTCATTAAGATGAAACCAACTACTTAAAAGGACAGAGTTTCTTTAAATATTACCACACTATAAAATAAACATGGCAGAAAATAAACCTAATTGTAATAAATTAACGTCTAGTCTCAAAAATGTAAATATACACAGGACCAAAAATCTGATTAAATAACCTACAAATGTGAACATGCTGCCAAGCATGCCCTGGAATAATTACAGTGTGTATCATAAATACTTTATTTTGGGATTATGTTGGGACCTTGGTGCACATTAGGGGGTGAAAACTTTGTTAGTTAGGACAATATCATGGAATGGGCTTGACTGAAAAGCTTGCACTCTAGAGCAATTTTACTTTAAGTTATTCTTAAAGAGCATGAAAATCTGGATATATGTTTTTCTATAGTAAATCAATCCTGGGAGATTTCATGATGTTACATTTATATGCAAATGAGTGCCTCGTGCATATTAATTAGCTGCTTTGATGTGTCAATTAGTATTCCAGTCTGTCTATGTAGTGGCCATAATAAAGACTTGCAATGTTATCTGGCAGTTAAATCCCCCTCTTCCACCCTTATCAAATACTCTGAGCCACACAGCATACACGAGCCACAAAATCAAGTCTAAATATATGAGAAATGATTTACTGTAGAGAAAAACAGCTAGCACAATGTAAAGTTGTTAGTTTAGCATGAAATTAACGTCCTGTTGGGGTGACAGAATCCCTTTAAACCTTTAATAGTTTGTAAATCTGCCAACATTTGATAGGGAAAAGTATCTAGGGAGAGAGGATGAACATTACTGATCATTGTATGGATTATGCTGAATAATAATATTATAATTATAATGAATTTACTGAGAATAAAACATAGATTTGTATGTTTCTTTAGGGCAGACAATATTTATATATTCGTTCCATAGTGATAGCAATGTGTGATTATATATACATGATTGCAGTAAATAGTGACTAGCTTTCGAGAGTTAACTTTTTTTGGCAAGTCAGTTGCAATACTCAATATATATATATATTAATCGTTTAATATATTTCATTATGTCACCCCCACTCATTTGATTTGCCATACCCAGAATATTGCCCCATGCTCTATAATGAATGAGCAGTGCAAATATAATACTAATATACAATTTGTTCCTAGTGCAGCTGACCCTTTGCGGGTGGAGACAAACCTGATGAGAGGAGATGCAAAGTACAGCAGTGACAGGGGGATGAGGACAGTTGCAGCCACAGTGCATGCACAGCACTCCATCCTGTCTGGGAGCTGGAGCTGGTCTGACAGTGCTGGGGATCAGGCTACCACTCACTGCCAGCACATTGCATCATGGGAGATGTAGTTCTGCGTCTGTGCAATGACCACTAATAACCAGACGGTGTCGCTGTTATCTTCTCTTAAACCGCACCCCATACTTTTAAAGGGCCATTAAATTCAAAGCATACTTTTTAATGGTATAATAAAAAAAAGAAAGTAAATAAAGTTTGTAAAGTAATGTAAAATGGCCCTCAACAATAATGCACGCCGTTAAATCTCTATTCTCGTCTCAAAATACTCTTCCACCCCCTTTTATCCTAATGACCTTATTCTTTCCTCCTCTCTTATCAGCTCCTCTCATTCCTGCCTTCAAGTCTTTTCTTGTGCTGCCCCTATTCTATAGAACTCCTTGCCTCGCTACACTAGACTATCCTGCTGCCTCAAACCCTTCAAAACTTCACTAAAAAAAGTATATGAAAGTGAGCTGGATTATGAATGCATCTGATAGAGGAGAATTAGTAGTGTGTAAAATAAATTGTTTGCATGAAAAAATACCCCAAAAAATAGTTACCCTAAAGTTTGCTGAATTTCTTGCATTTGCAAACTGTTTTCTCACTCACACAAAGACACATGAACAGAAAACATTGCAGGTCATTGCAGGACCATAAATCAAGCATAAATGCTCATTCGCCTAAAAGACAGATTAAAATAGGAAGAAGAAGCTGAAATGTTTGGTTTCAGTACAATTATAATTTGTCAGAATTTATCAAGGAGAGGGTGTATATCTAAAGAACAACCGTGTAACCGCTTAAGCATTTTTACTTGAATGTGGATTTATGGTCCTTTAAGGACCCAGTGTAGAAGCCACATCTAGCTGGCTGCATACAGCATTGCTGACTGGCTCCACAGCTGGGCATGCTCACATGGACAGGGTACACTTTTACAAAAGTGAACCCTCCCAGGAGCCTAGCTCAATCCTGGGGGTGTAAAAGGAATGTATGAAATTACTCCTTTTGAAACACTACTTAATTTAGACGATAATGCTCATTTGTTGTCTAAATGTCATGATTTGATAAGAAAGAGTACAGGTCTAAATACAACTACTTGAATAAAGATCTGGGAAAGAGACTTAAAAAAGTCCTGGTCAATAGAAATATGGAATAACGCCTTTTGTTTGGCCAATAGATCCTCTCTATGTTCCTCGTATAAGGAACTTTTTTTTTTTTAAAACACAGATGGTAATTAGCTCCTACTGATTTGAACAGGTTTAATTCATCTATCCAAAAATGATGCTTGAAGGGATGTAGAAAACAAGGAACTCTTCCACATATGTGGTGGGAATGTGATCGAATCCAACCATTTTGGAAACAATGTAACTCCCAAATATAAAAAATAACAGGGAAAGAAATTCCTATTAAATTAGAGAATATGATACTTCAATTGGATATTTATATCCTATTCCCTCATTGCAAATTTCTGGTTTCCCATATTTTACTTGCTAGCAAAATGGGTTCTGGTTAAAATGGGTTCTGGTTAAAAAATGGAAAATTAATCTTGTTCCAACATGGTCGGAAATGATCGATATGGTTTCTAGAAATTGGGACAGTGAATACTATCGGTACAAAAAATCCACAAGCTAAATGGTCTCTTTGGGACAAATATATTAAGGCTAAAGTTTAGTATCAACTTAGATTTGTTCTTTTCTTCTTTATCCCTTTCCTTCTCTCTTTTCTGATCTTCTTTTCCGTTGTCTGTTTTTTTCCATATAATAACTGGAGTTAACATAATAAAATCTTCTAAGATGTGGGCTCACCTTTGGAATTGTATGTAAGGTGTATGTAAATATGATGTATGTAAATATTTTTTGTGTTGTTTTTTTATGTGAATATATGCAAATGATTGTTTAAAATAAATAAAGAAACAACATAGAAAAATAAAAAAAATATTGAGGGATACACTTGTCTGAAATTGTTATACTAGCTTCTTTTTTCTTTTAATAGGACCCAGTGCTAACTAAACAGCTTTGGCCAAAAAATTACACAGTATCGGCTGTTATAATATAACTAGGAAATTGCCCGTCAAAAATGACAGGATTAAAATTGTAAGGCTGGCAAAGCTGTTTGCCACACAATGTGAGGCTTTTGCTCCTCTAAGCCTCTCCCCTGTGTACTTCAACTTTCCTGCTTTGCACTGATCACCTTTGCGCTCATCGCGAGCCCCATGCTGAGTGCCTTTGGCGCTCATCGCAGGGCTTCCAATAAGCGCCTTGGGCGCTCATTGCAAGCCTCTTCCGCTCACAGTGCTCATAGTGAGGCTCGCGATGAGCGCCTTTGGCTCTCATCTCGTGGCTCACAATGAGCGCCTTTGGCGCTCATTGTGAGCCTTTCCTCCTGCCTACTGTACGGGCTGCTTATTGCAGGCCTCGTTAACCTGCACGTTTTGTGCTTGGGAATGCCATGTGTCTCTTTCCACCATCTCTCCCCTGTCCCTTCCCTGTGTGTTTCTCCGCTGTGTGTCTGCTGAATGTTTGCGTGTTACGCGCTGAAGGCCGTTTGTTTTATTTTCAAAGTCCCGCGTGCCTGGCGTTGTTGGTGTAGGTGTTACTGTCTTTGCCCTCGTGTATTTTCTAAGTTCCCCGTGCCTGACTTTGCTCAGCTTCCTTTTCATCCAGTTTCAGAATTTTTCACATTTTTGGTCCACAATTTTTTTCCCTCGCTTAGCCGATTTTGGATTTGCGAAAAAACCAAAATATGGCTCAAAATTGCTTGTAACCTCACTCCTAGGCTTTCAGACTCTCCCCCTGTGCTGTCTGTAAGTGTGTTATTAGATATGTTACATTTTTGGATGGGGGTTTAGGGTTTTTAGATTTACGTGCATGGTTCGCAGTTGCGACCCTCACAATGCAGCCTAAGTCCTGCGCCGTACACGGCTCGCCTCGCTTATGCAAAAGAAAGCCTTAAAGAGAGCCAATAATCAATAATGAGGAAAGTTATATAATTATAAGAAAATCAGTCTGGTAGGAGGATTTCTTAAGGGCTTGTGAGAAAAAAAATATTTTCTTTTAATAAGTCATTTTTAATGCTTTTAAATTGTAGACATTTAAACTGTATTTGTATATTCCATGATATCATTACTTGCCTTTTATTTAAATGTTCTTAATGTGATTATCACAAATCCAGGCTTTATTTCATTATCATTATAGGGTTAATAATCACGTGACAACTGGCCATAGTCATGCCACAATCATCTGTTGTTAAGGGCCTGACGTTGCTGCGAATCAGATAAAAACTACATATCCCATCATCCTCCGCGTTCACAAGGCCGCCTTGGCTATTTTTCGGTAGCTATAATATTGCCTGGTAAAATATCCGCTCTTTATGAATATTTACATGCATAATGGAGAGATATTCGTGCTGGTTATGAATTTATAAATGAAGATTAATTTAAGAACTGAGTCTGTGTGATGAAATTAGAGTTTTAGTTTCAATCAGGCGCCGCGGGCAGCTATAGAGGTCTGAGTGGCAGAGGAGCCGGAAGTGCAGCTTGTGTCAGGGACACAAACAGCACAGACTCCCACAGAGGCACAAACATGTCCTCCGAGCAGTTTGAGAAACTCCATGAACTGTACAATGGGCTGTATGGGAGTCTGCAGAGGATTCCGCACAGGCTGGCCAACTGCAGAGGAGGTGAGAGGGCAATAGAAGCATGGGGGTGGGGGGATAGGGCACAGAATGGGATGGCAGGGTAAAGCATGAAGGGATAGGGCACAACATGGGGTAGGGCACAGAATAGACGGGGATAGGGCACTGGATGGGAGGGGGGGTAGGGAACAGAATAAAGGATGGGGGGGGATAGGGCACAGAATGGGGTGGCAGGGTAAAGCATGAAGGGGTAGGGCACAGAATGGGGTGGCAGGGCAAAGCATGAAGGGATAGGGCACAGAATGGGGTGGCAGGGCAAAGCATGAAGGGATAGGGCACAGAATGGGGTGGCAGGGCAAAGCATGAAGGGATAGGGCACAGAATGGAGTGGCAGGGCAAAGCATGAAGGGATAGGGCACAGAATGGGGTGGCCGGGCAAAGCATGAAGGGATAGGGCACAGAATGGGGTGGCAAGGCAAAGCATGAAGGGATAGGGCACAGAATGGGGTGGCAGGGCAAAGCATGAAGAGATAGGGCACAGAATGGTGTGGCAGGGCAAAGCATGAAGGGATAGGGCACAGAATGGGGTGACAGGGCAAAGCATGAAGGGATAGGGCACAGAATGGAGTGGCAGGGCCAAGCATGAAGGGATAGGGCACAGAATGGGGTGGCAGGGCAAAGCATGAAGGGATAGGGCAAAGAATGGGGTGGCAGGGTAAAGCATGAAGGGATAGGGCAGAGAATGGGGTGGCAGGGCAAAGCATGAAGGGATAGGGCACAGAATGGGGTGGCAGGGCAAAGCATGAAGGGATAGGGCACAGAATGGGGTAGGGCACGGAATAGAGGTGAAGGGGGGTAGGGCACTGGATGGTGGTGGCAGGGCAAAGTATGAAGGGATAGGGCATAACATGGAGTAGGGCACGGAATAGAGGTGAAGGGGGATAGGGCACTGGATGGTGGTGGCAGGGCAAAGTATGAAGGGATAGGGCATAACATGGAGTAGGGTACGGAATAGAGGTGAAGGGAGATAGGTCACTGGATGGGGGTGGCAGGGTAAAGCATGAAGGTATAGGGCACAGAATATAGGTGGAGGGGAATAGGGCACTGGATGGGGTAGGGCACAGAATGAAGAGTGGACAGTGTGTGTGAGGGGTAGGGCACAACATGGGATGGATAGGACGCAACGTGTGTGTGTGTCTGTTACTGCTCTTTCAGAATAAAAGCGACATGTGACATCTTCAATCATTATGCTATTTACACAAGTCCATTTGGTAAACGGGCTACAGAGAATAACATGTGAATTGGAGACGTTACATCTATATATTGAGAGAGCTATTTTACATATAGGATGAAATGACACATGTAGAAATAAATGGACCACTGCGGTGTGGGATGAACAGTGGATTCAAAGAAAATCTCTCTTCAGTTCCGTTGAAAGATTTCTAACACTTTACATATATAATAGATTGTTAAATACCAGTATGATAACCCTTCTCCTCATGATACAGGCACCCTAGCAGTTCAAAATGGAATCCCCCTTGTCACCAGCCTGCTAAGCATATGTTTTCCCGCTAGAATCCTCCTGGTTTACTTACCTGTCGGTTTGTTACTTACAAGCAAGTGACATTTTTCTCACCTCTAATACCTGGTATGGGGCTGGGACATTAGATCAGAAAACATAACTGTTATTAGTTAGTAAACACAGTGCAATGATAAATAAATAATATTGCCATAGTTAATGTGCATTTGCCTCTGCGCAACCCCGGAGAAAATACATTTCTGTACCATTGTATAATGACAGAAAGCTGTTGCCCTGACAGTAGTGGAAATAAGGATCTTGTTTACTTCTGCCTGTTTAACTTTTTATTTTATTAAGAAGTGCTTATAAGCTCTGCCTAAAATCAAACACATAGTCCCTGTATTGGGTCTGCCCATTGCAGCGTACGAAGACACAGACTCTGTACGGCTGAATGTGCAGTGTAGTGTTCTAGCCTATCAGGTACTACGTTCTGAGAGATGGTCATTGATTGGTTAGTATGAGACACTGCACATCCAGCCCTACAGAGTATGTGTCTGCATACGCTGCAGAGGACAGATCTATACAGGGACTATTTGTGTGATTTCAGACTTATAAGCACTTCTTAATAAAATAAAGTATATTAAATTAAATAGATACAGGGATATTATATACCTAGTAACATCCAGGAGTGTTCCCTGGTGGTCCAGTGGTTACAATTCAGTGCTTTCACAGCTGCGACCTGGGTTCGATTCCAGTCAGGAAACCAAGAGGTCACACGACCCTATAGTCGAGCAGGGTTGGGCCTGGTCAGTACTTGGATGGAAAACCACCTAGGAATACCAGGATCATTAAGCATGTGGCCTACTGGAGAACGAACTGGCAACCCACTACAGTATCTCTGCCATGAAAACCTCTCCGCACCAGATCTATCCCCCTCTCTTCTAACACAAGTTTCCAACTGCCTCTCAAGTATATCCTCCTGGATGTCAACCCACCACCTCAAACTCAACATGTCCAAGACTGAGCTCCCAATCTTCCCACCCTCCACTACAGCTTAAATGTTTCATATATCTCTCACTGTCAACAACGCCATCATTACTCCCACCTACCAGGCCCACTGTCTTGGGCTTCTACTTGACCCTGCCCTCTCTTTAATTCCTCACATACAGTCAGTAACAAAATCCTGCCTGCTTCATCTAAAAAACATCTCCAAAATACGTCACTACCTCACACGAGACACAACTAAGATACTAATACATTCTCTCATGGTAGCTCGTCTTTACTACAGCAACTCTCTCCTTGTTGGCCTACCCATCTCCTGTCTGTCCTCACTTCAATCCGTAATGATGCCTCCGCTAGACTCCTGTACCATAGTAAACCCTCAGTGGCTGCAGCATCTGTCAGTCACTCCACTGGCTTTCCATACCCTCCAAAATACAATTTAAAATCATGACCCTAACTTACAAATCCCTTAACTACAATACACCCAGTTTATATCTCAATCCTCATCTCCACATACTCCCCCACCTGCCCTCTTTGCTCTGCTAATGACCTTCTTCTTTCCACCTCTAATCACCTCGTCTCATTCATGCCTTCAGGACTTTTCTTGTGCTGCCCCTCTTCTCTGGAACTCCTTGCCTTTCTCCACTAGACTATCTCCCTGCCTCAACCTTCACATTCTCACTAAAAACGCATCTGTTTAAAGAAGCCTACTAGCTTACACTTTAACTTTCACAACTTCTCTTTCACCCTGCTGTACTTCACCCAAACCTTTGGATTATAAATCTGCAAGTTGTCAATCTTGCATGTTTTTTTTGGGGAAAGCACTATGGACACCGGATTCTAAGCTCAAAGACAGTTCCCTCCATCCTTTTTAACCTGTTAATACTGCTATTATTTTGCCTTGATCGTAAGCCATGTAGGGAATATGTCGGCGCATTACAAATAAACAATAATAATAATAAATGACCATGGATATAAAGTTGGTACTGGGGTGTTGCGGTCCATCCAGGAACAGCTATAACAGATATTTGTATACTTATTTATGTTCATCTCTCCCATACCTTCCAAAGGCCATTCAGTAGCATTATCCCACCCTGGCTTTATAAGAGACTCTACTGATAAACAGCCTTATTAAATTGCGATTTGGCCAATTGAAAAGGGCTCTATGTAAGCACATAGCATTTTTTTTTTTTACAGAAGTTTTTAGTTAGTGAAAAATATGCTATGTGCTTATATAGAGCCCTATTCAATTGGCCAAATCGCAATTTAATAAGGCTCAAAGCAAGCAAGAGCTGTAATAAGCACAGACATGACAGAAATCATCTAGTAAGGACTGGCACACGTCACTAGTATTAAAATACTTTGGTCTAAGAGGGACAAACCCCTTAAACGAGTCACTGCCTTTTACTTTGGGTAATAACCAGAAGCCAATTATAGCATTTATATGCTGTGTCCTATTAGAGTGACTGATTCAAAGCTCGTCAAATCTCGGATAGATGGGCATCGGCTTGTTTTAACTATTTCACTGTCAGCTTTCCCTAGCACATTTAACAAGGCTGGTTCTCATACCTCATAATATCCACACTCATTACAAAAGGATTTAATTTCCTAGTCTAGGTACTTAATATGCAAAGAGTAATCAGTTTGTTTACATAGCTGTGCTAGTAATGATTTGATGCAAATTATGACATGGCATTTAGAGATGTGTATGTAATAGACGGTGTTTATTCATGATGTAAAAGGCCTTTGCCATGACTGATATATGCAGTAAAGTCATGTATGTGTATATAGGACAGAAGGAAGGGAAAAGGAGTAGTTTGTAATTAGTAATTATGAAAAAAATACATTATATATATATATATATATATATATATATATATATATATATATATATATATATATATATATATTGTATTTACAGCACATTTATTGTATTTACTGCCCTAGCCTATCCTGCATTTTGCAGAATGTTCCTGCGAGATGGTCACTGACTGGTTAGTATAAGAAACTTCATACCAAGTCCTATAGAGTATCTGTCTGCATACACTGCAGTGGGCAGACCCATACAGGGACTATTTGTTCAAATTTAGGCAGTAAAATAAAGTACAAAAAAATAAATAGATACGCAGGGATATTATATACCTTGTAACATCCAGGAACCTTCCATATCCCTTTAAGGAAATGACTCGTATAATTATCCTCTCTACATTTGTTAGTGTCAATATCTTCTTCTGGCAGAAGTTACAAATAACTTTATCTTGTTGTTGATTTTTTTGTAACCCTTTTAAGTATATATTCCCATCAAGTATGATGTCATTGCTCCTGCCATGTATACCTTCAGTATTAATGGATTCTCCCTGCACAATCTTATGAGTGTGTACAGAAACAATTTAGATTGCCAAGGTGCTGTTTGTGTTTCAATCTACATAGCATTTTTATCCTGTTTTGCAGAAGAAAAAAAAAGGCTTCTCCGAGAATTCGATGAAAAGCAGCAGGAAGCAAATGAAATGGTAAAAATCTTATTGTCTGTACAAATTGTGTTGAGTATATAATACATTTTTTGGGGGGTTTGCAATGTGGTAATGATATCTTCTATAAGGGCTAAAGTGTATAATGCGTAAATATCCAGCTGGAAATATATACACATATATATATATATTACTCTCCTTGTGCTTTACAATCTCTCTTCCTCTTTCAGTTGGTGGAAATGGAAGAAGAACTGAAATACGCTCCGGCATCTTTTCGAAATCAAATGATGAGCCAGCTCCGAGCATACAAGAAAGATATTATGAAGTTGCAGAGAGAAGTGAGGAGCAGCGATCTGGGGCTGGGGGCCGGCACGTCCTCTAATGACAACAGATGGGGGGTTTACAGCCTGGAGAACGAGCAGAGTGTGAGTGCGTCTCTAACTGCTCTGCATTATTACAGAAACAGCTTGGCCTATCAAGTCTACCCTTTTAAAGAGACACAGCAAAGGCACTGTTTTTCTGGTACAAATAAAATGTGTGTGTATATATATATATATATATATATATATATATATATATATATATATATATAGGTTGTTCTTACACATTTTGGGTGGAAATTTTTTTAGTATTTAAATATAATTTACACACTAATATTACCTTTGTATAGGATTCATTAAAGGGTCGCCGTGGTCATATTTTTGATATAGTGTGTTACAAAGAACTACATTCAAAAATATGCAACATGTAAAAGAAATAGAGCATCTAGTTTTAATTAGCACTTTAAGATGAAACAATCTTCTTGTTGAGGTGACAGTGTCCCTTTAACTCACAGCGAGGGGGATAGTGATTAACCACAAGAGCATGCCCAATTGGATAAATATGAATAGTCACAGTCGAAGTATTATCATTGTTCTATTATATACCAAATGGCCATGCTCTTGCAGTTTTTCACTTCCACTGTGAGAATTAATCCCATGAGAGTAACACTTTTTGTGTAATTTATGCTTAAAATACTGAACATTCAAACTCCATTATCTAACGCTTCTACTCAAACTATTTAATAACAACCAATGGCAATTATATTTATTCATATGTAGAATGCTGATGACTTTGCACCATGAAGATGATAGCAGAAGAAAGGGGACACTGTTGTAAATATCTCTACGCGTTCCACCAAGTATATGGTTTCTTCAGGTGTTTCTGTTAGCACGTCACCTCATCTGAATGCCCAACGTGAACTGAGAGCTGCAGATAGCAACTGGATGGGCTCTGTTCAATTTAAGAATCCAAACATAATATGCATTATTAGCACTTCTAGCCATTGCTGTATGAGGGTGTGGTTCTTGGATATTGATAACATTTAAAGTTCTATTGACAGTACTTACACTCAAGAATGTGAGCTTTCAACTAATTGAAATCATATTAGTTTCAATGAGAAAGCGACAAAGCAAACAAAGCAGTGGCTACCACTATTTCCCCTTTCTGGATCATTACCTTGTCGTGGTGAAGAGGCTTGTGTACTTCAATGAAACTGTGAGCTACACCATGTAGGGCCATCCAAGATGGGCAAATCATAGCCGAGAGGTCAAATAAATAGCGGTCCACTGGAAAAGGAACCGGCACCCACTCCAGTGTGGTGCTTCAGTCCATATGGTCACTGAGTCGGGCACAACTGAAGGACTGAACCACCATTACAGCAGAATTGCATGTGATCATCAATATTTTATAGAATCATTTTTTTTTTTCTTTTTAAACAATTTCTAACTCTTATTCTCCCCAGTAGCATAATGTTAATATCGATATTCAGTGGTCCCTTTTTAATTTTTCATGGTCACTATAGTAGTCTTAGATTAGGTTTAATTTGTTTAAAAATCTGTATTTTGTAGAACAAAAAATAAAGTAAGTTTTAAAACCTAACTTTTTAAAAACTTGAACTGTTATAATTTTATGAGCCTTCACAAGAAATGATGTTGATACCTCCTACTGCCCATGATGCAGGGACCATTTTTCTTATTTTAAGCAGTAAAGCACTTCATAACATAAAGTACATAAAAGTAAATGGATACACAGAGATATTATATACCTAGTAACACACAGGAGGGTTCCTTGGTGGTCCAGTGGTTAGGATTAGGTGCTTTCACCTCTGCAACCTGGGTTCGATCCCAGTCAGGGAACAAAGAGGTCACACCACCCTGAAGCAGGGCTGGGCCTGGTCAGTACTTTGATGAAAGAGCACCTAGGAATACCAGGAGCTTTATGCATCTGTATTCTACTTGATAAGTATCCTACATTTTCTTATCATAAATCACTGAAATCTCTATATATCTTCTCACACTTTTGGATGTCTTGATATCTCCATAGACGCACCTCCAGTCCCAAAGGAACCTGCTCCTACAAGGCACTGACAGCTTAAACCGAGCCACAGACAGTATTGCGAGATCCCATCAGATCGCAGTTGAAACCGATGCCATTGGCTCAGATATCATCGAGGAGCTGGGAGGGCAGAGAGAGCAACTGGAACGAACCAAAGGACGGGTGAGTAAACTAGGAGTAGAACCAGTAATATACAGGAAGCCCCGGGGATTGTTATATATATGCCATTCTCACTATTTTACAAGATACTCATCAGCAGGAAAAAATAATCTGTGTTCACATTTAAATGTCTAAAAATAAGTTAAAAAACTTATTTCCTGCTCAGAAATCTGATAAATACAGTTATTGCACTGCACTCTGGGAAACTGGGTGGGGACATGCAAATGAGTCCACTGTGCATTTTCACTCCTTAAACTACTTTATTCATGGCTCTTTTCAGGCATATACGCACTGTATTACACAGTGCGTATATGCACAGCATCGGATGGATTATGCATGAGTTAGGAGACTTACCCATAGACAGCACTGTTTCAATTTTAAATGGATCTCATCATTTTCCTGCCACAAAATGAAAGAATAGCATGCATTCAAACAACAAACAAATAACCGAAAAAAATTGCTTAACAAAGTAAAATAACTTCCTTCACGTTGAAGATCCAACTTCACAATCATTTCTGAAGATTTCTGCATTGTAAGTGTTTACTTCCCCTGTAATGTAGCTCCTTCTCTCTGTTGTGTGGTTTTGTCCCATTGGCGACCACACGGGGGCAGTAGAAACTCAAGATTTCTATTGTGAGGCATGAATTTTTAGTATTAGATGTTCAAATTTGAACACAAATGTACCATTTATTTAATGTACTGTATGGTGGAGGCTTCTATCATTCTCTTGCCCACCATATGCTAAATGATGCTGAGGTTAATATCCCCACAAATGTATGGCACAATCTAGGTACCAGCCCCACACTGATGCAATCCTAACTAGTGCATTACCAATCCTATGCCATGCTTTAAAGCTGTTATACAGCATGCATATGCTATAAGAAGCCATGTAAGAAGTGGTTTTGCATTTGAAGACTGAAAATGCATTGTGGACTCATTTGCATGTCCCCGTCCAGTTTCCCAGAGTGCATGATAATAACCGAATTCTACGCAGAAAATTACTTTTTATTTTACTTATTTTTAGACTTTTAAATGTACTATGTATTTTGAAGCTTGTAACCAATTTGACCTAACAAATAAAACTTTAAAGCCAGCTCAGTTTGTGAAAATCACCATATTAGTACAAGAAATGATTACTTACAGGACTGCTGTTATGCCCATACAATAGGACTATTCAATTTGTTAACTGTTACAAAATCAATTCTTGAAGAAAATAATTCAGTAGATATGAAACTCACAGCAAATATACTTCTCTCCACCCCTTATCAGTCATCCAGATGGTACATGAGCTGCCCAGTTGGCCATATGGATAGGAGTCTTTATTTGGCCACTGCAGGCAATCCTAAGTCAGTCACAAATACATTAAGAACATCCTCCTGGGCAGATCATCTATCACCCTCTGCACACCTAACAGGGGTGGAGAGAAGCACTTTTGCCAGTTTCTGAAACACTAAAGTTCAAAAGTAAGTTTTACAAAATCTAAACTGTATTCAACTACAGTGATTGTTCAGGGTCAGTATATGCCCTGGATTCTACTATGAAGCACCAAGACATTCATTTTTTATTTTTCTATATGTTTTTTTACTTTCCTTCTTTATACATTTCTCTTAACTATCATTGTTTTTCTTTTCCATTTTTTTACTATTTTATTTTTCTTTTCTTCTATCTTTCTTTTTTTTCTGTCTCCTCCACTTCTCATTCTTACTTCTTTACTTTATCACAGTTTGTTTCTCTCAATGTTACTAGTATATTTTTCTTTTTTTTTCAGTTGGTAAACACAAGTGAGAACCTGAGTAGAAGTCGGAAAATTCTGCGATCCATGTCTAGAAAGTAAGTGCTTTGCAAGTACATTGTGTCATTAGTGCTATAATCTGGAGAACAGAGAAAATATAAATAAACATTACATAAGCATCTCCAGCCATACTCGAAGGCCAGTCTTAAATCGGGACTGTCCAGATGCAGCTGATTTTCTGAGCAGGAACGTTTTGGATAACTCTTTTACTATATATACTCTCTACAACAATCACCACACAAACCAGGCACTCACACCATACTGAGGATCGGCAGTAACCGTGAAACAGTACTGTATGTGGTTAAGTGACCTGGTTTGTGAAAAATCCATCCGTTGCTATGCCTCAAATAGAATCACTAATGTACTATTCCTTATTTGTACTATATATATATATATATATATATATATATATATATATATGTGTGTGTGTGTGTAAAATGAGTGAGAGGTATAGATGTATCTGAGTAAGCTCATTTCATCATTTTCTTGATTAAAAATAATTTACTCACCCCATTTGTCACATGTTGTGTTAATGAGTTTTCTTGTAAATTCTCTTCCAGGATTGTTACAAACAAGCTTTTGCTGTCGATCATCATTATTCTGGAACTTGCCATTCTGGCCGGCTTAATCTACTATAAATTTTTCCGTAAGACCTGAGCATCTTATTTCATCTATATCTCAAATGGACTCTATACTGTAAATATATATAATCCAATACATCCTCCTGGCATGCTGCTATGGTTGGAGGGTATTAGGTCTCCATGCAGGTCACTGAGAACCTTTTTTGTCAAAACTCTCCTGTTCTTCACTAATTAATATGAAGTTGTGTCTAACGGTGAAGTGAAGAATGTTGGTCATTTCAAGGCAAGAAACCTTATTGACCCCAGGACTACTCTTCATCAGTATGTCGTTAATTGACTATTCTGGTTTGGATTTACCGTTTGTGTATAAACCTGGAATGTTTATGTCCTATGCACTTTTGTATTCATTCTTAATTGATGCCTGAAAAGGCCAGTTTATAAAATGACCAATAGTGGCTTTGAACAGTCATTATGTATACATATACATACAGTGGTCCCTTTAATCTGTTGCAGACAGAAGGATAAGAACCAAATAAGAGGAGTACCAAACTCTTAGAAGGAGTAATGTAAATTGGTTTTAGCAAGCGCAACGAGTTCCAAGGTTTTTTGCTCATCCATACATGTCAAATACAGAAATCAATGAGTTTGGAAGTAGTAGGAGGGTCCACTATATATATGTGTGTGTGTGTGTGTAATATATATATATATATATATATATATATAAATTACACACACCAGTTATTCAACAAGTGTACGTGACCTTTCTGTCATTTCTCCATTATTTTTTGGAACTCGCCCGTTGTCGGACTGAACGTTGCATGTTGCCACAGTTTAGAAAATTATTTATGCCATGTTAATTTTTTTTGTATCCACTTTCATTATCATCTTTGAAAGGGTTAAACACTGAACATTATCAATACTGTGAATAAAACCTGTGTTTGTTTTATGATATTTATGGTTAGAATCTCTTCATAAATATGGTGCAGGATGATGACATCACAAGGTCAGAGGCCAAAGTGGGTGTGTTTCTTTAAGTCTGTAAACAGCTGTACATGGATAGGATTCTCGGCTAGTGTAAATTCCGACCTTGGCTTTGCATTAAAGCTGTGTAATACAGCAGGCATAAGCTTAAAGGAAGCCATGTTTGATAATGGCTATGGATTGAAGAGTGAGGCATTTGTGGGCACAATTGCATGTCCCAGCTCCGCTTCCCAGAATGCAGTGTAATAACTGTTTTTCTCAGAATTCTGAGCTGGAAGCAGGTTTTTTAACTTGTTTTAGACATTCAAGTGTGAACACAGGTGTACTATTTAATTAATATATATATATATATATATAATATATACTCATACTCCATCTCCAAGGGTACTGAGGGAACTGGGCTCTGTAATAGCCAAATCATTATATCTAATCTTTCAAGTTTCACTCAACACTGGGTCTCTACCAGATGACTGGAGAAAAGCAGAAGTGATACCTATATTTAAGAAGGGAGCAAGAACAAATCCGGGGAATTATAGACCAGTCAGACTCACATCTCTAGTGGGAAAACTTTTAGAAGGGTTAGTAAGGGATAGTATACAAGAATATGTCTATTTAAACAAGATTATAAAGTAGGAGCCAACATGGATGGAGGAATAGATCATGTCAAACAAATCTAATTAGTTTCTACGAGGAGGTTAGTAGGAACCTGGATCAAGGCAATTCAGTGGATGTAGTATTTTTTGATTTTCCAAAAGCTTTTGATACAGTGCCACATGGAAGACTATTGTGCAAACTAAGGGATACAAGAATTGGAGTATCTGCTCATGGATAGAGAGCTTGCTAAAAGACAGGAAGCAAAAGGTTGTTGTAAATGGAACATACTCCGATTGGACTAATGTGGTAAGTGGGGGTTCCCCAGGGTTCAGTATTAGGTCCCCTCCTTTTTAACATATTTATTAATGACTTAGAAGTAGGATTGGAAAGTATTGTCCCCATTTTTGCTGATGACGCTAAGTTGTGCAAGGTAATTAAATCAGATAATGATGTACTTTCCCTCCAAAGGGATTTGCATACATTAGAGGAATGGACATCTAAGTGGCAGATGAGATTTAATACAAATAAATGTAAAGTTATGCATCTGGGAAGGAAACATAGCCATGCAATTAATATTCTTAATGGAGCAAATCTAGGGGTATCTGATATTAAAAGGGATTTGGGAGTGCTTGTGGACAACCACTTAGGTAGCAGTGCTCAACGCCAAGCAGCAGTTGCAAAGGCAAGTAAAATATTAGCATGTATTAAGAAGGGTATAGAAGCAAGGGAAGAAAATATTATCCTGGCACTATATAAATCCCTAGTACACCCTCATTTGGAATATGGAGGATAATTTTGGGCACCACTACATAAAAAGGACATTTTAGAGCTTGAAAAAAGTACAGAGACGGGTAACAAAACTAATAAGGGGAATGGAGGGGCTAAGTTATGAAGAAAGACTAACCAAATTACACTTATTTTCTCTAGAAAAAAGGCGTCTAAGAGGGGATATGATTACCCTATATAAATACATCCAGGGTCAATACAAGGCTTTGGCAAGTGAACTTTTTGTGCCAAGAGATTTTCAACTGACAAGAGGACATCCCTTGAGGTTAGAAGTAAAAACGTTTTCTCCTTTTTAAAGAAAGAAAAGGGTTTATCACAATAAGGGTGGTTAATCTGTGGAATTCTCTACCAAAGGAGGTGGTGACAGCGGATTCAATAAATAACTTGAAAAAGGGATTGGATATATTTGTAAATAAAAAGGGCATTCATGGTAAACCTGTATCATTAGAGAGGGAGTATTGATCCCGGGAGCAATCTGATCGCGAGTATCTGGGGTCAGGAAGGAATTTTATATATTCTTTTCCCCTTTTGGCAAAGTTTTACTGTTTACATTCCTCTGGTTCAATTAACAATTAATCTGAATATTTCAGATGAGAGGAGATATAAAAAGGTTGAACTTGATTAACTTAAACTTTTTTTTCAACCTCAATTACAATGTAACTATGATATTGAGAGATATATATATATATAAATTACTAGTCCATTGCCCGTCATAAATGAGACAGAGGGGTGGGGAAAAGAGACACCGGGGAGGGGAAGAGACAAATATTATTCCGTCATTTAAGACGGACAATTGACTATTATATAAATAACCCAATAAAACCCAATACATTTTTTCAAGTAGTCACAGTTTACCCACTGATTTGTTCATATAAATATTTGACACATAAAGATACTATAGACTGGATTTTAAATACATTTATTACATGAGATTGGTGTAAACCAAAGCTATAAAATAAATCTATATAACTTAATAGTACTAAAACAGAGGTTTAAGTTAGATAACCATCATAATGCCATAAATCTCAAAAATACGTGGAGCTTTAAGGAGTTCTAGTTAAAACGTCTAGTGGTTGTAGTTCGCACACTGCCTTTGTGTATAACAAAAGTACATTACACGCCATGATCCGTAATGGTATTGATGATACATTATAACATCAGAAGGTATCGCCTTTCTGGTACCACATGGACCCAACAGTTTAAATGTAAACCCAATTATGCCTCTTTATTGGGTTGAGAGGTAATATTAATATCTGAGCACCATCAATTCACAGGACAGAGGGTTTAGGGTCTACATCTGTAAAGTCTGTTAGGGATAAATCTGTGCTGGGGCGTTCAAAGAAAGTCCAGGATTTCAGGACGTCCCTGCTATTAATTAACCAGAATGACCAAGTCCATTATTAACTTAACTGGACATATACATGTAAAAATCGCAGCCTGAATCCTACTATTGAGATAATAATCGCTAGGTGCCATACAGAGAATATCAGGGGTGGTTAATTGCTGTCGGACCGCACTGACATCCACCCTATAGGGAGAACTAATTTATTTATTCTGTAATTTAGGAAAAACCTAAGGTAACAAGTTAACATTGGCAGGTATCTACACTATGACCAAAAAAATAACTAATAATTTATTGCATCCTTGAATATGCAAAGTTCCTTGTTGTCTATCTTCATCTCTTCCTCGCTACTTGAGCCTGAATGGGTGTGCTTTTTTTATTGCGCAGAGGAGAAATGGGATTTATTATCTCCCTGGAGTAAATCCTGCAAGCAGTGACACTCTAAACGTTGCTAGTCTAAGTGTTTCCTTCTCACACAGACTTTAAGTCTAATTTAAGTGCATAAGTTATATGGCCCTAAATAGGAAACATCATTTAAAATTAAATAAAAGCTTGGTTATATTATACTAACACACTTAATTTGTAGACAGTCCGCCGCTGTCAGTGCCAGCACAACTTGTAGGGAGTGTTTAATATAAGTAGGAGTGTTGCTGGCCCGATCGGTCCTTATAGCATTGCCAGGGACTGGTACAAATCTTCCAACTTACCATAGGATCTCATAGGGTTAAAGTAATGTTACAAATAGAAAAAACAACAACAAAAAAAGCATGGCAGTGTGCATAGTTGGATGGGGTCAGTTTAACCCCATATTAAGGTGTCCACTTTTTTGGCTTTCGCCATCAATCTCAATCCATATTCTAGTCATTGGTCAAAAACACTCAAGAACGCGGTTATAAAAAATAAAGCAATGAAGACGGTTCTCTCCTTGGGTCTTGGAAACAGCCAACTCGGAATCCATCCTTAAGTGCTACATCAGAGTTCTGGAATGCACAGTAGGAGGTAGGTTGACCTGATTTAAATCCTCACTTGTTCTTCATTGTCTGATTCGTATGTCGTGCCTGGTGTTGGAAGCTCGTCTATAATGTTGTGAGCCCCTTCTCGTGTCTGGCCAAGGGATGATGCGATGACGTCTACTGCGAGTCTGGCAGTGGCTTTCACGTCATCGGAGGTAGCGCCAAGAATTGGATTGACTTCTACGAGATCCATGGCCGAAAGCATTCCTATAGGAGAAAATTCACAAATTGTACCATTAGTGCATGGCCTGGTTTATAAGTAGGCAAAAAAGACATCTGTCTATGGGTACCTCTCTGAGAGGGGTGCCTCATTTGCATAGCATTATATTTCAGTTTGTTTAGGTTTCTTGCATAGACCCTCCCTCTCTAGACAGGCACCATAAGCATTTTCTTTTGTGGTGAAGGAGGTGGCTGTGAAGTGGTAGGCTTGCAGTGTGCTGCATTATAGTAACACAAATGTATGTATATATTTAATTATGTAAATATATATATATATATATTATTATTATTTTTTTATGTCTATTTTATTTATTTATTAGACCTATAGCTGGTAGTGCATTATGGTGGAAGAGATGCACACGCTTGCGCACCTAGAGCGCAACTAAAGAATTGGTACCTAGGGGCCCTAGATATGTAAATACAGCCTTGGTTCTGTGCTAATCTGTAGTCTCTTTCTCATCTCAAAAAAGTTCATCAGCAGAGACCAAATGGTGTATTCCAGAGCGACATAAATTATAAACTCTTTTGCCCACCATTAATTCAATGATTGCTGTGGTGAACTACCTCCCATAAGCTAAACATCTGGCCCCACGCTGATGATAGGCAGTAACCTTGAAACCTCTGTACGTGGGTGGGATTCCTAGCTTGTGTGTAATCCAACCCTAGCTTTGCTCACAGCTGTTTGATACAACCGGCATATGCTTAAGGTAAACCGTGTTTGATAGAGTTATGGATTGCAAGAAGCCTTTTTTTGGGGGACACATTTGCATATCCCTGCCAAGGTTCCCAGAATGCAGTGTAATAACTGTATTTCTCAGAATTCTGGGGATGAAACAAGTTTAACTTGTTTTAGACGTTCACATGTGAACACAAATGTACTGTTTATTAACTATAAGATTTAAATAAATGAATTTGTTTATATATTCTGGAAACATTTTACCTAATTTAAGTGTTGTGCTCAAAAGTTTGCATACCCTAGCAGAAATTGAAAATATGACTGATCATGCAAAAGAAATGTCTTTTTATTTAAGGATAGTGATCATATGAAGCCATTAATTATCACATATTTGTTTAAATCATAATAATAAATCACCCAAATGGCCCTGAACAAAAGTTTACATACTCTTGCATGTTTGGCCTTGTTATAGACACATAAGATGGCACGCACAGGTTAAAATGGCAATTAAACCTTAATTAAAGGGAAGCTCTTGGATTTTCGAGCATCACAATGACCGTAAGCACAAGGCCAAGTTGACTCTCCAGTGTTTACAGCAGAAAAAAAGCTGAAGGTTTTGGAGTGGCCATAATCTTAATATCATCGAGCCACTCTGGGGAGATCTCAAATGTGCGGTTCATGCAAGACGACCCAAGACTTTGCATGACCTGGAGGCATTTTGCCAAGACGAATGGGCAGCTATACCACCTGCAAGAATTAGGGGCCTCATAGACGACTATTACAAAAGACTGCACGCTGTTATTGATGCTAAAGGGGGCAATACACAGTATTCAGAACTAAGGGTATGTAAACTTTCGAACAGGGTCATTTCATTTTTTTCTTTATTGCCATGTTTTGTTTTATGTTATAACCTACAGTTGAATATGAATCCCATAAGGAATAAAATAAATGTGTTTCTAGCCTGTGTAGTAGATTTTGTGAGGAGGTAGTTTACCACAACATCATTTAATATATGGTGGGCAAAAGAGCGATAGAAGCCATCCACCGTACATGTGTGTGTGTGTGTGTGTATATAGTACACTTGTGTTTATAAAACTTGTTTCCTGCTCAGAATTCTGAGAAATACAGTTATTACACTGCACTCTGGGAACTTTGGCAGGGACATGCAAATGTGCCCACAAAGGCTTCACTCTTGTAATCCATTACTATTTGAAACATGGCTTATATATTTATTTGTTTTTATCATACATTGATAAATTTGCAGTTTTTACATTATAACTTGAGGTTGTGAAACAACTTTGGAAAATCCCATATTATGCTCGGAACGGACTAAATTAGGACAATTAAGCTCGCTCTGCCCCTGCATACCATGAATGTGATCAGGCGCCAACCCACCTGGCTAGGGCACTGTCCATATTCATGTTTGAGCTTTATCTGATGTGACACCATTACTGCCAACTGCCTGCACAGAACAACTCTATGCAAGGTATTGGATTAAAATGTCCATCATTCCTGAGTGTCATAAGACTCAATGGAATTTATCAATATTTCTCTATATAAAAAAACTGAAAAAAAATCATGCATTTGATACAGTTATTCTACCTCCCTCGATGTTGCCAACATTAATGTGCGTCTTACTTCTAAATGGACCAAAAATCACAAGCACCTTGTAAATTCCCATACATTCTATTTAGCTCAACAATACAAATATGGGCGAATTAGAAATCTGGATCCAGTAGAGCAGCAATAAACAGCCACTCACCTGTGTTGTGGATTTCCTCAGTGATATAAACCCCTTCTCTATAGGTTAACCCTCCTAGGACCGGCGTCCCTGTTGCAGGTGCCAGAGTTGGATCAAAAGCATCGATGTCAAAGCTCAGGTGAATGGGCCGTTGTCTTCTAAAACACAACAAGAAATAGTGGTGAGAATATGAAACTGATTGAACCTGCTCTTGAACTCCATATCTGGTCCAGCCCCACTTGGGTGAGAGATGGGCTATATAGCCACTGAATGCATAGATCATAACTGCCCCTCTTATGGTGACTAATGGCCTTTTTAAGGAAAATCCCTCACTTGAGCATGTCCCCTTAAAATATCAAAGGATTTAATAAAGTCCAGAAAATTAGGAATGCAAGAACAAGAGGTCATCAGTAGAAATTCGAAGGTGGTAGATTTTGGGCTGATGTCCCTATACACCCTGTAGGGGGGTCAATAAAAAATACTATATTATATGTAGATGATCAGATTACCTTTCTATAAAGTAATTACAAACCGTTCTTATCCAATAAATTAAAATTCCTCCTTTATTGGCAGTAGCAGAGGGCCCCTAACCTGTTGTGGGCCCTGGTGTTTTGCACCTGCTGCACCAGCAGTAGCCCCCACCTTTGCTTAAAACTTCCACTCACCTGCCCAGCAGCTGATCGAATGTGCGCTCCATGACCTTCTGTATCCCCAGACAGTCTATATCTCTCATAGAGAAGTATGGGATGTCGTAGTTCTTCAGAATAAAGCTGGAGATGCAAATAAACCTCCGTTATATCTTTATTTTTACAAATTATTCCAGGACTAGATCCTCTAAGACAAATTCATGACATCAATATATTTAAAGGGATATTGAAGGTTCCCTGTTTTTAATGTTACAATAAACTCCATAAGTGTGTGTTTGTATCTAAACTTCATTTTATTATCAAGTGATTAAAAGCTCTGGTTTTATTCACTGAAATCACCCAAATAGTTTCTACAAAGCTCCACCCCAAGCTGCTCATCCACACAGTGTCTCCATAGTACTAGATGTACTAACCAATCACAGATTGTCTCTCAGCAGCATTTCAATACATGGCGTTGAAAAACAGTCTGATTGGTTAGTACATCTAGGAACAAGAGAAACACTGTATGCATAAGCTGCTGGGGGCGGAGCTTTGTAGGGACTTTTGGTCGGTGTTAGTAGGTAAAACATAGCTTATAAGCAATTCTTAATAAAATGATGTTTAGATCGAAGACAAAAATTTAAGTAGTTTATTTTAATCTTAAAATTTCTGTATCCCCTTAAAGTGTTAGGATCCTCCTCATCCCTCTTTGTCCCTGAGGTCAGGCAGAAAGGCCTCAGGGTCCGGTCCAGCACTTAGGTCTGGCCATTGAGTGTGTTATTGTATATTACTATAGTTGTGTGTACAGTATATATATATATATATATATATATATATATATATATAGTTGAATAATCAGAGTATTGCAGTCAATAGTGATACCTTTTTTATTGGACAAATGTATTCATAATAAAGCAACGATCTTTCGAGAGATAATGCCTCTCTTTATCAAGTCAAAAAGCAATACTGATACAAGTATGAACTAAAAACAAGAAAAACAAAATTCATTGGCCAGAGTTAAGTGAGAAACAGACCAGCACTGTGAATAATGTCCTGATAGGTCAGTAATTCTATAGACCAGGTTGTAGATAAGAACACAGCGGAGGAAAATAAAGAGCAATACATTTCAGCATAGCATGTAGCTTACAAAAACATAATAGAAGGAGGGGGGGGGGGGTATGTGTAATGTATGTGCTATAAGACATTAAGATAGTGGGCCAGAAAGCCTAAGTCGATGTTAATGCCCAAATCCTTTGTATTAAAAAATTTAATCATTTTTAATTCAAAAGTTTTCCGCTGTTGGATAGTTCTGAAAGTCTCTCTGAGTACTGGATGGAGTGATTCTCCTGGGTGAAATGGTGTCCAAATGAAGTACAATAATTGTCTTCATGGTGCTTTTTGTTGGAGCTTCGGTGGAGGTTCATTCGCATGTGTAGTTTCTGGCTGGTTGCCCCAATGTAGCACCCCCTTTCACATACAGAACATTGTATCATGTACACTACATTGGATGATGTACATGAATATGAGCCTCTGATGTTGTGGGTCTTGTTGTCCGTGGCTGTATCCTCTTTGCAGATGTGTTGGCATAGTTTACAGCGACTTTTATTGCAGGGTTTGGTGCCATTTTCTCTATTATGCTGTTCTTAAATATTTTGCGTATTCCTTCTAGAACCAGATGGTATGTGGTTACTAGAGGTGTCTATTTCTCACTTAACTCTGGCCAATGAATTTTGTTTTTCCAATTTTTTTCCCCCCATTTCTTTCTGTTTACTGTTTTTAGTTCATACTTGTATCAGTATCGCTTTTTGACTTGATAAAGAGAGGCATTATCTCTTGAAAGCTTGTCGCTTAATTATGAATACTTTTTATATATATATATATATATATATATATATATATATATAATATAAATACAAAAACACACACAAAAACACAATAATATTATATGAACTCACTGCTCCGCTGGGTCAATATCCCTTAGGCCGATATAGACAATATCGGACCTGGAGAGGCAAGGTTTGGCCCAGGAGAATCCAGGGATCAGGGGGACCTGAAAAAAACATAATACATAAATAAATACATACAAATATAATTATATTGCAATTCATTATAGGGGCTACATAAATGTACTAGTGAATTATGGGCCCTGGTGCAAAAACAAAAAAAGTGGTTGGGCCCCTTTCCAAAGGTGGTAAAATAAAGCTTATTTAATTTCTAATCTTAATATTGCTTGCCTGTTATCAATATTGATTGTTTAAAATAGCATTATACAAAGCATTTCAAAGTATTTTATAATTTTCAAGGGGAAAAGGTGCTGGAACAAGAGGTCATGACTTGTAGATTTAGGGGTAATATGAGGCAGTACTGCTGTGGATTTTGTGGTAGATAAGTGCAATAGCCTTCCAGTTGATGTGGTAGGGACAAACACCGTTAAGGAATTTATACCGGAGATAAGTATGATGTAGATAGAATGGGTAGTGGAGATAGGCCTTTTTGGTTTTTATCTGCTTCAGATCTGTGTTTATGTGTATATGCCAGTCATTGATCCTGTCCTCTTGTATAAGGCTGGGGGTCCCTTATCAAATCAGATAGTCTGTTAAGAGCAATGGTGAAGCTAGTGAATGGAGGGCCCTGGTGCAAACTAATTTAGGGGCCCGCTTGCACATCTCTTTAACCAAAAAGCACAAATTATATGTAGTTAGTCAGATCACCTTTCTATTAGATGAATTATCTGCTCTCCTTTATTAAATTAAGAGGAGAGCAGGTAACAGAGGGCCCCTATCCTGCTCTGGGCCATGGTGCTTTGAACCTGTTGCACCAGCAATAACGTCACTGGTTCATCAAGGTTAATAAATATCCTGATATTGTAACAAGAAGCCCGGACTTGCACAAACACGTATAGCGTGTAAGTCCATACCAAATTAGCAGGTGCGGCCATAGGTATTTTTCATAAGACTCATCCCTTTAATGCAATGACCGGGCTGTGTGCCAAGAAGCAACAGCAGATCAGCCAATCACAGACAGCCGTATGATACCTGCCCCTGCCAAGCCTCCCGTCCCTCAGTCAACAAGTGTCAGAGTGGAATGTGAGGGGGCAGCTGTACCTTATCCTGAAGCTCCCTCAGCAGGAAGGACACCGGTTGGCCATGAAGGTTTCCTGATGGAGTGGTCAGGGGGGTGTTGATATCGGCGTGAGCGTCCACCCAAATAACACACAGGTCCGGGCATTGCTGGGCATGGCCACTGATGGACCCCAGCGCCAAGCTGTGACAAGAACACAACAGTCATGTTAAAATAACTATCTCCTAGAGCAAGGGTAGGCAAGTTCTGTCCTGGAGAGCCACAGGCCTGAATTTGAGGATTTCCTTTCTGTGCACAGGTGAGTTAATCAGGATGATTGAAAAAGTAATAGTCTCTCATATACGCAACAGAGATATCCTCAAATCCAGGCCTGTGAGTGTGGCTCCCCAGGACTGAACTTGCCTACACCTGTCCTAGGGAGAAAGGGAACTAATGGCAGGTTTGTTTATTTATTTATTTAGTTGCTGATTAACAATAAAATCTATATTAGCAAAGCCTGCCATACTTTTCACAATTTTAACTTATATATGCAATTATTTTTTGCTGCACTTTTTTTTCATCTGATTCTGTCTGTTACACAATATTTCAATTGTAGGTGCAACTGATTTGAATATATAAGAAGTATTATAACTACACAAGCCATTAGTATTGACCAGTGATGTAACCTACAGCTGTATGCCCTGTGCATGGTTTAAACTAATGTACTAATGTTTTTTATGGTCTTTTAATGGCAAGATTGGGCATGTTTAGGTTCCATGGACAAAACAATGTTTAAAAATGGCGGCCTTACAATTACCCTCTTTTTTTCTGGATATACGCTCAATAAAACATTGTATAAAACAAGCCTCCTCTTATTAAAGGAACATAGTTACCATTTTGAAGAACTACACTTAAAAATATGCAACATGGATTTAGAAAGTAAAAAATACAGCTTTTAATGTCCTTTTTTTATAAGCTTTTGTGGGAGCTGCCATTTTGTCCTCGGCAGATCAACTTCCTGTGGTGGGAGGAGACTTTGAATGCACAGGAAGTGTCTGCACAATGAGAACGTGGTAGCTATAACTACCGGTACTCTCAGCAGGATTAAGGGAAGTGTATTTGTCTTAGAGAACAGACCTATCTGTGAAGGTAACAGGCAGGAACAGGAGAAAAAAAGCAAAATAATAATTGCATATTAGGTTGCAAAACATAAAGATTGAGGATAGAAGAAAATTAGCACACTGGTCATTTTAAATGGAGGTTATTCATAACTGGGCTATTATGGCCGCTCACCTGTGGTCTCCACCCAGTGTTATACAGGTATGTCCCGTTCCAACCGCTCTACTGACGGCATCGGCCAACACATGGCAGGCCAGTCCAACCGTACGAGGGTATTTGACGTTGTTGTTGTAGACTTCATCATTAGGAACTTGAGAGAAGTTCAGATCTCCGATGTCGTACACGTTACAGCCTTAAAAAAAGAAAGTCCAGAACCTTTAAGACTTTTCAATGGAAAGTTCCACCTAAAATGTATTTTTACATTAAAGATATTTTTTTAGAGACAATTCACTCTTGATGTAAACGTTATGAAACTTTCCTACTTAGCCAGTTATTCCTCCATGCTTATGGAGAATGGACGCTGCCATTATAAACTCAATTTTAAGTGGTAAGAGTATCTCCACCCTAACTGTAACTAAGACATGTACCACATGTCTGGTCAGGGAAGTAGATCAAATTGGTTTAGTTCTGGGGACACTCAAAACCTGTTCCAGCAACCAATATTTCAAGCTAGCCACAAGCTTGCCCTGTGAGCTCACAATCAGCCATCTAAGAGGTCACACCAAACTGAAGCAAAGCAGGGCCTGGTCAGTACTTGGATGGAATACCAGGAGCTGTATGCTGTGGTCCACTGTAGAAGGAACTGGCGACCTACTCCAGTATCTCTGCCATGAAAACCAAGTGGATCATCATGACCATAGACATAAAGAAATGCCTGGTGTGTTACAGTCCATGAGGTCACCAAGAGTCGGACACGACTAAACGGCAACAAAAATATATATATGTATATATGACAATGAAATACATTTCCTATTTAATGAATGTTTCTTTTAAATATATATCTTTAGAACAAGAATACAAATTATTTCTGATCTGGACACAATAGTCTTGCCAGATGAGTGATTTCTCTCTATGAAGCAAGCAGGGCCTGCTTTACGGTTTGTGTGTTGTATTGCTACAGCAGCCGTATTTGTTTCTGGCAGTGATATGCAGCTTGGGTGCAGTGGCCATATTTGTTATTGGCATGAGAGCTGATGAAGCATTGTGCCCGCAAGTCTTACTGCACTACAGCACTTACATAGCAATGTGCAGATGGAGCCCAGGGTTAGCCATTTTAATATGACTTAATATGGCTATTATTTAAAGAAATATATTAATAAATATACATATATATATATTTTTTTTTATTTATTATTATTTTATTTTTTATTTGATTTAAATGTTGCCCTTATTTTTTTATATTTAGATTAATAATGAGTTTTGCTATTTTTAGTTGCTGGTTGGGTAGCAGTAACATCCCCGTGCGGTTTCATCAGTCTCAGTAAACAAGAGGACTCTGGATATAGGGACCGGTTCCTGGCAGCCGCAGCAATACTATTTTAAGATTACAGAGAAGGAAAAGTAAAGTGTGTGAATGTGTTGTGGAGGCTGCTCAAAATTCACAGCAAGTGGCAAAACAGGCTAGAAATACACTATAGCCAGGAGTCAACAAGTATAGGGTTACTACAGGTTGCACTGCGCAATTGTACACCGCGATCTGGAAAACATGTTTATTGCAATAGATAATATCATCTGCTGAGATACACACGGGGGTGCGGAGCTAAGGGGTGTGACAACATATGGTAATGAGAGAGAACATGGAGAGTTAGGGAGTCGGGACTTTAAACAAAAAGCTGAGTAGTTAGAGAAAAAGATAGAAGACTTAGAGGAAAAAATTGAAAAGTCTATCCCCTGTAGTGGGCTATGGGCAGTGTACCCTACAGATTCTGGGCCCTAGTCCTTAGCTTCCTGTCCTGTAGCGACCATCCATGGACTGGAAAAGGGTCTTTATTTTTATTTAATTTTCTTTCCAGCCTTTGCACAGTATATCATTAGCTTATGTTTCAGTTTTCATTGTAATACAATCTATTATTACAAATAATTATTATTAATTGTTATATTTTTGTTAAGTATTTGTTCTGGAAATAAACATGTGATTTTTCAAAGCAGAAGACACAAAAAATTGTTTTAATTTAATGTATATACTCCTATTCTACCATTATTTTACAGCTAATTTTCATTTCTAAGACTTGACCTTAACTACACTGAAATTTGAGATGGTTTTTAAAGCGACCCGAGCAGGTGTTCTATGTTCCTGTACTTGTAATTTGTATGGGGGGCTATATCTAAGGTCTAGGCCAGGGCACACAATCTGATTGGGCGGTAGGTAGTAATTAGGGATAATGTGCAAATTACTACTTAACCCAAAGGGAGATGAAAAGCGTAAGGAATTCAAGCATGCCTGTGATTTAATTAAGCAAAGGTTTTGGGTGTGATAGAACGAGCAGAAAAGATGTTCCTATTGGTTCTGATCTGCCATCAAGTCTATGTTTCTACATCATGATGTCAATGGCCTGTAAGAATTTTCCACTGAGACCAATCTCATAATCAGCAGAGACTGGGGGGCTTGTCCTTCAGATATTGCACATGGAAAATACACAGTATATAAGGGAAATATAGCAACATATCACAGTCACTCTCTGTGTCCCGACCGCACTTAATCCACTGCCCCCCAAAACACAAGGATTCAGGGAACATAATAAAGATACTGATGTGAAACTGATATTTATTCACTGGAAATAGAAAGTTGTCCAGAACCACTGATAACACCTTACGGTATTTACACCTCTATAATGAGGGGCCAGGGGTTATAGGAATGAGAGAGGAGAGACTGAGCTCAAAGAGGGGGTTCAGAGGAGACAGACAAAGATGGGGACTTAGAGGAGAGTGGGGGGACAGAGAAAGACCAACCCCCAAAAGAGGGAGATTTAGAGGAGAGTGGGGGGACAGAGAAAGACCAGCCCCCAAAAGAGGGGGATTTAGAGGAGAGTGGGGGGACAGAGAAAGACCAACCCCCAAAAGAGGGGGATTTAGAGGAGAGTGGGGGGACAGAGAAAGACCAACCCCCAAAAGAGGGGGATTTAGAGGAGAGTGGGGAGACAGAGAGAGACCAAGCCCCAGAAGAGGAGGATTTAGAGGAGAGTAGGGGAGACGGAGAGAGATCAACCCCCAAAAGAGGGGGATTTAGAGGAGAGTAGGGGAGACGGAGAAAGACCAACCCCCAAAAGAGAAGGATTTATAGGAGAGTGGGGGGACAGAGAATGACCAACCCCCAAAAGAGGAGGATTTAGAGGTGAGTGGGGGGACAGAGAAAGACCAACCCCCAAAAGAGGGGGATTTAGAGGTGAGTGGGGGGGGGGGGGGACAGAGAGAGATCAACCCCCAAAAGAGGGGATTTAGAGGTGAGCGGGGGGGGACAGAGAGAGAGATCAACCCCCAAAAGAGGGGGATTTAGAGGCGAGTGGGGGGGACAGAGAGAGACCAACCCCCAGAAGAGGGGGATTTAGAGGAGAGTGGGGGGACAGAGAGAGACTAACCCCCAATAGAGGGGGATTTATGGAGAGAGGAAGCATGGAAACAGGCCGAAGCAGAGTCTTTCTATAAATGTGGCACCGTGTTTGCCCATCACTAGTACAGAGTGTCCTCCAGTTAGTACAAGTCCCAGAACCTGTTTATTCCAGACACGCTGATCGGGGTAACTTTGGATGACTTGCACATTTCAGGACGGCATCACTTTGGCATCTCAGAGATGGGACACTTGATCACTGTGAGAGCCTGGGAATGTGAGCTATGGAGCCCGGGACAGCGACCTGGACAACACGTCAAATCATGGAAAATACCCACGGGGACTATGGGAGCTGGTGAATGGAGGGTCACAAGCAAAATAATCTGGGGGCCCATGCTACTTCTCTCTCTTTATATATACTAGTAACTTGCCCGGCATAAATGACGGTATCATAAAACTCTCTCCCGGCTCTGTGTAATGGCGGTGGTGAGCAGTGCCGATTTACACTGCGCAGACGTTACATTTTTAGGATTATATATAGAAAAATGCTAAAAAGTTAGGAGCCAGCAGTAAAATTGTATGAGCAGTGGCTCCCATGATTTGACAAGTGTATAGATTATAAATATATATATATGTATCTTAACACTACTGTCTAATCTATAGCAGGAGTTAAGTACTAGCCCCACACTGATGAGATCCATTTAAGATTGAAATAGCCATCTGTGGATAGGTCTCCTATTTTGTGCATTATCCATCCTATGCTATGCTTGAAAGCTGTGTTATACAGTGAGCATATACCTAAAGAAGCCATATATAAAGTGATACTGGATTAAAGAGTGAAAATGCATTGTTGACTCATTTGCATGTCCCCGCCCAGTTTCCCAGAGTGCAGGGAAATAACTATATTATGAGCATTCATATGGGAATACAAAATGTACTATTTATTTTCTGTATGTATATATATATATATATATATATATATATATATATATATATATATATATATATATCATATATACAGGCTGGATAAAGGCTACCTCACGGTTCATATATATATCCCAAAGAAAAATGGAGAGAGAAAATGGAAAGACAGTGACGGAGAGAGGTTAGAGAAAAGACAGAGATGAAAGACCAGAGAAAGGGAGAGAGAGGAGATAGAGAATGAGAGAGTAGAAAGAAAGAGACACAGAAATATGGAGAGATATGGAGAGTGGATGAAGAAGGAGGAGAGAGAGAAGACACACAGAGAAAATAATATAATAATAATAATAATAATAATAATAAAACAGGTAATAAATTCCTTTGTGTTTACCAATCAGATGAGAAATGATATATATGCATTTAACAGGTCAATATTAATTACTATAGTTGTGTCCTATTAATGAATACTGTAATAAAGCTCAGATTAGATGCTATAAAGCTCCACGAAATTGGTGGCTTCTTGGTGGAAAAGAACCTGAAGTCTGAAAACATTTTCATAGTCTTATAAACATTTTTACAGACCGTTATATCAACCAGTTTCTCGTCAAAATGTTCTAAAGGCAGATATATCTGCCAGTGCACTCCTTAGCATTAATGGAAAGCTCATTAGTTTACCAAGACGCATCCTACTGAGCATAAGCTACAAGAAGCAGGTTTAGTAAAAAAATAAATAAAGATAAGCTTTCACGCCAGTGGTTATTTAACAGACTGTTTAACTGGAACATTCCAGAATGTGCCGGGTGTATAATTTTGACACATTTGTTACACAACTTGGCTCCAGGTGAAACCTCATTATCTTAAAGATAAATCATCAGCGGAATATTTTTTTACAAGTCACATCTCATTTATTATTAATCTCCAGACTATTATCTGATTAATCAAAGTGGAATTACCAAGGTCAGAGGTCAAGGTCAAAGTTGATGGTCAGTAATTCTCATTTATTCATGTATCTTAATATGGCACAGCAAAGGTCCCATTTATTATAGAAATTAAATAATATGAGTATAAAAATAACAACTGATTGTTATTAGCAATATTAAGTGCACACAGAACATAGTTAAGCTTGACAGTTAGTGATATAAGTATATTATCTAGGATTATTAATTAACACAGTGGAGAGATCAACCATAACAGCAGTTGGATAAAAAATTATAATTACAGAGACTTTTAATTGTTACAATCCTATATGTATTTTCTATGTATGGTAGGTGGCTGTAGGGGTCAATAAAAAGCCAAAAATATATGTAGGTGGCGAGATCACTCCTAGGGTTATTAGATCAAATTTCTATAAAATAATTCCTCCATAATAAATTACGCCAGACTGCTGCCAGTAGCAGAGGGCCCCTACCATGTTGTAGGCCCCAGTGCTTTGCACCTGCTGCACCAACAGTAGCTCTGCCACTGGATAGGTGTCAAATTTCCAAAAATCCAATGACTTAACAAATACCACTCCCCTCTCCCACCTCCTCCACTCCATTTATGCTCCACCACAGCAGCAAGTGCTCAAAGATGGAAACTGTATTCACACGAAAATAAAAATACGATTTTCTCAGAAAATGGTTTTATACACTTGGTTTATACATATGTTATAGTTGTTAGTTTGTTACATATTACACAAATTGTAAAGTATTTACATTATATATAGGCAGCCAAGGTCACATACAGCTGGTCCTACCCATGCTCCAGGGCATCGTACAGAGTATAAAGAAGTAATAAGTCCTCCTAATGCTGCAGCTTCCTATAGATTACAGTAAAGAGGCTTTGAGACGCACCCAGAGGTAGAGAGGCTGAGAGAGTCACTGGAGGAGCGTCAAAACCATGCACTATCCTGAGTATCTTACATGATCCCTGTCTAAATGTACTGACACATGCAGATTAGGGATTTATTGAATTTTAATGCGTTTCCAATATGTACATACCGTATTAACGCGAAACTAATGCGCACCTTTTTCA
The DNA here is from genome assembly GCA_027410445.1 of Discoglossus pictus. NCBI lineage: Eukaryota > Metazoa > Chordata > Amphibia > Anura > Alytidae > Discoglossus > Discoglossus pictus. The sequence goes on along the minus strand of CM050168.1, from coordinate 233,862,861 downwards.
TAGAAAATCCCTTACCAATAAATGGTACATATACCCACATGGTTTGTACTTGATATGGTTTATTTTCCAGGTACTAGAATGAACATATAAAGCTTTTTCTGATGTATTATATGTAAATCTGTCAGATGACAGGAATTTCAGACTATACTTGTGTCACTGCCATGAAATGAGCTGATTGTCTCCACCCCTCTAACGTCACACCACTACACAAACCCCATAATGAATCATTCACAATGAGCACAGAAACCTGATCTAAGAGCGGGCGTCACAGACACTGACTCAAGGGGAACTCACTCATTATGAAACTGGCCAGAAAAAAAAGACAGTTTCCTAGAATAGATGAAGTATTATAGGGCTGTGATTATGGACGGCTCTGATTGGCTTATATCTGGGTGATGTCACAGGGTCTGACTAACAGGTCTGGACTTTCCTGGCACAATCTGCATGCAGAAGTGGAACTTTACAGGAGCCTGTGATCCTAACAGATTGTACTTCTGGCTCCTAATGTTTCTCTATGAAGGGCTTCCTTGCAGATTCATAGAAATAGCTTGTCTGGCTCATATAAAATCATTTTGGCTTCCAAGTGTTATATATGTTTATCTAACCCAATATGTACCTGCATAATGTGACTAATAACACGTCTGAACAAGGGACATCTCTATATTTCTGTCTGTTATCCTCTTTATATAATTTTAAATAGCCATGTTATTGCAGTAATTTACATATAAATTTAATGAATATTGACCCAAATCATATTTTAATGGAATAACATTGTATTATAATAGATAAGCTTTCAATACCATCTCCCTGTATCAAGTCCTACACTTTACTGGCAGCTATACACAATACTACATTTTAAATCTAATTTAATAACTACATAAAAATCCAATGCATAATATCACATCATATAAAGACAGATATTAGAGTATAAAGACTGACTTACCAATTCCAGACAGTCTCTCAATGAGTCCAGCATTCCTTATTGCTGCAGGTCCATGCTCTACCCCTCTCCTCTTCTGCAATTTAAAGAATGTGTTACTCCAATGGGATAAAGGACTAGTATATATATATATATATATATATATATATATATATATATATATATATATATATAATTTTACATATATATATATATATATATATAATTTTACATACATATATATATATATTTATATATAATTTTACATACATATATATATATATATATATATTATATATATATATATAAAATTTTACATACATATATATATATATATATATATATATATATATAATTTTACATATATATATATATATATATATATATATATATATATATATATATATATATAATTTTACATATATATATATATCAATACATTTTGATGGACAAAATGTTACAGCTAGATACATGGTATATTGTATTGTAAAGCAAAACTGATCTACCATATTGTCCTATATTTGTTTCTATTCGTCAATACTATTAAATAAAACTAATATAAAATAATATATTACACTAATTATAACATTGTAACTAAGTTACAAATATATCTTAACATAATTGCAAAAAAGTGGCACTAAGGTTAGACCTTAACTATATATATATATATATATAAGTTGTTGGATAGTTAAAAATAAATATATATACTCAAATGTATTAGTTTCTATGTTATTCCATGTGCCCTCTTTATCAAGGAACTGGATAAGTTTCACGTTTTTCACATACATAAAATATACATAAATGCAGGGGTGTAGGAGCCAGAATATTTTTTTGGGGGGATACAGCTCATTTTATACACAGGCCCTGAAATAGCTTATTTATACATAAATACAAACATAGAAAAATCTAAAGGGGATTTGTCCCCCCACCCCAGGACCTACACCCATACATAAATGTATATTTTCCATTAACTGGACGTTGCAGGTGCTGGGCAAAGATATATTGTGTACATTTGTATTGTAATACCAGAGATATATGGGGCTATATCTTATAAAGGGGGACATGTGGGGTATTAGAGATGCCAGGTCTTAGTACATGAGATAAGAAAGGAATGGAGAGCTCCCCATCACTGCACCCCCTTGTGCACATGGCACATGCTCTTACATGATGTAACAGAAATTACCATTCAGCTATAATAAAAAAGAATAGAAAAATATATTTTGTAAAGAAATGTAAATTACTGTCAAGTGTCAACATTTTTTTAGGAAATACAGACATTTATTTCAAAATCTTTGAAAAATGCCTGGGGTTTAAAGATATAAAATGCTTTGTATGACTCAGTAAATTTCCATTAAATGGATATACTTAGAATTTCAATGTTATATAATGAGTATGAGTAATGATTTTAACAATTGTATCTAACATAATAATAGATACATAATCTATATATTTCAATCTATGTTGGCATTTGAGCATATATATGCATACATCCATATATGTCTATATAATATATAAAGATATAGATGTAATTCACTGTACTACCAAAAATCATATTATTTTGCATTTGTTTAATCATTATTGCTGGATAATAAATGTAATATTGTTAAATAGTAAAAGATATAAAGATAAATAAATTATTAACAAAGATGGATAAACTGATAACTTTTATTAACCAGAGATAGATAGATAGATAGATAGATAGATAGATGGATAGATAGATAAAGGATATAGGGATAGATAGATACTCGTATATTAATGTATGGTGATATATAATACTAGAATGAAACACAGAGATTGTCTTTTTATATATATATATATATATATATATATATATATATATATATATACTCAGTATCTATCTATCTATCTATCTGTCTGTCTGTCTATCTATATGGAAATAATATAATAATATAATGTTAGGTCATCCAGTATGATAGTAATAATAAAATATCTGCTCACCTGGCCCTTGGAGAAGGGGGCCCCAATCACTGCCACTGAGTGGGTGCATTTTTTCTGCAGATTGATGCCACCCACTTGCTTCTTCAGCAGCCTCACAAAATTGCTCCTGATGGACATGTTGGTGATGGATGTGTTGCAGCCTGGATGGGTGCAGTGGGTGCAGAGGGTGTAGGGATGCAGGCTCCTTGGCACTCTTTTCCTCAGCCTGGCACAAGTCTGGTTCTCCTCTCTGCAGCATCTCGCTTTTGTCTGGATGTCTGGAACGCCCCTCGCAGTGACGTCACAGGGCCCGGCCAATCAGGTGGCTGCTCCCTGGAGGTGTGCGGTGCTGCCCCCCTCACACCTCCAGGCTGCAGATCACATTGCTGTAAGCATCAGGAGGTAAAGGGGGACATGAGGGGTGGGGGCAGAGCTGGGGAGGCTTTGAGCTATAGGAGGGATGGGGCTGGGGTCAGGGAGGGCACTGCCTTCAAAGGCAAGGGGCTT